>BLSH010066234.1:348404-413109 GCA_018402905.1 Glandirana rugosa
CTCCGGGTGACTTACCCAAAATAAACTCGAAAAACGGACGTCAATTCAATATATCCATGGTATCCAAAGGGTATCGTTTATTCGATAATTTGTATTTTGGTGTCCATTCTTTGTGTTCCTCAAATTTATCTTAAACGTCCAGTTACTGCAGGCAAAAAGCTCAAATAAAACCCATTCAGTGGGCCTCAAGCCAAATATAAAGCAAAGAGTGAACATATAAATTGACATCATCGCATTTATGCACTCCGCATTTGAGAGAAATTATTAATAGATGGAAAGAAATATTCCGCAAGTTGGTGCTGCTTTTTTCTGTTAATTTCATGAGGTTTTTCTCCTACAGTCTAGTTTTCATCATGTCTTTTTTTTTTTTTTTAAATAGGTTTTATTAGGTATTCATAAAATACACAGACATACCGACTAGGAAGTTGGGAGGAAACACAAAAAGTAGAACGTACATCTGCTCACAAAGAAAAATGTTTGACATAGAAAATCCACCACTTCAGAAAGTTTAGGTATACACAGTGGATCCAATAAAAAACAAACAATTAATCTGGCCTAAGTAGCGTAAGATAGCCAAAACTCGTCACTTCAATGTACCAATCCAACATAAGGGGAACCTAAGTCCCATAAAAACAAGTTGCTGGTACCTCCAAGAGGAAGATGTGAGAAGAAAAAAGAAAGGAGAAAGTAGAGAAATGAAAGGAGCATAAAGAAAAGAGGAGAAATTAAAAGAAGGGAGGGTCCCAACTGGAAGAATGCCAGCGCCATCGCCTAGGTACTGTTTGATAATTAGATAAAGGGTTGAAGTCTGAAATACATAGAAAAGATGATCCAGGTGTACCACATTGCCAGAAATGATGGATATCTTTCCTGGTGGTTTGCACTTAATTCCTCCATCCTCTTGATGAGGTTGAGTTTGTCAACCCATTCTATAATTGTAGGAATTGAAGTCCTCTTCCAGAGTCTAGGGAATGAAAGCATGCCCTGCGGACAGAAGAAACCTGAGGATACCCTCTTTCATCTTTGCAATCAATCCATGTATTATTAAGAGAAGTGCCACCTTTACCTGTGAAGCCCGCAACGCAACTTTCACCAAGATCTGGGCATGTTGGCTAGATTTTAAGTCCACTCCTCGCTATGCAGAAATAATGACCACTGCGCAGAATCATTTCTGTCTCGAAATTCCATTATCACTGCTATAGATGGATCAGGTTTATGGTTATTGATAGCTTCTTACCATTTTTTCCTCATGGTTAATGTTTCATTGTACTTTTGATTGGGATCCTGGTATATGGCACAATACTACACTTCTCTCCTTTCCTTACCCTTATTCCAGCTCAACCCTTTGTCCTTTTCCCTCTTCTAGCTCTCTCTGTGACCCTCCTCTCCTATTCTCTGTCGTAGAGTAAAATTACCAGAGATGATTTGTTGCAATTTTTTTTAAAGTGAATGAACTGTGCATGTCCGGTGAAAAGTTGCACCACTTTCTGTGGAATATTGTTTTGTATGTTATACTCACTCACTTCAATAAACAAAAATTAACAAAAATAAGAGAAGTGCCACCTCTGGGGTTTCTGGCCAAGTTCATCCAAAGATCAAGGGACAGGGCTGAAATATAGATTTCTAAAAGGGATGGATATGAAAGAAGGCCCACTATATATGCAATAATGCACTCCCTCAATTCTCCACACCCACAGCACCGATCAGGGTTTGACGGTATAATCTTTTATAATGTAGCTGGACTTCTATACCATCTTGTAAGAAGCTTAAAATTTCTCTCTTGAGTTTGGCTAGCAATTCTCATTCCAATTCCCTCTCCCAGTCTCTTGTATAAAAGGGGTATTTAGGAAAGGCATGGGTTAGAAGAATATTATAAACCTGAGTTATTATACGAAGGTAGTCCTGGTTGTGCATACAAAGGACTTGAGGTTCCTATTGAGTTGCCCAGTTTCAGAGAGCTGTAAATAGAAATTCTGTAGTTGTAAAGAGTGAAGCCATCTGCCCTGTTGTAGCTTCCAAAGCAGCTATGTCAATGAGGGGTGAAAGACCTAAAGAACAAGAATGTGTTGAATGAATCCAAGGCAGAGATATCAAGGGCAACAGAGGAGTATATCTTTCAAAGCTCACTCATGGATTGGACCAATCATGGAAAAAAACTGTCACAGATCACTGCCATATGATACAGCTCAAGATGGGGCAGGGCCGTGCTGCCTTTAGTTTTTAATTTAACCAGAATATCATGATGCAATTGCACTAGAGTTCGAAACCACAGGTAATTGAGCCGTTTTTACCATTTGTTTTTGTTGTACTTCGGCACTGCAGTGTTCTACAGTCAGGTCCATAAATATTGGGACATCAACACAATTCTAATCTTTTTGCCTCTATACACCACCACAATGGATCTGAAATGAAACAAACAAGATGTGCTTTAACTGCAGGCTTTCAGCTTTAATATGAGCGTATTTACATCCAAATCAGGTGAACGGTGTAAGAATTACAACAGTTTGTATATGTGCCTCCCACTTTTCAAGGGACCAAAAGTAATGGGACAATTGGCTGCTCAGCTGTTCCATGGCCAGGTGTGCGTTATTTTGTCATTATCCCATTTACAAGGAGCATTTCAAGTGTGCTATTTGCATTTGGATTCTGTTGCTGTCAACTCTCGATATGAGATCCAAAGAGCTGTCACTATCAGTGAAGCAATCATTAGGCTGAAAAAAACAAAACAAACCCATCAGAGAGATAGCAAAAACATTAGGTGTGGCCAAATCAACTGTTTGGAACATCCTTAAAAAGAAAGAACGCACTGGTGAGCTCAGCAACACCAAAAGACCCGGAAGACCACAGAAAACAACTGTGGTGGATGACCGAAGAATTCTTTCCCTGGTGAAGAAAACACCCTTCACAACAGTTGGCCAGATCAAGAACACTCTCCAGGAGGTAGGTGTATGTGTGTGAAAGTCAACAATCAAGAGAAGACTTCACCAGAGTGAATACAGAGGGTTCAGCACAAGATATTAACCATTGGTGAGCCTCACAAACAGGAAGGCCAGATTAGAGTTTGCCAAACAACATCTAAAAAAGCCTTCACAGTTCCGGAACAACATCCTATGGACAGATGAGACCAAGATTAATTTGTACCAGAGTGATGGGAAGAAAAGAGTATGGAGAAGGAAAGGAACTGCTCATGATCCAAAGCATACCACCTCATCAGTGAAGCATTGTGGTGGTAGTGTCATGGCGTGGGCATGTATGGCTGCCAATGGAACTGGTTCTCTTGAATTTATTGATGATGTGACTGCTGACAAAAGCAGCAGGATGAATTCCGAAGTATCTCGGGCAATATTATCTGCTCATACTCAGCCGAATGCTTCAGAACTCATTGGACGGCGCTTCACAGTGCAGATGGACAATGACCCGAAGCATACTGCGAAAGCAACCAAAGAGTTTTTTAAGGGAAAGAAGTGGAATGTTATGCAATGGCCAAGTCAATCACCTGACCTGAATACGATTGAGCATGCATTTCACTTGCTGAAGACAAAACTGAAGGGAAAATGCCCCAAGAACAAGCAGGAACTGAAGACAGTTGCAGAAGAGGCCTGGCAGAGCATCACCAGGGATGAAACCCAGTGTCTGGTGATGTCTATGCGTTCCAGACTTCAGGCTGAAATTGACTGCAAAGGATGTGCAACCAAGTATAAAAAAGTGAAGGTTTGATTTATGATTGTTAATCTGTCCCATTACTTTTGGTCCCTTAAAAAGTGGGAGGCACATATACAAACTGTTGTAATTCCTACACCGTTCACCTGATTTGGATGTAAATACCCTCAAATTAAAGCGGAAAGTCTACAGTTAAAGCACATCTTGTTTGTTTCATTTCAAATCCATTGTGGTGGTGTATAGAGCCAAAAAGATTAGAATTGTGTCGATGTCCCAATATTTATGGACCTGACTGTATGCCAAACTTATAGCTAGAGATGAAAAAGTCAAGAAAAAGAAGCAAGACCAGTGAAACAGAAGGCAATTAATTTGCCAGCATTCAGAAACAGGCCCCTTGTATTAGAATACTGTGCAGTTGCATAACAAGGATGTTTATTAAGACATGAGTAGGCGCTCTTCATATTGACACTCTATTAAAACTGGTGCTGCCGCATTTTGGTTTTCTAAACACAGAAGTCATCTGAGAAGTATTAACAACTTATAAACAACAGATACTTTTTCCTTTGTCTAGATGTTCCTGCTTTAAAGTGGGTTTAGCTACATTTACATGCGTTTAGAGATACCAATCAGATTCTGGACGTATAGCACTCTAGTATGTACAATATGAGCATGGCCAGTAAAGGAGAATTATGAGGTTTGTATAAAAAAACAAGGAAACATACTCACCTTCTTGCTGCAGCATCCAAGTGACACTACAGCTGTCCCACGACCAAGAGCTGACAGATCACATGACCACTGATTAGTCAACAGAGAACAATGACTGCCAGTAACTGTTATTCCACTCTGCTCCTCTAGCACTCACTGGATAGCTAGGCTGGGGAAATGGCAGGCTTGGCTGGCTCCAGCTCAAAGCTGTGCACTGAAAGGCAGAGCCAGCTGTCAGCCAGATAGCCGGGTGGATCCTGACAATATTGCCAGGATCCTGCCTGAACTTGGCATGCCTCTGCCTCATTAGCTTACAGCTAGCAATAGCCTGCTATTAGCTCACTCCTGGTCATGGAAGAACATTAATAAATGTGACACAACTGCAAAGCATAGACAAAAAAGTTTGGTTGTACTTCATTCTTAAACAATTACACAATCTCTCTCAATCCACCAACAGGATCTCAATCATGACCTAGAAAATATCTTGACCTGTTAGGCCTAGGTACCTCTATTAGAGCATACATTCTAAACATATGTGTAGTTTATTGTGTCAAAGATTATTATTTAATATTTCCAATGTATTTATTTTTCTATCAATTGACATAAACACCATATCAAATGTCAAATTATTTAATTATCCCTTTTGAATTGTAAGAGATTTTGCTATAAAAAAAAGCTCAGTTCTAAATACCAGAGAGTCAGGGCTTTGATATTAGTACCACTCTATTATTTAACTACTTCAGGGCCTTAAACATAGGAAATATGTCTTAAAAAGCTTCTAGGATGTAATGTATCTCCTATGTCCTGCTTTCCTCCTCCTGCCACTGCTTCCCCCGCCCCACTAATATCAGCATTTACCAACTGTCAAAATGACAACCAGGGATTACTATATGTTACATAGAAGGGGCGTCTGTCAAGATGCAGCTGCTCCTGATAGTCTGCAAGTGTCATTGAGTAATGCAGTGTAACAATTAGTGATGAGCGAACCAGGCAAAATTCGGTTTACTGGGCATTTATTGAACACTGAAACAAAAAACAGAAAAAAAACCCAAGCATAGCACCTGAACCCCACTGCAGTCTATGGGACCTAAATCTTTTTTTCTGACCTTTTGCAAAGACAGTTTGCAAGCAGTTGGTAAAAAAGGGCATGGATAGGCACTGCCAAGGGGGCATGTACCAATTCATAATAATTAAAACAAAATATCGTTCAGCAGGGAGTGGGTCTTTGAATGCATCTTAAAGACCAAAATAAAATGACACAATTCTTTTAAAAAAGGTTACTTGGCAGATGCCTTAAACCTGCACATGAAGGTACACACCTGCAGGATGTACTCCAGCACAAGTGACAATAAAAAAACAACTATTGCTTTGTAAACAAAGTGTCCAGGGCATTCCAGGTGACAGCCCACCCACATATGGTCAAATTCTGATAAATCCCCCTGCAGACTCCATATCCACTGAGTCAGGGATATGGGGATGAAGCCATTGTGCCCATTAACATAGGGACAAGGTGCTTTGCCAGGGGGCCAATGTTGAGGGGTGCACAGTTGCTGTCCCTTTCTTTCATGCCATGATCATGGTTTAGTATGATTTGCTTTTGCTTTGGGTGCCCCCTAAATCCATATCAGACCCTTTCTTAGGATAAAGGTCTGGTATAGATTTTGCGAGGACCCCATGCCATTTTTTTCTGAGCTATAAAAATCTTTAAGCCCCTTTAAGAATAAGATATCCCCAGATATCCACCCCTACCACAAGAATGAGTAAAGAGTACATAGTACCCCTTGTTACTCATTCACAAAAAAATTACAAAGTAATTAAACATGCACACACTATGACAAACTACTTATGAAAAAAAATAACATTTGTCTCCGTGTATTAATCCAACATCAAGCAATGTAAATTCAACTTCAATGACAATGTCCCGAAGAACCACCAACATGCAGTACAACAATAGATCATGTACTGCCGGAATCCTATGACTGTATGACAGTTGACCGGCCGCCTGTTAAATGGCAAAAAATGGTCAGTGCTGCTGGCTGAGGTCATTGACTACATACTGTCATACACTGTATAATCATATACTACAGGGATATGCAATTAGCGGACCTCCAGCTGTTGCAGAACTTCAAGTCCCATGAAGCATAGCAAGACTCTGACAGCCACAAGCATGATAACCAGAAGCAGAGGCATGATGGGACTTGTAGTCTTGCAACAGCCGGAGGTCCGCTAATTGCTTATCCCTGATATACTATAATCAGTAAGTGTGAATTTTGATCTGAACATGCCATCAATTATAGAAACCTTACAATTAAAAAAATATATCTAAAATGTATTCCTATGTAACCACAAATAATCCTTAATTAACTCCAATCATCGCTAATCAACTCCTCTCCATAGGTATTATTTTACTGCTGTTTTTTTTTTATTTCTTTTTTTTACCATTTACACACACACATATATATATATATATATATATATATATATATATATATACATATATTCATTTTGTTTTGTTTGTTATTTTTGGAGTTGCATACAAAATGTGCACAATTGAAATAAAAAAACTTTTATTTAAAAAAATAAAAAAATAAAAAAAAATAAACTTTACCATGTGTGCCAGAACATAATTTAGTGTCATTTTAAATGGGACAAATTATAGAGTAAAGAGTATTATTTATAATTATTTGATGTATTAATTTACAGTAAATTACAGTAAAACTACATTTTTAACTAACACTGTCTAAAATAGAGAAAAAAAGTTTTAAATGGTATTTTTGTTTAAAAGCTGAATAGAAAATTAAATAATGTTTGAAAAACAATATTGCCAAAAGAAATCAGTTTGTTGCAAAAAACAATGTATATTACTTTATCATACAATTGTGCTCAAAAGTTTGTACACCCTGGCAGAAATTGTGAAATTTTGGCATTTATATTGAAAATATGACTAGTAATGCCAAAAAACTATCTTTTATTCAAGGATAGTGATCACATGAAGCCATTTATTATCACATAGCTTTTTGGGGGGGCGTGGCCTGAACATGGAGCTGTGAAGACGTCTCCTCCGTGAGATCCTTGGTCGGCACCTGTTTTTCTTGCTATTTCCCCTGGCCTGCTGCGTTGTTTTCTTCATATAAAGATGGAGAAACACACCGGTAAACCATTACAGCCGAAAACTCCTAATTCTAACTCTATTAAAAGGTTCCTGGCTGCAGAACCTGAAGACTTGCTGAACACGGACGGACTAGGCCACTCTCCGCATGGCGGTGGCTCCGCCCCTCACCACAAGCCGCCTCGCGGCCATAGATCGCCAGCCTCCTCCGTGTGCTCTGATGTCGAGGACGGCACAGCACTTACCTCTGACGTGGCTGCTCTGGTAAGCGGGCTTCCAACTAATCACGAACTTACCTCAATGCTCCACAGCCTAGAGCGGGCTATTAAAAAGGAGGTATCCGCAGTGCAAGCTGATCTATCGCAGGTGTTGTCCTGCGTGGAGGAGAACGAACTGAGACTTGATCGCCACGCGTCCGCCATCAGAGACCTGCAATCTACCACCAGGAAATTAGAGATAGCCCACAGAATGGCCCTCTACAAAATCGAGGATCAAGAAAACCGAAATCGGAGGAACAATATTAGGATCCGGGGCCTTCCGGAAGCTACCCGTGACGACGACCTCCAGGCCTCTGTCAGGGGCATTTTCAATCGCCTCCTAGGCTGAGAAGGGGACCACCCGCTAAAGTTGGACAGAGTCCATCATGGCTTGCGCTCATGCACCGCCTCCTCTGATGCCCCACGCGATGTCATCTGTAGGGTGCACTATTACGAGGAGAAGGAGCTCATTATGAGAAAGGCAAGGGAAGCCTCCTCACTAGACTTTGATGGTGCCATTCTGTCCTTCTTCCCTGACCTAGCCAGAGAGACGCTGGACCGTCGCCGGGCGCTGAAACCCCTCACTGAGAAGCTTCGGGCAAACAGCATCAACTACAGGTGGGGTTTTCCTTCTTGCCTAATCGCTAACAGGGACGGGAGAACAGCGATCTTGCGCTTCCCCGAAGACTTGAAAAAGTTCTGCATGGACATGAATATCTCACCTCCAGAGCATCCTGGTTGGGCGGAGGAAATACCCCAGCTCCCCTCTCCCTCCGATGATTCCTGGCAGAAAGCTTCCCGCAAATGCCATTCGGGCACCCCTGGCCCCTCGTCCTAGGGAGTTCGTTCTCAGGGCCTGATAAGTATGCTACCAGTTTCCACTACATGGTTACCTTTTTTTTATTTTTTGTTTTCTCCTCTTTTTTCGGTTACCTAATAATTAATCTTTTTATTTTTACTTTTTGAGTGACTGGTTTCTTGCAGCAGCTCATATGCTACCCACCTGCTCAATCCCGGCCCAAGGCCATGCATCTCACCTCTATAGCCAGGGTATGATTTTTGCTCTCAATGGATCGTATTTCACTCAGTGTGTGGCTGCGAACTCTACACTGCTCAGTGTGCTTATTATAAGAACTCTCCCTGGGCACAAGACGACCGCTGATACGGGGGGTAGTACGCTATGTATGTTGCTCATCATGTCAGTAGTTTGTTTATTTTATTTTCTCTGTTTTATTGTTCATGGCCTTATATTTTACCAGTTCTAACGTTCACTTGTTGTACTACAAACGGTGCCCGACCAAGGATGTTGGAGATGGCTTGGTTCTCCCATAGCTGATGTCTCTTCCACCCCCCTCGTGCTGCCGCTTGAATGGGGGGTGCCCCTGGCCCCCCGTGCTGCTACCCCTAACGGTGGACGGTGCGGGGGGTCCGGCCGCCGGGTGCCTCCCCACCTGACTGCACCGCATGGCTATGCATTCAATCCTGTTATAAGGTGCTTTACTCCTCTCTCTCTCTCTACTCATCTTTTTTTATCCCTCCTTCCCTCCCTTTTCTTCCCCTCTCACCTCTCCTCTTCCCTTGCTCCAGCCTAGATGCACAGGGACATCCCTGGTCATTGGTGGTAATGGATATATAAATGCTCTGTTCCTCTCCGATGGCGACTCTTAATGTGACCTCTTTAAATGCCAGGGGACTGTGTACCCCTGGTAAACGACACCAATTATAGAGAGAACTTAAACGTCTATGCAGTGATATTGTATTCATCCAAGAGACACACCTCACGCATGACACTAGGATCAAACTATAGCCTATCTGATGTTTCTAAATCTAAGGAAGTCGCCATCGGTCTGGGCAGAGATACACCCTTTGTGCTGTTGGAGATGCTGTCAGACAGCCACGGTAGATTTCTCTTTCTTAAAGGGGAACTGGGCAACATGCGATGTACGTTGGCCACCATATATACCCCCAACCATAACCAGGCAGATTTCATCTCATCTACTCTAACTAAACTGAGAGATTTTGCAGCGAGGGTGTGTTATCCTAGGAGGAGACTTTAATCCCCCCCTCGAACCTGGTTTAGACACCTCACAGGGTCTTTCCTGCATCCCGCATAGACGCCTTGCGTTTATACGCAGACGTCTCATGGAGGCTCAACTCATGGACATTTGGAGGATAGGACACCCTGCTGTGAAAGATTTCACATTCTATTCCAACTTACACCGCTTGTACTCCCGGATTGATTATATATTTATTGATCACCACCACTTAGAATTAGTTAAACACTCCCATATTGACACAATGTTGTTCTCTGACCACTCCCCAGTATGTCTTAAATTGGCCATTCCGTCTATCCCGGTTAAAACACCCAAATGGAAAACGAACGACGCTCTCTTAACTAATGTAACTGATACACAACTCCTTAGGTCCTCCCTTTCTTACTACTTCAAAGATAACGCATCCCCAGATATATCCCCCGGAACCATGTGGGAAGTCCATAAAGCCCATATCCGTGGGAAACTCATTGAATTAGGCTCTAGGAAAAAGAAAGAACACCTTCACCAACAAACCCTTTCGATTAGAGAAATTGCCACCTTAGAAAAGGATTGCAAAACCCTCACCTCACCCACCCTCTCCCATGCGCTAACTTCAAAATGCGAAGAGTTAAAAACCCTGCTGCATCTAGATTATAGAGCTGCACGATTCTGGCCAAAATGAGAATCACGATTTTTTTGCTTAGAATAAAGATCACGATTCTCTCACGATTCTTGCGGCGTAATATATTAAATATATAAAAAAAAATTGGGCTAAGAGCACTGTTTAGGTTTTTGAAAGGGGTAATTTTTCCAAAAAAATTGCGTTTAAAAGTCTGCTGCGCAAATAGCATGTCGCATAAAATATTGCAACAACTGCCATTTTATTCTCTAGGGTCTCTGCAAAAAAAAAATATAATGTTTGGGGGTTCTAAGTCATTCTCAAGCACAAAAAAATTGATTTTTATTTGTAAACAGCAAGTGTCAGGAAAAATTGAGTCTTTAAATGGTTAAACCAAAGAACTATACAAGGGGAGTTCATTCAGAGTTCAATGCCTTTGATGTATCTCTTGTATCAATGATGACTCAGAAGCTGGCTGTCTGCCCAGACTTGGCTGCCTCCCCTGAGACTCAAGCCGCTCCGACTTCAAAAGGCTTCAGGCACTTTTATTTTACTCCCCCCAAGTCGGATCCCATTAAAAGCACTGAAAATCGCGGTAATGCCCAATGGAGATCGCAGGGGGGGGGGGGGGGTAGATCGAGATCGCAATCTTCATACGATTAATCGTGCAGCTCTACTAGATTATAAACAATCTTATAGATTGATAGCCCAAAAAATTATGAATGGGGTCACAAACCCGGCAAGCTCTTGGCCTGTTCCCTGCGTTCCAAAAAATCAGCCACTTTTATAGCCAAAATCAAAGACACCTCGTCTTCAATCGTTCACGAAACAGGGGCAATAGCCAAAGAGTTCCATAGGTTCTATCAACACTTGTATCATGTCCGCTCAGGCAGCACAGATCCAATTGATAGAAGCGAGAAAATCAACGCTTACCTCTCAAAAGCTAATCTTCCTACACTAAACCCTGATACATTGGCCACCCTAGAATCTGAAATTACTGCTTCTGAACTCATAACTGCTCTGAAAGATATGGCGAATGAGAAGGCCCCTGGGCCTGATGGTTTCACAGTGGCTTATTTTCGAAAATTCGTGGATATCTTAATCCCTCACCTTGCAAAATATGCCAACTCAATTCTTGATGGTAATTCTTTCAGGCCTGAAACCCTCCACGCCCATATCTCTGTGCTCCCGAAGCCGGGGAAGGATCCCAGTCTGTGCGGCAGTTATAGGCCGATTTCTCTCTTAAATATTGATGTTAAGATATATGCTAAAGCCCTTGCAAACAGACTCCTCCCTCTGGTCCCTCAATGGGTTTCGCAGGAGCAGACTGGTTTTATCCCCGGCAGGGAGGCCCGTGATAACTCGTTGAGTACCCTTTCTCTCATTTCTTATGTACGTTCGCTGTCCCAGCCCACCCTGTTGCTATCTACGGATGCTGAAAAAGCGTTCAACAGGGTGGACTGGGACTACCTAATGGCGACGCTCTCCTCCCTAGGCCTTGGCCCGAAAATGGTAAGACTGATGTCACCTCTCTATAGGAACCCATCTGCCCAACTGAGAATAAATGGTACACTGAGTGAACCCTTTACCCTCCATAATGGCACTCGGCAGGGCTGCCCGCTATCACCGATTCTATTTGCTCTCTCCCTTGAACCCTTCCTTTCTCACATTCGCCAATCCCCTAACATCCATGGTATCACAGTAGGCACAGACACCCACAAATACGCAGCATATGCCGACATACTATTTTATATACAGCAGCCCCTTATATCCTTACCAAACCTGATGAAGGCCTTCGAAAAATATGGAGATGTTTCAAATTTCAAGATTAACTTACCCAAATCAGAAATCTTAAACATCTCTATCCCTTCTCTGATCCCGTCTCTAAAATCTGCGTTCCCTTTTCACTGGCAGCCCAACTATTTAAAATACTTAGGCAGATACCTTACCCCCAAACCCCTCTTCTCTCTTTAAAATCAACTACATCCCTCTACTAAACTCCATTCGCTCTGACCTCCATAATTGGACTCACTTAGCACACTTTTGGCTAGGTGGAATTAGTGTTATGTAGATGAACATTTTGCCTAGGCTTTTATTTTATTTTCAAATGATCCCCTTTAAAATACCACCAGGCTTCTTCTCTACCATCTCCTCACTCATATGCAGATGCAATTGGAACCGTAAAAAGCCGCGGGTGTCTAGACAGCTTCTCCACAGACCGAAGGCAGAGTGTGGCTTGGCCTTTCCTGATATTAAAGAATATTATTATGCTATTGTTTTAACTAGACTTATAGATTTGAAATGTCATTGTAACTCTAAGTTATGGGTTAAGTTGGAAAACACACTGTGTGGTAGAGATCTGTATACCCAGATGTGGATTCCCAAGAAGTTTTGTCAACTCTCGGACTCCCCCCTTTCTTGGTCATCCTTAGCCATTTGGGACTTGCTCTCTAAAATTCACAATTGGAAACCTAACTCGCCCCTTATGCCCATCACTGGTCATTCGTTTTTTCCTCCTGGAGATGTCAACCCCCAGTCAGGTTCATGGCATCCTACTGCTCCCTTGCTACTCCATCAAGTCTCAACTCCAACTGGGATCCTTCCAATGTCTGTGATCTTCCCCTCTTCTGAGGTCTCCCTTATGGACAGATGGAGATACCACCAACTACTGCAATTCCTCACAGCTCTACCCAAACCTTTACGCTCTTTCGCAGAGCTTAATGCTATTGAAGCCATTTTTGCGAACACTCAGCCCCCAAGGAGATCTATATCACTGTTTTACTGCGCCCTGCTGTCTTTGAAACCTGCACACTTCCCGGTTTTCCTCCATAACTGGGAGAAAGATCTACAGCTTCCCCTTTCGGATTACCAACGCTCTCGCATACTGCAACTGACTCATTCCTCATCCATATCTTCAAAAATCTCAGAATCAAATTACAAATTTATAACCAGATGGCACTATACCCCTGCTTCTCTGGCCAAAATCTTTCCAGACACACCCAGTAATTGTTGGAGGGGATGTGGAGAAAGGGACACTCACGCACATATCTGGTGGTCTTGTCCCCGCATACGCCCATTTTGGTTGAATGTCCTACACTGGATTGAGGTTATGCAAGGATATCCAGTTCCTAATGACCCATATGCTGTCTTGTTTAACTGTACTGACGAACCAGTAGGAAGTTATAAAAGGTCAATTACCCCGCATCTTCTCAATGCGGCAAAATCTTTAATACCGAAATTTTGGAAGCAAACAACCATCCCTTCCATTCAACAATGGCTCCATTGTGTGGACCATGTCTATCACATGGAGCATATGACATTGGATTTCAAAGGTAAATCCTCTTTAGCTAACAAAATCGGGTCCTGTTGGTTCGCCTTCAAATATTCATCAGACTATGAGGACCTTATGTCCTAACATGATATTTGTTATAACTGTTACTTATCCTACCTACTAGGCTGGAGCACATCCCTCTCTTCCCCCCATTATCCTACTCCTGCTTTACTATACTCTGTCTATGCTCTATTTTTTTTTCTTAATTCGTTGGCAGGTTCATACATGCTTCTTGGATTGATAGTTAACCTTACTGGTTGTTTGTATACCCCGAGGTTAGTGACCCGAAGGTTGATGGTTGACTGTAACCTCAATACTCTGCATTTCATAGGTACCACACCCTCTCAACACCATGCCATATTTATGTCAACCCATTATGTTATGCTTTAATAACCTGTCTCATTAGTTTATTGCCTTCTTTGAGAAATATGGTTTTGTATACTGTATTATGTCATTGAAAATGCTTAATAAAAACTTATTGAACAAACAAAAAAAAAATCACATAGCTTTTTGGCTCCTTTTAAAATCATAATGATAACAGAAATCACCCAAATGGCCCTGATGAAAAGTGTACACACCATGGAATGTTTGGCCTTGGTACAGACACAGAAGGTGGCACACACGTTAAAATGGCTATTGAAGGTTAATTTACCACATTTGTGGCTTTTTAAATCATAATTAGTGTCTCTGTATAAATAGTCAGTGAGTTAGTTAGCTCTCACTTGGTTGCACTAAGCAGGCTAGACACTGAGCCATGAGGAGGTAGAAAAGAACAGTCAAAGGACCTGCGTAACAAAGTAATGGAACTTTATAAAGATGGAAAAGGATATAAAAAGATACCCAAAGCCTTAACTATGCCAGTCAGTACTGCTTAATTCCTTATTAAGAAGTGGAAAATTCGGGGCTCTTTTGATACCAAGCCAAGGTCAGGTAGACCAAGAAAGATTGCAGCCACAACTGGCGGAAGAATTGCCCAGGATACAAATAAAACCCTACAGAAAACCTCAGGAGAAATACAAGATGCTCTACAAAAAGACTGCGTGGCTGTTTCTAAGAAGTACAATTCAGCGAAACTTGAACAAAAAAGAGCTGCATGGTTGAGCTGCCAGAAGGAAGCCTTTACTGCGCCAATTCCACAAAAAAGCCCAATGAGGCATGTCAAGGTGTTGTTGGGCATATTGTAACCAGGCTTTTTTGTGGAACTTGTGCAGTAAAGGCTTTTTTTCTGGCAACTTGACCATGCAGCTCTTTTTTGTTCAAGTATCATCGTATTGTGCTCCTTAAAAACATCCATGCCATCTTTTTCCAGAGCAGCCTGTATTTCTCCTGAGGTTACCTGTGGGTTTTTCTTTGTATCCCAAATAATTCCTGTGGCAGTTGTGGCTGAAATCTTTCTTGATCTACCTGACCTTGGTTTGGTATCAAGAGATCCCCAAATGTTCCACTTCTTATTAAATGATTGAACAGTACTGACTGGCATATTCAAAGCTTTGGATATCTTTTTATATCCTTTTCCATCTTTGTAATGTTTCATTACCTTGTTGCACAGGTCTTTTGACTGTTCTTTTCTGCTCTCCATGGCTTAGTATTTAGCCTGCTTAGTGCATCCATGTGAGAGCTAACAAATTCATTGACTATTTATACACATACACTAACTGCGATTTAAAAAGCCACAAATGTGGGAAATTAACCTTCAATAGCCATTTTAACCTGTGTGTGCCACCTTCTGTGTCCGTACCAAGGCCAAACATTCCAGGGTATGTAAACTTTTCATCAGGGCCATTTGGGTGATTTCTGTTATCATTACGATTTTAAAAGGAGCAAAACAACTATGTGATAATAAATGGCTTCATGTTATCACTATCCTTGAATAAAAGACAGTTTTTTGGCATGATTAGTCATATTTTCAATATAAATGCCAAAATCTCACAATTTCTGCCAGGGTATGCAAACTTTTGAGCACACATTTGGCATCTTTTGGGGTGAAGCGGGAGCGGGACAGGTACCTGGTTTTGACAGGTACCCGCTCCCACTTTCGGCTGAGTTCGTCCAGTGCCCATGATGATGCCAGTCAGTGCTGTCTTTCAGTGCCTGCTCATCAGTGCCGCCCATTATTGCCTGTAAGTGCCGCCTTTCAGTGCCACCTATCAGTACCCACCAGTGCCGTCTATCAGTGCCCACCAGTGCCACCTATCAATGCTAATCAGTCCCGCATATCAGTGCCCATCAGTGCGGCATATTAGTGCCTCCTCATTAGTGCCACCTAATCACTGCCCTTCAGTGCCGCCTCATCAGTGCCCATCAGTGCAGCCTATCAGTGGCCATTAGTGCCGCCTCATCAGCCCACATCAGTGAAGGAGAAAAATTACTTATTTACAACATTTACTGACAGAAACAAAGACAAACTATTTTTTTCAAAATTTTTGGTCTTTTTTTTTTAGCAAAATAAAGGCTCTATTTGTAGGAAGAAAATTATAAAAAAAATTATTTGGGTACAGCGTTGCATGACCACGCAATTGTCAAGAGTGACAGCACTAAAAGCAGGAATGGAGGACTATATATAATTTATGATATACTGTATAGACAGTGAATTAGGTGACCATATTCAGAGAGCGCTGCTAATGCTTTGAGCATTTTCTTTGAAACATATGCAACTGATTCAATTTTTACCTTGCTTACTGTGTAGTCACAGAAAGTGAGCAGGCTCTCTTCAACAAGAACACAAATAGCATGTATTATCTATGATGGAAATCTTGTGCCAGTGTCTAGGCAGCAGGATTAGAAGTGGACAAAACCAAGCCTTAACACTTAGAATGTCTGTCTGCTTCCAGTGGAGTCTAAAAGTGACCATGCCAATGTCCATTACACAAACATGTTCCATCATTACCACTGTCTTTGTCAGTGACACACGACCACCACAGGAGTGCATGTAGAAAGCATATGGCTGCATATAGTCAGCAGAATTGAGATTTAAAAAAAAAAAAAAGGAGAAGAAAGAGGTGAAAACAGTTTTAACAAAAAAATAAAATCTAGCACTTATTTATGATATTTATGGTTAGTGCTTTAGCAAACTAAATCTCATCTAGTTAGGCCTGAGGTCAATTGTATATTCCTCAATAACCACAAAGGATATAAATCCATTTTGTATGCACAAAATACCTTTGCAAATACAGTGATTACCTTGTAAAAGTAGAAGGCATTATCACTGTGCTGTACATAGCCTGTGCAGAGAGCCAAACTGTGGGAGAGATCTAGCAGGCCCACCTACTTCAGGCTGCGTGCAGAAAACTACAGGATGGGGTGGATAGAAGACCAGTCACTCCACACATTGGAGAGAGCAGAAGTGACTGATCTTTATTACAGAAAGCACTTTCACAGAAGAACATTTCATGTTGGATTTGTACATTTCAAGAAGAAATAGACAAAGCACACCAAGATCCAAGTAAAAATACACATGCCAAGAATGGACAAGAATTGCTTAATCTGGAGTTCAGCTTTAACCACTTCCCGACCAGCGCCGTAAATAGGCGGTGGTCGGGTTTGAGCGGCTCTCCCGGGACATTTTTTAGAGCTGGCGGTCGGCTATGCAGGGGTAACGACCGATCCGGCTCGGGAGCCGCTCAGTCGTTACCCCAGGGGAGGGAGGGGACACCCCCCCCTCCCGCCACTCTTCTCCGGCCTCCCGTCCCACCAGGGGACCGGAGCGACGATCCGGCGCGTCCGCCGGCTGGAAGGAGACCTGACAGAAGCCGTAATCGGCTCCGATCGGGTCTCCTTCGGCAAATTCCGGAAGCGACGTCACAACGTCACTTCCGGTTTACACGGCGGCTAACGGCGCCAATTTTAAAAAAGTGACAGTATTCAGAATCGCCGTTTTTGGCAATCTGAATACTGTGAAGTGCAAAGGAGGGATGGGGGGTCTTTTAGACCCCCCCGGCCCTCCAAAAAGAGTACCTGTCACCATATATTACTATCACAAGGGATGTTTACATTCCTTGTGATAGCAATAAAAGTGATCAGATTTTTTTTTTTAAAGGAACAGTGCTAAAAATAAATAAATAAATAAAATTAAAAAAAAAAAAAAAAAAAAAAAAGATTTAAATCACCACCGTCCCCGGGAGCTCGCGCAGCAAAGAAAACACATACGTAAGTCGCGCCCACATTTGAAAACGGTGTTGTGTGAGGTATCGCCGCAATCGCCAGAGTGTGAGCAATAATTATAGCAAAAGACCTCCTCTGTAATTCTAACTTGGTAACCGTTAAAATTTTTTAAAGCGTCGCCTATGGAACTTTTTAAATACCAGACTTTGTTGCCATTCCGCAAAATTTCAAAAAAAATCAACCGTGTTATGTATGGTATCTATTTACTCGGCGTAACATCCTCTTTCACAATATGCAAAAAAATTGGGATAACTTTACTGTTGTCTTATTTTTTAACTCAAAAAAGTAAAATTGTTCCAAAAAAATCGCGCTTGAAAGACTGCTGCGCAAATACTGTGTGACAAAAAGTATTGAAACAATCGCCATTTTATTCTCTAGGGTGTTTGAAAAAAATATATATAATGTTTGGGGGTTCTAAGTAATTCTCTAGCAAAAAAAAATGTTTTTAGCTTGTGACCACCAAATGTAAAAAAGTGGCCCGGTAGGTAAGTAGTTAGTTACGCCCAAAATTGTACTATTGAGACAGTTTAATGTTTAGTGGAAGATAAGAAAATGACACCATCATTAAAAAGTCTACACCTTTCCATCTGAACTGCTGTTTGTGGAGAACCATGACATTTTGAAATAACCAGGGAAAGAAAATACAGGCTTAGTAAATCTAAGCAAGGGTCTTCAGTATGCCTAGAAGCACCGCTACTCTGCACAGCAGCCCAATTCTCGCTCATCACTGCCGGCTACGGCTCCGACAAAATGTAATTTGTGTCATAAATACAGACTTATCACTGCACACCTGCAGCATTACAATAGGAATTCTTCAGCCATGCGGCTACTGTGAAATTCAGCAGAGTGAATCCCATTACAAAATAGAACTTTAATTTATTGGACTGGTCAATAAAATGCAAAACATTGTGCCAACAAAAATGCACCTGTGCATACTTGACAAACCAATAAAACGAATGATAAACTCTCTTATTTACCAATCACAAGAGTTGGGAACGCTGTTATTTTCAGGCTGAAATGCTTACAGCTTGCTTTTAATGTCTTAACCTGTCTAATTTACAGCTAAGGAAAAAAATGATGTGCAGAGAAAATATGTATGACAAGACAGGAGAAGTGAGGAATTTAGATTTATTGGTTGGATCAGACAGCACTGCTATTCATCAAATGGTTTACAGATAAGAAGTAGATTGTCAGCTGTTACAAAGGTAAACATAAATCCAATGGGATTTCATTAGATGTTGGTTATTATCCCTAAAATCCTTTTGTTGCCAAAAAGTTAAACTAAGTAATAAGTCTTACTAAATGTGCACTCAATAATAAAAATGCTTTAAAGGAGGTATGAACTATAGCCAATTATGGCTTTATTTTGAACATTAAGAGCCGGTTCACACATAGGCGATCCGACTTGCGGGACGACTCAGCGTGATCTCGCACAGTGCGACTTCAGTGCGGATTGCAAACGACTTCTGTAACAGAAGTCAATGCAAGTTGCCTGAAGTCGCCCCCAAAGTAGTACAAGAACCTTTTTCTAAGTCGGAGCGACTTGAGTCGCTCCTATTAGAACGGTTCCTTTGCAATGCATGGAGACGACTTGTCAGGTGACTCAAGTCGCCTGACAAGTCGTGGCAGTGTGAACCGGCTCTCAACCACTTCAGCCCTCAGCCTATTCTGTCACCTCTCACATAACTGTAAAAATCAGCCTTTTCTTCTAGAAAGTTACTTCGAACTCCCAAAGATTGTATATATTTTTTAGCAGAGGCCCTACAGGATAAAATGTGGGTGCTGCAATTTATTGTCACATGGTATTTGTGCAGCGTTTTTCAAACTTTAGTAAACTTTACACTTTAGTGAATGTTGATGCACAAAAACACAATAACCAATTGTTTGGTAAAATATAAAAGATGATGTTACACAGAGTAAATAGATACTTAACTTGCCACGCTTTAAAATTGCGCAGGCTCGTGGAACGGCACCAATCTACAGTATCTCCGTAGGCAATGCTTTATAAGCCTTTACAGGTTACCGATTTAGAGTTACATAGGAGGTATGGTGCTAGAATTATTGCTCTTGCTATAATGTTCATAGCCATATCTCACATGTGTGGTGCGAACACTGTTTACATATGCGTGAATGACCTACGTATGCGTTCCCCTTTGCGTGCAAGTACAGGGGACGAAAGCACTTTAATTTTTTTTTCATTATTTAATTTTTTTATTTTCATACGGTCTAAATTTTACACTGGTTAATTAGCCGCTAGGATTGCTTTTACATTTAAAGTACATAGCCAGATGAAAAAAGATACTGGGATGATAACTGTAGCTGCATGCATCATCCCAGTACAACCCCTTCAGCCCTAGCGATGTATACAGGTACGTTGCAGAGGCTGAAGTGGTTAAAAAATAGCATTTTATTATTTTTTACAAACTGCTTTTAAAGATGACATATAGCAACAAGGCTTCAAAATCATATGTACATCAAAGTAATAAGGGGAATATAGAGGGCAAGGAACACAACTTTTGAGCAACACTAAGAGCTGAATATTTTGATATTTGCACACTTCCTCTCAAAAAATGACCCACTGCTTGGACCAAGGCAAGGCTGCGGGCACTTGAGAGGTGTATTCAGGCAAGGTGTTGTAATGTTTTCCGAAAGCTATGTACTGCACGTTGCCAGGTCTTCCCACCAGCCATGATCAGCATGCACTGGATAAAGAAGTCTAAACCAGTGTAATTTATTATTTTTCCAAATTTGGCATAGCAGGAAATTTAATTCAAGTTTAACAATCCACTGACATCATTAAAACTGGATAAACATGCACCACTGCATGCTGCCATGTGTTTTAAACGTTGTTGAAAAACACTTTGTGTTGCACTGACATGCCTTGATGTACGAGATGCCGCACATTGATGGGCATGAACATGCGTTTTAATAAGCGTTGATGTGCGTTTTCTTTGATTTCAGTAGGAAACACATCAGCAAAACCACAAAAGTGGGCTACCAGCATTAGCATATTTAAAATGACTTATCTCCTTACCTACTATCATAACTATTTAATGGGATCCAAGGCAGGGTTTCCTGCTCTTGCAGACACTCTTTGCATGCATGCCTAATGGAAACATTAGCACTCTATATTCACAAAGCAATTGGCAAAACAGTTAAGGTTGCTAACAATAAAAATAATTTAATTTTCCCCAAATTTTTTAAGCTTTCATTCATCTCAGCACTCTCTTTCAATAAAAACAAATCAAATATTTTTCTGTAGTTATGCACTTGCAGCTCAAGTAAACATAATGTACTTGGGTTCCAAAGACAACTATACCATTATTTTATTTTGGTATTAAGGAGGAACTTAGTTCCACTGTTGTAAAGATCAGGCAGTTTTTTTATTGCAGAAGAAAGACTTATCTGCCTGTTCACCACACCCCACGCCATGTAAAGTGAGTTGCGCATGCATAGCTCAGCTTACAGCGGCTGGCCCAATCCGCAATGTGAAGGAATGGCAGCCATCCTGCACCAGCCAATGAAGATGGGCAAAAACTGACACATGAGTAGATGCTGGCATCGGAGAAGGATGGGATCATTGGAAGAAAGGGGGGGGGGTATAAAGAGTCAACAACCACAAGGAAGAAATACAATTCCCTCAATGGGTGGTTAAAATGAACACACATATAAAAATCACCCAGTACAAGTGAAGGTGTTCAACAAATAATAAAGTTCATATAACCAGTATCATAAAGTGTCAATTAGTCTTCAATCATAGTGAAAAATGAACTAACACTTCTCCATGCTCCACACAACAGTGCAAATAAGTGGTTTCTGCTTCCACAGGTCACCAAACTCAGTGGACAAATTTGCCTCCCATTTTACTGCTCGTCAAACTGTGCTTAAACTTATATCCTCCTTATTGGCTCCCAGGACTGTCACCTCCTCTGATCCTTTCCTTATCGGTCCAATCGTAATTTCACTGGGACTCAGAAATAAAAAGAACTCACAGCGAAATCCTGTACCTCACTTTTGTTAAAACTGACTCAAGTTAAAATAACTCTAACAAAAGCAATAAAAATATCAGCATCAAAACCATCAGTGGCAGTAGTTCAGCGCCTCACCCGGTCCACTATTGTGTCACTTTTGGCGTGTCACTTCCAGATTGGTGTCTGATGTCACTTCCAGTTGCCGTGGCGGTAGTTCTACAGCTACTGCAGGTTGCACCGCTTATATTATCTTTATTTATTACTAATCATCTATTGAAAATTATATAACGGATACAACCAAGTGTTTGTTTTGTTGAACTCTGTTTTTTTTTACTGTTTTTGTACAACATTTTATCTAACTACACAGTTCCCTTCATGGAAACTAAGACAAATACCTGAATTTTGTATATTCTTTCTAATAAACAAAAACTTTGCATCTTTAAAGTAATGGATCATGCATGCAAATTTTTAATAATGAATTATGTATTATGCAAGAAAAGCTCTTGAGTTCAAAAAATGTATTTTGCTTCCTTATTTTAGTCACTGTGCCCAAGAAAAAATCCCTCTCTGGCTTATACACCATTACTGGTAATTTTCTATCTCCTTCCTGGTGGATTTTATATGCATTTGAGCAGTGCAAACATCAGGAAAACATGGACCTGAGGGATTAAAGATACAGGGCTGTATAAAAGATTTCTTCTTGTGCACCTAAACAGAGGAAGCTTGATGACATCAATCTCCCAAGAAATGTCATTTCTGGGAACTTCTGTACACCAACTGTGTACAGAAGGCCTCCAGGTAAGCATATTACATTGCATTTTACAGAAAACGACAACGCTGCAGATTGAAAAGGAAGGGTAATTTTTAATGACATTCAATTATAATATGGCTTGTGTAGCAATTATACATGCAATTTTTTGTTTATTTGCTAATTTTTTCCCATGAAAGTGGAGTTACTATTTAACAAAAGACATTGGATGGACTGGTCAAGGAATCAATGCATATTAGAATTACTCCTCTAATAAACCATTTACAGGAGTGCTTTGATGTATGTTCTGGTGACCATTACAGAACTATCTGTGTCGCCTATCAGTGCCCGTCACTGCCACCTATCAGTGCCCATCAGTGCCGCCTATCAGTGCCCATTAGTGCGGCATATTAGTGCCTCCTCATCAGTGCCCTTCAATGCCGTCTCATCAGTGCTCTTCAGTGCAGCCTCATCAGTGCCCATCAGTGCAGCCTATCCGTACCCATCAGCGCAGCCTCATCATCCCACATCAGTGAAGGAGAAAAATGACTTACAAAATTTTCTAACAAAAACTGAGATTTTTTTTTTCTCCAGAATGTTCGGTCTTTTGTTTTTTTTAGCAAAAACAAAAAACCCAGTAATTAAAGCGAAGTTCCACCCAAAAGTGGAACTTCCGCTTATCGGATCCCCCCTGCGGTGGCACATTTGGCACCTTTTGGGGGGGAGTGGATACCTGTCTTTGACAGTTACCCTGTCCCCACTTCCAGGAGACCGGGCCGTGGTGAATTACGCCAGTAGGAGCAGCGGTGCCTCGCGCATGCGCACTAGGGACCTGGCCGTGAAGCCGTAATGCTTCACTGCCAGACTCCCTTACTGGCAATGGTGGCGGCAGCACCCAACAGCTGATGGAAACATCAGCTGCAATGCCAACATCGCTGGACTCCAGGACAGGTAAGTGTCCTATTATTAAAACTCAGCAGCTACAGTAGGTGTAGCTGCTGGCTTTTATTTTTTGCAGGTGTGGGTGGAACTCCGCTTTAAATACCACCTAAATAAAGCTCTATCTGTCTCAAAAAATGATAAAAACTTAATTTGGGTACTGTGTTGCAAGGCCGCGCAATTGTCATTCAATGTGCGACAGCGCTGAAAGCAGAAAATTGGCCTGGGCAGGAAAGGGGTGAAAGTGCCCAGCATTGAAGCAGTTAAAATCAGAGACATAAACAAACCTGTCCACAGAAATATATCAGTAAATTATTTAAGATGTTAAAGAAATCCCTTACTGCCTCCAACAAAAAAGCCACAGTTATAAGGCAATTTTCAGGGCATGTTACTGACAATGCATACAGCATTGAGTTGCCGCACTTTATTAATCTTCAGGAATACAGCTAAGTCCTCTTATGAATTTCAGGCACAAGAGGGCTTAGCTATAATTAAGACCCTTTGTGGCTGAAATGCAGGTCTCTGTTTCTTAGCTGTATGTCTGAAGATTAATAAAGTGCAGTAACTTAATGCCGTGTGCAGGAATTTAAGCATTGTCTAGGTCAGGCATCCTCAAACTACGGCCCTCCAGCTGTTACGGAACTACACATCCCATGAGGCATTGTAAAACTCTGACATTCACAGACATGACTAGGCATGATGGGAATTGTAGTTCCTGAACAACTGGAGGGCCATAGTTTGAGGACCCCTGGTCTAGGTGAATGGAAGCCCTGCAATCATTGGACTGGTGAGATTGAGCAGGTTACACATATTCTATTTAGTATATGTTAGTGACAATGGCTATAGCTATATTGGTCATTATATTTATGCCAGGTAATTCAGTTCAGTTGTTTTAACACAAAAAACTTGAAATAAAAGGGCACATAACAAGGACCCTTACATAGAAAGGTGAAAGACTGAAGCAGCAATAATGCATACCTGCATTTGCAAGCTTTGTGTATCCAGTGTATTAAATAGCATTCCACCTATACAACAGCTAATGTCTTTGAAGATTTAACTTGTGACATATTTGACTAATGAAAAGACTAATATCAAATCTCAAACTGCTGTCAGTAGACAAAAGAGAATTAAAAGAAAATGGTTTGACTACAGCATACTATTATAAAAGAGTGTCACTCTTCTAAACCGATGACAACAAAATATCATCATAATCAAGTTAGCAAGAAATTAGCTACCAAAACATTTCCACCATCTTTATATAACTTACTTTTAACTTTACCTGATCTGCCTACAAGTAGGCAGATCAGGAGCTTGAACTTTACTAATTTGCCTACTTTTCCAGGTCATCAGGGGCCAGATTTCCACTAAGCACAGTAGGCCTATTCTTACAGACAACAGATGCAAAGAGGTGGCCTTTCCCTGTGTAGTTTTTGCCTACAGATTCATTTTCCTATCACTAACAAAAATAAAGTCCTCCAATATTATCTTATTAACAAACTGTAACACTATTCTATGATTTGAACCTATCAATCAAGTAAATGTTCTAGGTGGAAGAGATGCATGCCCATAGGCTCCAGTGGTGTAGTTCCAGCTGATTTTGATCAGCCTGAATGTCAGAATATTTAAAAAAAAGAGAGTAGATGACAGAGATGTCCATCTTACTCCAAGTTTCCTTAACCACTTCAGCCCTGGAAGGATTTACCCCCTTCCTGACCAGAGAACTTTTCGCGATTCGGCACTGCGTTGCTTTAGCTGACAATTGCGTGGCCGTGCGATGTTGTACCCAAACAAAATTGGCGTCCTTTTTTTCCCACAAATAGAGCTTTCTTTTGGTGGTATTTGATCACCTCTGTGGTTTTTGTTTTTTGCGCTATAAACAAACAGAGCGACAATTTTGAAAGCAAAAATATTTTTTTTTTCACTTTTCGCTATAATACATATCCCAAAAAAAAAAAAATGATTCCTCTGTTTAGGCCAATATATATTCTTCTACATATACATACATCTACGTGTTTACAAACTATGGGAATAGATTCATGGCATTTTTATTATTATTTTTTCTTTTTTTTACTAGTAATGGAGGTGATATGCGATTTTTATCAGGACTGTGATATTGCGGCGGATAGATCGGACATTTTTTACACTTTTTTGGGACCATTGATATTTACAGTATTTATCGGTGTATAAGGCGACTGGGCGTATAAGATGACCCCTAATTCTCCAGTTAAAACAGAGGTTTTGCCCTATACTCGCCTTATAAGACTACCCCCTCGTATTAAATATTTTATCCCGCTGCATGTGCCCTAATATGTACTGTAGCTTCTGCTACATACAGAACTTCTCTATTATTAATTCATTATTAATATTTTAGCCCGCTGGATGTGTATACAGTAAGCTTAAGCTACTTACAGAACGTCCCTGTGCTGTAATACTCTATGTACCGCGCTGAGCCAATCACAGCAAGCGGTGTATTTCTATTTATGCGAACAAAACCTGCTTGGATCTGTAGCTACAGTACCTGGTGTATAAGACGACCCCCTAATTTTCCAGCTAAAACAGAGGTTTTGCCCTATACTCGCCGTATAAGACTACCCCCTCCTATTAAATATTTTATCCCGCTGGATGTGCCCTAATATTTACTGTAGCTTCTGCAATATACAGAAATTCTCTATTATTAAATTAATTATTCATATTTTTGCCCGCTGGATGTGTGTACAGTAAGCTTCAGCTACCTACAGAACGTCCCTGTGCTGTAACACTCTATGTACCGCGCTGAGCCAATCACAGCAAGCGGTGTATTCTACTAATGCATACAAAGCCTGCTCGGATTGGAAAAGGTTGTATAAGTCCGCCTCTCTGACTCAGCCAATCCGAGCAGGCTTTGTATGCATTAATAGAATACACCGCTTGCTGTGATTGGCTCAGCATGGTACATAGAGTTTTACAGCACAGGGACGTTCTGTAAGTAGCTGAAGCTTACTGTACACACATCCAGCGGGCTAAAATATTAATGATAGAGATGTTCTGTATGTAGCAGAAGCTACAGTACATATTAGGGCACATCCAGTGGGCTAAAATATTTAATAAGGATGTTCTGTAGCTACAGTACTCGACGTATAAGACGACCCCCAATTTTTGGGGTATCTTTTTTACTATAAAAAGTCATCTTATACGCCGGAAAATACGGTATACAGCAATCAGAGCTACAAATAGCCAATGATTACTGTATGAATGTCATTGGCAGGGAAGGGGTTTAAACTAGGGGTGATCAAGGGGTTAAGTGTTTCCTGGGAGGTGTTTCTAACTGTGGAGGGAGTGGACTGACTGGGGGGTGGAGAGAGAGCGCTGTTCCGAATTTCTTGGAACAGCAGATCTCTCTCTACTCCCCGTTTACATGAACAGATCTCCATTCTGGCTCTGTGAGGAACGATCGTGGTTGGTGCCCTCTACGGTCTCTTAAAGCGCCGCCATACAGCTACGGCGATTAAATCAGGAGAGCCGACCTGCCGCCTTTGACGGCGGCTGGTTGGCAAGTGGTTAAAGAATATTTCTATTCTTCTAGAACTGCATTAGCTGGCATTTATTGAATTTACTAGTTGCTTGGAGTTACTCTATAAAGGAACTCTGTTGCTTACATAAAGTTTTCTAAAAAGCTCACCCATTCTGCTGCCAACCCCGCTCCAATATATAGAAATTCTCAGCTCAAGTGTCTTCTAAAAACCAAAAGTATTGATTTGCTTTGTCCCCTGCAGCATTCATTGTTTCCTCCCACTGCTTTCCTTTGTCCTGTAGAGATGTGAGGATCGGTGGAAAGAACCACTAAATGCTACAGGGGACACAGGAAAGCAACACTTGTAGGTTTCAAAACACACACTTAAACAGAAGACCTCTCTCTAAGGGAACAGTGCTCAGCGGCACAGGTACTGTTAAATATATGTATTTTTTTTACAGGGGGAGCTTTTTGCAGAAACTTTATAAAAGCAACATAATTGCTTTAAATCGTACCTATGGTCAAAATCTTAAATCATATATTTAATTCCCCATTTACTTTCAATTATTTCCATCCTGCTCCTAATAATCTGAATGATCTTGAAGTTAGTAAACTTATTTTGTGAAGATTCTCACACATTTAATTCCTTAAATCCTGACATGTATTTACAATGGAAGAGCTGTGTTCCCCAAGGGGATTATGCCCTGTGAATATGCATCTCTCTGTGTCCATAGGTGTGTGCAGGGGGTGTGTCAGGTGTGCCTAGGCACACCCTAACCACTATGTGCGGTGCCAATTCCCCCAACTGTCCGGGCTTCTCCCCCCCCCCCCCCACAGTACTGTTGGATTCCCTCCTCTCCTCTCTGCCTGGCTGCTGCAGGGGATGTTTCAGGATGGAGAGTGGGGGAAGGGACAGTAAATATCTAATTTACCCGCCCCTTCCTTTTTTAAATGAACAAAGTGAACACACTCACTGTGTCCATTCATAACTGAAGCTTAGTAAGCTGTTTACTATGCTTCAGCTTGTGAATGAACAGGAAGCCACTCAGCTCAGAGCACTTTCCATTCATTCACTGTCCAGTACAGCTGAGGCTGCAGAGAAAGGCACGTGTGTTTGAGCTTTGGGGTGCACACCCTAATGCAATAGGCTGCACACACCTATTGCTGTGTCACACATTTCACAGAGTAGGCAATTATCTGCAGTCTGAACTACACAGGTGCTGAGAAGAGGAGTTTCTGGAGGCAGAGTCAGCACAGAAATCACCACCTGCAAACAGTAAGGTATTGTGGGATATGTAGTTCTTGCAAACTGAAAGTAAACAGCAGAGGAGAAGCTGTAACACATGCAGGGAATCCAGAAAGTTGTGCAATGAGATGGCCAACAGACAGGTAGAACTCACAGCATGAAAGGAGATTTTCAAGTAAGCTTATATTGGATTGTCAGAAATATCTATTTTTTGCATTGTTGTTACAATGCTGATGTTATAAAATGAAAGTGTATGCTGTGGATATAGGTCTACTTTAACCACTTAAGCTCCAGAAGGTTCTACCCCCTTCCTGACCAGGCCATTTTTTGCGATACAGCACTGTGTTACTTTAAATGACAGACACTGTACCCAAATAAAATTGATGTCCTTTTTTCCCACAAATGGAACTTTCTTTTGGCGGTATTTGATCACTTCTGCGGTTTTTATTTTTTGCGCTATAAACTAAAAAAGACCGACAACTTAAAAAAAAAAAAAACAATATTTTTTACTTTCTGCTATAAAACACATCCAATAGAAAAAAATAAAAAAAATCTAATTTCTTCATTAATTTAGGCCAATATGTATTCTGGTACATGTTTTTGGTAAAACATTTTGTTTTTTTAAAATTGTTTTTACTAGTAATGGTGGCAATCAGCGATTATTAGCGGGACTGCGACATTGCAGCGAACAAATCTGATACTAAGTGACACCTTTTGGAGACCAGTGACACCAATACAGTGATCAGTGATAAAAAAAAAAAGCCAGTATAAATGACACTGGCAGGGAAGGGGTTAACATCAGGGTGATGAAAGGGTTAAATGTGCTCCTAGGGAATGCTTTCTAACTGTGGGGGGGGCTCCGTTTTCCTGCTTAGCAGAAACACGCAATCTCCATTTTCCTCCCTCACAGAACAGCAGTCTGCCTTGTTTACCACAGTTCTGCCTCTCCTGTGAACGATAGTGGGTGGCCAGCTGATTGGCTCTGGCAGCGCCCCCCAGAGCCGATCACAGGAATCACGTACAGGTACGCGATTGTGCACTTAAGGGCCGACCTGCCGCAGTGTATGTACGCGGGGTGGTCCTGAAGCGGTTAAGGTACTGTCCTGACATATCAAACAAACTTGCCTACATTTGCCAAAATATGCAATCTTTGCCAAGCCTGATAGTGCCTATTTGCGCAATTTTAGCAGCAAGCAAAATCCATACAGACTATAGCAAACAAAGAGATTTATTTAGATTAAGCAGCTCAGAATTACTAGTAGCAGCCCTCAAATACTCTCAGATCGGTGATTCCTTCTGGCAAATACCATAACTTCCAGGTCAACAGTAAGGCCTCATACACACGGGCGTATGAAAAAAAATAAGCAAAACATCGGGCCCGATGTCAGGGAAAAATCAGCGTTTTGCATCGGCATTGATGAGCGTTAGTGAGCATCTGCGTCAATAGGCGTTTTTAAAAAAAAAACCATTCCTCTGCTATTTTTTAACCTAAAAACGCCGGTTAAGTTGGTACGGCGTTAGTGAGCGTTTTGCCTCGTCGGCGTCAAAACGTTACAGCCTCGTAACGCGCTGGCCGTGGGTTCTACTTTCAGCTCACTAACGTCGACGCCATCTACAGCTCAAAAAAAACCTCTTTTTGTATATCATCCAACCCGGGATGAAAGTTGATGGCCATTGTGACCACCGCTTCATTTAAAGTCCCATTTTTTGACCTCTTTAATTATCATACAGCTCAAAAACGTCAACGTTTATATGGGCCATTGAATAACACAGAGAGCTGTAAAAAACGTGGCTGTAAAAAACGCCCGTGTGTATGAGGCCTAAAGGCTGCAGCTGTCCTGAATTCTAAAGATAGTTCAAAAATTTGACATTCGGTCCCTTGTAAATTTTCTTTGCAGAAAGCCTTTGGTTTTCGTTACAAACTGTTCCATAAAATCCTACTTTCACAATCCATTAACATTTTTGAACCTTATAATTATTTGATGAGAAGCAGGATTAAAAATGCGGACAAAAACTATTTTTGTAAATAGGTGTAAAACATTCCATGGTGCAGAACCGTGCATAGAAAGCTATTATACAAATCAACAGCAAAGTGTCACCGGTAATTGTTTTAAAATATTCACAACTGTGTATATGTACTGTAATTAGGACTCTTGGCTGCATCAACATTTTTAACTTTAAAAACAGTGTTTGCTTGGTTTTAACAGATTGCTAGCATTTTGCATGTGCTGGAGTTTCAATGCAAAACAACAGATTATTTGCAGCACAGAATATATGATAACCGCAATGCACAGTAACATGCTACAGTCTTGTGATAAGAGTACGCTCCATTGAAATTGTTGATGTTTTTAACAAATTTGAACAGGGAAACAATAGGACTTGATTCAAATAGTGCCTACAGATAAGGCTTCATGCACACAGGACTTTAAAAAAGGTCCAAAAAACGTCAGTAGCTTATCAGGGATGTTTTCAGCTTTTACCAGCGTTATATTACCGCCGTTTTTTCACGTTTTTAAAGGGCCAGCGGTTTTTTTTTTTCCAATTGATCTAAAACGTTCAAAAACGTTGGGGATCAACGTTTTTGGGCGTTTGAACGTTTTTACAGCTGAAAAACGACCAAAAGAACCCTCTGGTCTTGGGGTTTTTTTACAGCTCAAAAACGTCACTGCTAAAAACAGCTGATAACAGCCTGCGTGTGCATGAACACATTGGATAACATGATGGAGGGTTTATTGACTGTAGATAAAAACCTTTGCAGCTGAAAACAGCTGCTGAAAAACAGTCAAAAAACGTCCTGTGTGCATGAGACCTAAAGGTGATATACCTGACTAAATGACACACATAAAATTGATATGGTGCATTTGTTTCATGATCATAACACAAATGTTGATTTATAATGTGGAGAAAATAAGCACACCCCTACATTTAACACTCTCTAAAGCCCTCAGAAAATTGCAGATACATGTAAATCTGCCAAGGTATTACAAAGATTGTCAAATCAATTATTGCACTGGAAGATAAAGAATCTGTAAGTGGAGTAGATTTCAAACAGCTGTTCATTTCTCCAGGACTGGCTGGACCAGCAAATTAACCCGAGAGCTGACCAATTAATGCTAAAGGAATTCTCCAAGAACACCAACATTTCATTGCATGGTATTCAGGTAAGTCTTGAAACAGTTGGGTTCAACATGCATACATCTACCACCAGAAAGATTGCACCAATTCAGCCTGCATGGGAGGTTTGTTTGGTAACAATTACAGTAGACATGTTTGCCACAAATCAACAGTATTTCAGAAGAACCTAATAACATCAGTGAAGCACGTGGTGAAAATGTAATGGGTTGGGGTCCCTTTGCAGGGTCTGTCATACTATATATTCAGTCAGTCAACTAGTGTATACATTCTGCATCATAAGCGTGTGTGATGAGAATGTGAGGCCACCAAAAGTTGGAAATGAGTCTTTCAACATCAAAATAACTTGAAACACACTAACAAATTCACCAAAGAATGGCTTAAAAATAAGAAATAGAGGGTCACGGACTGCTCTAGTAAAAGCCCTGGTTTAATTCCCATTAAAATTTTATACGGGAAATTTGAAACAGACAGTTCATGTAAGCAAACCTTGCAACTGAAGGAAATTTGCATGGAGAACTGGTCCAAATTTTCAAACTCAGATACTGGTGGGCAGTTGCACAACATGACTACAAGAAATTATTTAGGCTACAGCAGGCAATACCGGCTCTTAGTTAAAAGGTGCACACTATCACATCTATTGATATTTTTTTATGAATAAATTGTTGAAAAGGCATTTTTTTCTTGTGTTCTTATATCTATCACCTTTACCTGTATGCACAGTTTTCCATTTCCATGGAGTGTACTTAATTGTCCACATGACTGTATATTTATATGTAAGTTGGAGTGCATTGCCATTTATTTTTAACTACACCCCAACAATATATTCAGTATGCTATGCAAATGCTCCGTGCATTGCAAAACACTGCCAAAAATAGCTCAGGTGCTTTTTTTTTTATGTGTTCAAGAGTGTTGAGGGCCCATTCAAAATTAATGGGGTGCATTAGCACATGTGCATTATCACAACTCTTGATCTATTAACACATCACCGAATGTATGTTTTTTTCAATAGAAACAGTATAATTTCCTGAGTTTGACCTGGAATCGGCTTCTTCATTCTTGCCAATGGCTCCTGTTGCTGTGTCTGAGCCAATGGGGAGGGAGAGAGCCTCTGCTGGGCTCAGGTAAGTATAAGGAGAGGTGGTGATAAGTTCAGACTTCTGTGTAAAAAGGAAGTTCTCTGGTTCTTCCGTCTGGGTACACGGAAACCTGTAGGGCTCAAACATGAATGAGATGTGTCACATTTTTATGAATTAGTGCACCCTAGGTTTTCGCTAGTGGTGACCCCGATAGACATCTTTTCAAACTTTTGCTACTAGTGACCCTGATAGACATTTTTTTTCAAACCTTTCAAATTTTTCTTAACGTTTTCTAAAAATTGGGTTCCATTTTTATTTTGTATTCAGTCTGTTCTTTATATAATTCTTATGATGTTTATATATGTTAGAGTTTCTGCATTTGCATCCTTAAACAGGGGTGGTTATCTGCCAAATATTGGCAGCCACAAACCAATTGTTTCCCACAGATCATTCCAATCACAAGTAATTGTTGCATATATGGACATTTGTATGTGAGCTATGGCAAAGCACTAAGGAAGGGTGAAACGCGTTAGCTGGTGAAGCTGTTCCCCTCTATTTGTGTTTTGGACATGTTTTTATGAACTTGCTGCAATAAAGGTGTTTTTACTGGACATGCGGCCAATACAGAATTCTTTTTTGCTCATTGGAATCCTTGATAGATTGGGCCAGTACCTGGTTTGTGTGTCAGTGGAGGTGGAGATGGGATACTGGCCTAGAGCGGTGTTCACACACAAGTATAAAGGGGAAGGGGGGAGAGCTGCATGCAGAAGGTTTTCTATTTTAATGCATAGAATACATGAAGGTAAAAAAACCTTCTGCCTTTACAACCACTTTCTATGCATGAAGATAAAAAAAAAAACTTCTGTGTGCTGCTCCCCCAATACTCCCCTGAGCTTCCTATCGATCCTGCAATGTGCACAAAAGACTTCACTTTCCCAACACTCCCTCTCCTCATTGGCTGAGACAGCAGCGTGCGCCATTGGCTTCTATTGCTATCAATCACAACCAGTGAGTCAATGAGGAGAGACTGTGCCCCGATAGCAAGTGGTTTGCTATTGGGGCACTGGTCAAGAGGGAGGAGCTGGGAGCGCCAGACCCGAGAAGGGGAGGATCGGGCTGCTCTGTGCAAAACCACTGCACAGAGCAGGTAAGTATAAAATGTTTATTTAAAAAGAAAAACTGAACCTTTAATGTCCCTTTAAACACAGCCATTTCTAGATTTCCAAATTCTAACCAAGGAGTGGTGACCTTTGCTATAAATGAATTTATTCACACCATATTCACACCAGATCCTAATAGGCATACTAGCAAAGTAACTTTTGTAATGGTAGAAAAAATGTACTAGTATCTTTGTCTTGGGTGTTACATAATGCAAAGTCCCATTTTCTATTTACTACAGGTACTCCAGTGCAACGCTTTGTATTTCAATAGTGACAGCTATCATATCGCAGAAAAATAATGGAGGCAAATAATTGTCTTGTGCTTTTGCCTTCAGTAAACTGACAAAATAATTTAGACACCTTATATGTTTTATATTTTCAACTTTGAGATGACTGGGACTTCAAAGCTGGTACAAGCCCTTAGAGAAGAACAATCTGTAAAACAACTTCAGAAAAAATGATACGATATCAAGTGCATTGCAGGTAATGTGTTTTTTTTTTTTTGTCCCATTGCTATAGAGGGTTGCTCAAGGCTGCCAAGATGAAGTCTCCTGATGCTCTGGCCATGCACAGTCATTCAAGGCAGCAACATAGTCTGGCATGTCAAACTGAATTGTAAACAATATTAAGGATTCTAGAAATCTGTACCAGTCAAATGGTTCCAGTAGATGTGTTCTCTTTTGCCTTTTAAAATCAAACCAAATTTGCTTGCACTTTTCATTTAATGAAAACCACAACCAGTAAGTCCACTGCATACTAATCATGATCTCCTGACTAACCAAAGTTAAACCAGGTACTATAAAAAAAGACATGTGACCAAGTTATTACAAGTATGAGCTATTTTGTTTTCTTTCATCCTTTAATCACTTGACCTCTGTAATATTTTACCCTCTTCTTGACCAGTGGATGGTGTGTGGATGGGTGTCAGTAGGGCAGTGGAAGGTGTCAGTAGGGCAGAGGACTCTTTCAGTCAGTAGAGCAGTGGACTGCGTCAGTAGGGCAATGGATGGTGGGTGGACGGTGTCAGTAGGGCAGTGGATGGTGTCAGCAGGGCAGAGGATGGTTTCAGTCAGTAGAGCAGTGGACGGTGTCAGTAGGGCAGTGGCTGGTGTGTGGACAGTGTCAATAGGGCAGTGGATGGTGTCAGTAGGGCAGAGGACGGTTTCAGTCGGTAGAGCAGTAGAAGGTGTGTGGACGGTGTGAATAGGGCAATGGAAGGTGTCAGTAGGGCAGAGGATGGTTTCAGTCAGTAGAGCAGTGGATGGTGTCATTAGGGCAGTGGATGGTGGGTGGACGGTGTCAGTAGGGCAGTGGATGGTGTCAGTAGGGCAGAGGACGGTTTCAGTCAGTAGAGCAGTGGACCGTGTCAGTAGGGCAGTGGATGGTGTGTGAATGGTGTCAGTAGGGCAGTGGATGGTGTCAGTAGGGCAAAGGATGGTTTCAGTCAGTAGAGCAGTGGACCATGTCAGTAGAGCAGTGGATGGTGTGTGGACGGTGTGAATAGGGCAATGGAAGGTGTCAGTAGGGCAGAGGACGGTTTCAGTCAGTAGAGAAGTGGAACGTGTCAGTAGGGCAGTGGATGGTGTGTGGACGGTGTCAGTAGGGCAGAAGATGGTGTCAGTAGGGCAGTGGATGGTGTCAGTAGGGCAGAAGATGGTGTCAGTAGGGCAGAAGATGGTGTCAGTAGGGCAGTGGATGGTGTCAGCAGGGCAGAGGACGGTTTCAGTGAGTAGAGCAGTGGACCATGTCAGTAGGGCAGAGGAAGGTTTCAGTTAGTAGAGCAGTGGACGAGGTTAGTATAGCAGTGGATGGTGTCAGTAGTTTTTCTATTTGTATTAATTTAATTTATTTTTTTTTCATTATTTTTTGTTAAAAAAAAGTTTGCAATATTTTTTAGGATGGGGACTTTAGTGAAATATCAGGGGTCTAAACAGACAGAACATTTCCCAGTCCTTTTCTCTACAGTTTCAGTTGCACTGGACAGTGAATGCATGGGAAGTGCTCTGTTCTGTCCTATTCATTCACAAACTGAAGCATAGTTCTAAATGGGCACAGTCAGTGACCAGTATGGATCGCTGACTGCGTTTATTCAGAAAGGGAAGGGGACAGTAAATGGCATGTTTACTGGCCCTTCCACCGCTCTCCATCCTGACACATCCCCTGCAGCCAGAAAGCAGAGAGCCAAAGGAGCACATGGGGGAAGGGGGGCAACACCAGGCAGAGGAACCTGAAGAGGAGGGGTGGAAGGCAGGGCTGCATTTAGTGGAACTGATGGCTGTATTTTCATCCCTGCAGCAGCTGGTGGGAGGAAGAGGAAGAGAAGCTGGCATTCAGCTGCTGCAGGGAGGAAAACACAGTCATCGGTTTCACTAAATACAGCCCCCACCACCCCTACTCTCCAGGTTTCGGGGTCAGCAATCAAGGGATGCGATCTACCGTCACCTGCTTGCAATAGGTGGGTAGATCGCAATCGATGGGTTGCTGACCCCGGGTACAGACTAACACATATATGTAGTGTTTTATATGTATGCACCATGGTACAGCTCCATTTTGGCAGCCATGACTAAGAGAAATATTAAAACTCCCAGGACTAATCTGAAATGCCATAAATGTTCACAAATGGGTCCTGATCACACTAAGCACAATCCCTTTGTCGTTGATGTGTCATTGCTGCTGCATCATCGCATTAGGCTTGGTTCACACTGCTGCGGTGCATATTTACCACAAATTTAATACGATTGCAGTGCAAATTTGTCCGTGCTGAGTTTTTTGTGACAAGTGCGATTTATACATGTGTTCTTGCATTCTATAGAGTTGAATTTGCAATGCACAGCATCGCGCACGGATCAAACTCGCACAGGACCCTTTTTTTCACGGATTAGATTCGCAAAGCATCTATGTGAACAGCCCTGATAGAACACTATGTTATTGGAGATGACTTGTGAATTTAATCTATTGCAATGGCTTAAATTCGCAGTAGTGTTCGCAGCAGTGTGAAGCCAGCCTAAGACAGGTCATTCCTAGATTATACATGCCACAGTCTACTTATTTACAATTGTTGGTGCTATATTAATCCTGAATAATAACAATAATAATCATTAGTTTATATGTCTTTCTATTTATCCAGAAATACATATTTTCAGTATGAAAGTACAAACTTATTGGCACAAACCTATTCTGACTGCCCATTTCTGCAAAGTAATATGTAGTTGCTTCTGCTATGATTTCTGCTCTTTTTAAATCTGCTTTCATTGATTTATTTATGAGCTGGGGTTACATATTTAGATTGATATTTGAATAATGCATGACTTTTAATTTAGCAAACTTAATTATTACTTGAACTGGGAAAGCCAAAATTCAAATAGTATCACGGATATATTGCACATCCAATGGTGGACCATAAAAAGGGTTTGGGGCTGTTTAGTTGGATAAAGGATTTCTTTATTTATCCCTTGCACTATTGGTATAAACTTGTAACAAGTATTGAAAAGTAATAAATAAAATGCATACAGAACTCCAGCCAGAAATGTCTCCTGGCATCAATAGCTCTGCTCTGCACTCTGTCCCAAAATATCTAAAGGCTTCATGCTCTGGGAAAACGAAGCAGCTATGGAAAAAAGGTCAGGATGGAATTGCACCTTAAGAGTGTACCCTAAGCAAATTATAAAAAAAATGTAAAAAAAACACAATTTAATCAATTTTATTTTAAAAACAGGCTGTACGTGTATCAAGTTTCTGTATTTAGTTTAACTTATTCTACTAAGGGAACGGAAAAGAGATGATCTCATCAATGTGCTAATGTTCCTGGCTTTGCTGGCTGATCCCAAGACAAAACAGGGTTTCACTTTTGACAGATAAGACAATTTATGCATATTTTTTATTGTATATTTATTTTTTGGTCTAAAGTTCTGCTTTAATGATTTTAAAACAGTAATAGTAGCAGCATCAGCAGGTGTATTTGCAAGATTTCTCCTCAGGAGACTTCATCTAGTTCTGCTTACTAGATGCCATTGAAGGGCTGACACCTTTAGGCCCCATTCACACCTCATTGTTTTGTAGCTTGAAACTCAAAGCTCCAAAACGCTGGAGGAGAAAAAAATAAATTATTCTCTATTATTATTATACAGGATTTATATAGCGCCAACAGTTTGCGCAGCGCTTTAGAACATGGGGGCAGACAGTACAACTACAATACAAATCAATACAGGAGGAATCAGAGGGCCCTGCTCGCTAGAGCTTACAATCTAGAAGGGAGGGTCAAGAGGGACAAAAGGTAATAACTGTGGGGGATGAGCTGATGAAGAAAATGAGAAAACAGTTGTTAGGTGTGGGTAGGATAGGCTTCTCTGAAGAGAAGGGTTTTTAGGGATCATCTAAAAGATAATAGAGTAGAAGATAATGGGACAGTTTGGGGTAAGGCGTTCCAAGGGATTGGAGAGGCTCTGGAAAAGTCCTGGAGACGAGCATGGGAGGAGGAAATTAGGAAGCTAGAGAGCAGGAGATCTTGAGAGGAACGAAGAGAACGAATAGGTTGGTATTTAGAGACCAGGTTAGTGATGTAGCTGGGGGCTAAGTTGTGGATGGCTTTGTAAGTAGTTGTTAGTATTTTGAATTTAATTAATTGGATGAGTAGAAGCCAGTGGAGAGATTGACAGAGAGGAGTAGCAGAAACAGAGCGATTGGTAAGGTGGATAAGTCTGGCAGCAGTATTCATGATGGATTGGAGGGGGATAGCCTATGTAGAGGTAAGCCAAAGAGAAGGGAGTTGCAGTAGTCGAGACAAGAGATGACCAGGGAGTGGATTAAGAGCTTTGTTGTGTCGTTGGTTAGAAAGGGATGTATTTTGGAGATGTTGCGGAGGTTGAGGTGGCAAGATTTGGACAGGGATTGGATTATAGGAGAGTTCAGAGTCCAGAACTATACTTAGGACCTTGGCATGTGGGGATGGGCTTATAGTTGTGCCATTGATTTTGACAGAGAGATCAGGGGAAGGGGCATATGGGGGAGGAAAAATTATTTTTATAAGTTCGGTTTTGGATAGATTGAGTTTGAGGAAGTGGTGTAACATCCAGGCTGATATATCTGTTAGTAAATTAGTGATATGTGAGGAGGCGGCGGGAGTGATCTGTGGGGTAGAGAAATAGATTTGGGTGTCGTCAGCATAGAGGTGGTATTGGAAGCCATGGGAGGCTATCAACTGACCCAAGGAGGAGGTGTAGATTGAGAATAAGAGCAGTCCAAGGACAGAACCTTGGGGGACCCCAACAGAGAAAGGAAGAGGAGAGGAGGAAGTTGAACTGTAAGTAAGACTAAAGGTGCGGTTGGATAAGTAGGAGGAGAACCAGCGAAGAGTACAATCACGGAGACCAAAAGTGTGGAGTTATTTGAGGAGAAGGAGGTGGTCAACAGTATCAAAGGCAGCAGAGAGGTCCAGGAGAAGGAGTACAGAAAAGTGCCCATTGGTTTTGGCCGTTAGTAGATCGTTTGTTAGTTTTAGGAGAGCAGTTTCTGTGGAGTGTTGAGGACGAAAACCAGACTGAAGGGGATCAAGAAGGCCATTATCAGCAAGGTGGTCACAAAGTCGGTTGTAGACCAGACGTTCAAGGAGTTTGGATAAAAAGGGGAGCAAGGAGATGGGGCGGAAGTTGTCAAGATTGGATGGGTCCAGGGAGGGCTTTTTAAGTATGGGGCTAACTAATGCATGTTTTAGAGAGTTGGGAAAGAAGCCAGAAGCGAGGGAGAGATTGAAGATGTGGGTTAGAGAGTGTAGAATAGAGCCAGTGGGTGAACGTAGCATTTGCGAGGGAATAGGATCCAGAGGGCAGGTGGTGAGATGGACATTGGCAAGTAGTTTAGCAACCTCGTCTATAGTGGTGGGGTTGAGAGAGGGAAGTAATGATTGAACCTGTGGGTATGAAGTGTAAAGCGTAGAGGGTAACTGAACAGCAGAGATCTCCTCGCTAATTGTATCAATCTTCAGTTTGAAGTGATTGGCGATCTCTTGGGCAGTGAGTGAGTTGGTGGGTGGAGGCAGTGGGGGACGAAGTAGAGAGTTGAAGGTAGAGAAGAGTTGACGGGGACGGGATGATACGTTTCTAATGAGGGTGATAAAATAGGTCTGCTTGGTAGCGAGCAGGCTGGGATTGTATTTTTGGAGGGCAGTTTTGTATTGGTTGGGCTCTATGGAGACGGTTCACATCTCCACTCCAAGTCACCTGAAGCTCGAAAAAGTTCTGGAGCTCTTTTTGTAGCTCAAATTGGGCAGATTTTAGCAATTTTGGCGCATTTTTTTTATTCTCAAAGAAATTAATGAAAATGCGCTATTTTCCGTTTTTGTATGCATTCGCACGTTTTGACATGCATTATTAATAATAAAATAATAAATAAACATCCAAACCCGAGCAAAAAAATGAATTTATAATAATAATGTATTTATTTATTTTGTGTTACGGTGTTTATTTATTTATTATTATTTTTTTTTAAGGGTTAGGGGTTGGGGTTAATTATTTTTTATTATTACTTAGTATGAATTTATTGAATTTATTTAATATTTATTTACAATTATTTTTATTTATTTGTGTATTTATTTAACATTTCTTAATAATGTTGTAGTAGTAGTAGTAGTAGTAGTAGTAGTAGTAGTAGTAGTAGTAGTAGTATTAACAGCCTAACCCGGACAAAAATAAATAAAGACCAAATAACCCTAACCACTCATCCTAACCCTAACCCCAACCCCAACTCCTAATCCTAACCTTAACCCCTTACCCTAACAAACAAAATAATTGAAAATAAATAATAATAATAAAAGCTAATGGAAAAAAGGTGAAATACCTAGCAACAAATGATGCAGCAGATTTGTTTTCTCTATTAGCTAATAATAAACTCCAAAGCTCAAAAACGCTGTATAGCAAACGCTCAAGTCGTGCATAAAAATGCGCCAAAAAACGCAGAAAAAATGCTCAAAGACGGTACGCTCAGGTGTAAATGCAGCCTGAATAGCCTGCTATTAAAGCCTCATAGGAACATAAGTCAACTATTAGTGGGCTAAACCCGTTCAAGGGAAAGGGTATCAAATCAGTCTCAGACAGTGCCTTCTAGAGATGGCAGGGGCAAGTGTTTCACCTTGCTATCTGTCCCTATCCGTCTTCTAACAGCATATGGATTTTCACCGAAGAATTTTTCGTTTGCATACAGAAGAATGTAGAGGTTACCTTAAGGGAAAACAGTGTGTCAAAATGATCAATAGGTCCAGACATGTATGCAAATATCTTTACTTCAAAAGTAACGTTTTTTCTTTCTCCATAACCACTTAAAGTAAAAATGCCATTCCACTTGCTATTTCATCTAACAGTACCTGTGCATAGAAGATGTTCTAAGCTCCCTCCTCTGCATTCAGTGCCATCATCTATCTTTCATTATTGGTTGGAACAAATTTTTGTTCCATTGTCTAAGGTCAAGGAACTGTAATACTATATTAAGTAGATTTTTTCACAGTTTAGATTGGTGCTATCCAGGGGTTTTTGTTAGAAAGCTGTGACCAGAGAGAGAGAGAGAGCAAAAAAGAGCTTACAACAGCCTCTGTGAACAGGTATGGTTAGATAGGTCTCAGGAACCATGAATCAAACAAAGACAGAAGTGCAGTAAAATCACACTTTTTAATAAAAAGCTAAAATGTTATAAACAGAGTAAACATAGTCAAAACATAGCCAGGGTTCGGTAACCAGAGCGGATAGTCAAACAAACGGAATGCAGCGTCAGGAGCCAGGAGAAGTCAGCCGAGCAGGGTCTTGAAACCAGGAACGAGAAGGGAACGTCAAACAGGCAGTCTATCAGAGGACACACAGCAGAGTTTTCTCCAAAGATGTTGACCAAAGCAAGGGCATCTGCGATCTGATCTAGGCAGTTAATATAGCAGCAGAGCTGTCTTAACGAGGCAGGATATGGTGGTCATCAGGTGAGACAGAGTGGAAGCGGAGACGGGCAATTAACCCTCAGCTGAGCAGCTTGCTCTGAGAAGGGAGAGCTGAGCCCAGCCCTGACAACAGGAAAGGCATGGGTCATTTTAAGTCTTCCTTAAAGCGGAGTTCCACCCAGTTAAAAGTCAGCAGCTACAAAAAGTGTAGCTGCTGACTTTTAACAATCGGACACTCACCTGTCCCACGCTCCAGCGATGTGGCTGCCCGAAGGCTTGCTCTTCTCTCCCTTCCCTCGGTGGCGCCGGCATCACAAGTGTGGGCACCCGGCTTTGGCTTCAAAGCCAGGCACGCCCTGTGCATGCACAAGCCACATTGTGCGCTGTGAATGAACGGTGTATTTTCTGGGACCTGTGACGTGTCCTAGAAGATCGCCGAGAAGGGGGGAGGTGAACTTCCTTCCGGTTTCGTGGCACCAGAGGAGGAAGTGGGACCAAACATCCTGTGGAAACAGGGTCTCCGCCCCCCCCCCCCCAACAAAAAATTACATGCCAATTGTGACATGTCAGGGGGTCACCTTCCCTTAAAGCGGAAGTTCCACTTTTGGGGCTGGACCAAATTCCACTTTTACAGGAAAAGCATATTAAGCTGCTTACTGCATATCTTTGAATTATATCACTTCGCTTTCCCATTTTTTTCATAATGTGCTCAAACTAACTTTAGTTTTTATGCATTTCTGTACTTCTGTTTATGTACTTATAGTGTGCATGTTGAGTTGCATTAACCCCTTGACGCCGATGTAACACACATATGTGGCCTCACTACACTGGGCTTTATTCTGTAGGGCTGCATATTTGCATATCTCCTTTTGCAGTCTCACCAAGAGCCCCGCGCCCCGTACTAACGATCAGGACCCGGCACCCCCGATTCTGGGTCACATGATCGCTGCGGTAGCCTCTGATTGGCTGCACATGAAGAACACCCCTGTGTTTTTCTCTCTCTGTGAATGGAGAGGAAAGATACAATGGTGTCCGTTTATAAAACTGTGATCAGCGGTGATCCCAAGGATCATCACTGATCACAGTTCATTTTCGGTTTATGAAGCAGAAATATTCGGGGGAGAATCTGTTCTCCGCTGATTATCTCTACACACAGAGAAGCTGTGATTGACTGACACAGAAACGGCCAGTTTATGAAGCTGCGATCTGAGCACTTCACTGGTGATCTGTGTCAGAATTCACACTCCCTGATTCACCAGCTCAGAGGTGGTGAACCGGGGGTGAAGAGGGAGGGGACCCCCCCAACAAAGTGACCATTGTCCCCCTGCCGTGTATATATATATATATATATATATATATAATGTGTGTGTGTATTCACTTTTGTTACCAGCGGTATAAATATTAATGGCTGTGTGATGAATTATTTTGAGGGGACAGCAAATTTACACTGTTATACAAGCTGTACACTCACTACTTTACATTGTAGCAAAGTGTCATTTCTTCAGTGTTGTCACATGAAAAGATATAATAAAATATTTACAACAAATGTGAGGGGTGTACTCACTTTTGTGAAATACTGTGTGTGTGTATATATATATATATATATATATATATATATACACATATATAATGTGTGTGTTTATATATACATAAATAGTGTAGGGGGGCTAATAATTTTATTAATGAGGTGAGCGGTCTCCTCCGAGAATGTCCATTACTGAGCAGTGATAATTTATCACTGTTTAACCACTTGCCGACCGCCGATCGGCATTTGACAGCGGCAAAGTGGCTCTTTAAGGCAAATCGCCGTCATCTGACGGCGGCTGCCAGATCGCGCACAGTGAGCGCGCGCACGCCGCCGGAGGCGCGCCCGCACGCTCACTATGTGCGGGGAGGGCCAGGGAGCAGGTGCGGCGGCTTCGATTGCCACCGGCCACCCGCAATGCCCCCCCCGGAGTGAAAGAACGGAGGTCTGTGTATGTAAACACGGACCACCGTTCTGTGTGAGGGGGAAGGGCTGTGATAACTGCCTTCCTTTACATGGAAGCTGTGATCGCTTCCCTTCTCCTGTTAGGGCAGTCCCCCCACAGTTAGAACACGCCCAGGGAACACAGTTAACCCTTAGAGCGCCCCCTGCAGGTTAACCCCTTCACTGCCAATGGCATTTACACAGTAATCAGTGCATTTTTATAGCACTGATCGCTGTATAAATGCCAGTGGTCCCAAAAAAGTGTCAAAATGTTCCGACATGTCCGCTGAAATATGGCAGTACCGCTAAAAATCGCAGATCGCCGCCATTACTAGTAAAAAATAAATAAATAAATAAAAACCCCAAAAATTAATTCTCATCATCCGTAAACGCGACCACTTTTGCGCAAACCAATCAATAACCACCGATTGCGATTTTTTTTTATCACAAATATGAGGAAGAATATAAATCTGCCAAACCGATGAAAAAAAATGTTTTTTTATTTTTTTTTTTGGATTTGTATTTTAGCAAAAAGTAAGAAATTTGGGTTTTTTGCAAAATTGTCGCTTTTCTTTTGTTTATAGCGGCGATCAGAAATGACGCAGCGGTGATCAAATACCACCAAAAGAAAGCTCTATTTGTGGGAAAAAAAGGACGCAAATTTCGTTTGGGTACAACGTCGCACGACTGCGCAATTGTCAGTTAAAGCGACGCAGCACCAAATCGCAAAAAGGGCTCCGGTCCTAAAGTGTGAAATCCTTCCGGGGCTGAAGTGGTTAATAAATCGACATCTCAGTGTTTCGGTGAACTTCTGGTACCATAATCTCGTTATGTCTCACAAGATTCCGGTATCAGGGAGCGTTCTCCATTGTTTGAACCATTTGTAAATTTGTAAATTGCTTCACTTCACAAGAGGTGAAGCGATCTATATGGGTTCATAAACTGACACACAGAGAGATCTCCTCTATGAATGCCGGAGAATGGAGCAGTGGATTTTTTCCACTGCTTCATAAACGTACACCATTGTATCTTTGTCTCTCCCTGCAGAGAGAAAAAAAGGTGTGAGTAAAAAACTAAAAAAGTATTAAAAAATAAAAGAAAAATAGCTAGATCAAGGTTTGCGCCAGGTCAGTGCCAGGGTTAGTGTTTGGGTCAAGTAAAGGTCAAAGGCCAAGGTCAGGATCAGTATATTTAGGGCAGGTTTAGGGCAGTAGTTGTGGTGATATGTATGGTTTTACTAACACGTCAAAGTTGTAAAATTGTCCTTAGGCATTAAAGTGATAGTAAAGTCTTGTTTTAAAAAAAATAAAATAAATAACAAACATGTTATACTTACCTTCTCTGTGCAGTTGGTTTTGCACAGAGCAGCCTGGATAATCCTCTTCTCAGGTCCCTCTTTGCTGCTCCTAGCCCCTTCCTCCTATCAAGTGCCCTCACAACCAGTAGATTTCTATGGGGGCACCCAAACCGAGTCAGATCTCCGTGTATCCATTCATCCGGCCCCCCTCCCCCTCTCCCCTGATTGGCTGACTGACTTTGGTTGACCGCCACGGGAGCCAATGGTGCCGCTACTGTGTCTCAGCTAATCAGGAGGAGTTTCCTGGGTGGCTTAGCCATTCGTGGACATCACTGGAGTAAGTAATTAGGGGGTGCTGATACACACAAAAGGTTTTTTATCTGAATGCATAGAATGACATATGGGGCACATTATGTGCCCACGTACATGGGATAGCGGCCCCTCCCCCCCTTCTCTCTCTCTGTTTATTACTATTACTGTAAATGCATACTTTATGTGTCATTTTTGGTACTGTCTCTTCAAGAGACCTGACGTGAGGTACCTGTTTAGGTATCACCTGAATGGGCAGGTAAGTCATGTGACCACGGAAGCTTCCAGAACTCACCTGGCCGGGTAATAAAAGGCTGCGCTCACCTGGGCTCCTAGCAGTTGGCTGGACACTGGACACAGATCCCCCACCCTCCCTCCCTGTCGCAGGCACTTTTTGTGTTGGGTCACCCTTGAAAGGGGGACTATTGTTGATGTTTGTTTATTTTCTGCTTGAGTCCTAAGACTGAGCAGGATTTTCCATGAGTATTTGTATTGGTTTGTTAATATATATGATTGATATTTGGTTTAAATTAAATAAAAAGAAAGAAAATTATATATTTACCAATAAAAGTGCCACGGCCATTTATTTAGCCATATATGGTTGTCAGTGTTGTTATTTGTTATGGCGGGTTTGGAGGGGCGGGGGGAGTAGTACGGCCTGCACTCCCATGTATTCAGATAAAAAAAAAACCTTCTGCCTTTACAACTCCTTTAAGATCTGTTTTACCCTTAGACATGAAGAGTTTAATTTATACCAATGAACAGGCATTTCCTACAAAGTAAACCAAAAATGCATGCACTTGCATCCCTGAAAAATACTCCTAAGCATGTTTTTATGTGATTGATAACTATGTAACCCTTATTAGTACTGATACCTCAATACATTGGCCTCATTTACGCAGGACGTTTTGCAAACTCTCCTAGAAACCTTTCCTCCTGGCAGCAGCGTTTTGGCAGAAAAAACGGCTGACGCTTGAAAAAGTGTTTAGGCATGTTTACAGGCGTCAAACGCTTGGGTGTAAATTCATTTCTCTGAGCAGAATAATAATTTATTCTGGCCACTGCAATTAATCAACGCTCAAGTGCTACACGCGTCTAGCGTTGACACGCATTTAGACGTATTTACAAGCGTCATTCGCTTTTTCTGCCAAAACAACACTGCTCCTGGATGCACTGGCAGAGGGGTTTTTTTTCTGCCTCTAAAAGACCCTGCCACTAAACACTGCTAACAGCCTATGTGTACATGGCCACATAGGCTAACATGCAGGAAAGTTTAGAGGCAGGAAAATAAAAAGCATGGCGCTCCTAGAAGCAGCTGCAAAAACATCTATTGTGCATGAAGCCTAAAATACTTTCTGTACAGGAAAGACTATAAGGGGCTAGAAGTTTCCATCTCCTACAAAAGGGAGTAGACAGGTGAACTACAGCTATGAATCCCTAAGGTGGAAGGCTGTGTTTCCTGTAAGCATCTGAAGGCTTTTTTTCCCCTTCTGACTCAAATGTACCTTTAGTAGTCTAGTTTTGTGAAGGTCAAACAGGCAAAATAAGAAAGCAATTTAAAAACCAGGAGCTCTGGTACAACGGTCTATTAGCACACATTTTATGATGGCATCTATTAACATGCTCCAGGGTTGTGTGACATGGCATATAATATAGATGCTAAATGATTTCTAATGACCTAAGTTATATTATCATTGTGGAGCACACTTGGACATTTTGGATATATAAATATGCTGATAAGGGAGTTTTTAACTGCATAGAGGCTCTTTTAAAAGACCTGCAAAATACAATTTTGAAATACATAAAATGTATGTAATTTTTGTGAGCAAGATGTAATTAAGAATCATTTCATGCCCTTGCAAATTGCAGTAAATATCAGATCATATATTAAATGTAGCCATCGGGTTTTATGCATTACTAAAAGTAATAATGAAATACTCATAGGCATGTATATCAAGAGGATTAGTAAAATTGTCTTTTGAGCAGTATTTTATCAAATACTTATTAAGGTTATATGTCACAAAAGACCGTTCATTTTCATACTTTCCAGTAAGATTTATTATTCTAGACAGCAGATTAAGAAAACTATCACAATCTGGAAGTGGAAATAAAAGGAACATAAATACATAAGTTCAAAGTACACATAAAATATAATAAAAATAAAACGTTTACTTGCATTCCACTCACAGTATATATGGGAAACTGATTCCATCACTTGGGGTTCTGGGCTTACAAGGACATTCGGCCCCTGTGTACGGCAGCCAGTCCAACAGAAGTCGGCCTTTCGGCCAGCTTCTGTCGAAGGGTCATGACCGAAAAAGGTTCCCCTGTCAGAATACAATAGCTCAGCGGGAGAGAACGCTGTACTAACATCGCATAGTTAGAACAGTGGGCCCCTTGTTTTTTATTTTTTTGTTCAGCGCGCTGGGTTGAATGAAAAAAAAAATGAATAGTGTGTACTAGGCTTTAGATGTGGCTATGAGGCTCATGGCAAAGCAGTGTTTAAACACAGTCACAGGTGAGAAAGTGCTGTTTTTCAGAAGGAATGCTTCCTACGTGATAACACCTTTACTTTTAAAATGCACGTCAACTTTAAACGCAGCATTACGTCATCTACTGCATGAAACTTGCCGCAGCAGATCAGATCAGAGGGTTGAGCTTACCCCCTTTCTGTTTATGGCTGTTTATGTTTTGGGGGTGTACTTTTCTGCTTTGTCCCTTGTTTGTGGATAGATTCATTCATTACTATTATTATACAGGATTTATATAGCGCCAACAGTTTGCGCAGCACTTTACAATGTAGAGTTGGGACAGTACAATTACAATGCAGTACAATACAGTAGGAACAGGAGGCTGTTACAGCCAACATACTTTGAATCACCCCAGTCAATGGGGTGGGTTTGTTTTCCTTGCCAATTGGTTGGGTACCCAATCAGCTGAGAAGTATCTAGACAGAGAGGATGCAGAGAGATGTGTTATGTGGCACTTTTTATGGCAGAGATTTTGCTGGCTGTAAGAGAAATTATTCTACTTAAGTTGTCTTTTAGACTTGCACCATGTAGTTCCTGAAATAGATTAATGATGAGACCTGTTACCTGTTTTAATAATTATACACATATTTCCCACAGTTAGTATAAAACCACTACAGGGTGACCCAGTTGCAAAGATCAGCGAACTGTGATTAAATTAGCCATGGAAAAACATGGCTTTGCTATAAAAGTTTAACACTGAAGTACATGAGTCATACGGCAGTGATAAGAAATTAACCAAAACACTAAATTAATGGAAACCCAAACATTCCATAAGGAGAGACGCTACCTGGAAACCACAGTTTCAATAACATTTCACTATGATAAATTCTTGGTGTTTATTCAGTTTAAGAAGAAATGAAGGAGCCAAAAAAAAAGACAGTTCAATAATGAACTTCCCAGCACCTCTTTGAGTGGACCTGTACTCACTGGACTCTTTTTATATGAAGATGTCATAATCTTTTTAATATTTGGACTATTTGTACTGGTTCTAGCACTGCATTTTTGATTTATGATATTGTGATTATTTTATGTACCGGGAGAATTGTGCCAACAGCTTTCTCTTTTATCATTTTTGGTACTACTTGTGATTTTATTTAGAGCGGGTATTTGTGTTTTTTTTTTATTTTAGTTCAATAATGAAGTTCATGCATTAAAAATCCTAAAAGAAAGTGGTGGTAAGCCATTCGGGGGGCTGCCATGCATGTGAGAGGACACGGGTAGCTGAGCTCCGGCTTACCATCCTTTAAAAATGCCCTGCCATTTTTCTTTAATAGACTTGTCGTCTGCATATTACAAATATCCCATACTGGTTATTGGGCAGTGTCTTTCTCTCTCCTTCTTGTTCTTATAATTACTCAGCAGAAGGAAACATCGGGGGTAGGGGACCTGGTGATCCATGACGACGCCGTCAGCACCACACTGTCTTCCCTTCCCGCTAGATCCACCAAGGAGAAAACAAAGGAGTTGGCGGCCTCTTGCTTGGAGTGGTTTGAGACATGAGAGCCCACTCAAAGCCCAGGATCCTTGTCACCAGCTGAAGCTGCGAACTCTGCTACTGCTGTACAGGCAGAGAGCATTTACAACAGAGACCGGAGGTTTAAAGCCTGTGGTGAGTACAGCTTCAACTAGTGCTGTTCCTAGGCCGCCCAGAAGAGCTGGGAAAGGGGGAGGGGACCCTGAACCCACGTTAAGAGATGTTCAGCAGGGCACTGCATTTATATCTACACTTTACAGGCAAGTTAAAGGTGTCTCCTTGATCCACCATAACTTGCAGAAAGTGTGAGAAAGCTCATCTGCACTCAAAATCAGCATTAGTGATTTAGTAGATGCTTTTTCTCCATTCCATACTAATAAGAAAGTAGTAATGCACAGGACTGATGTCCACATCTCAAATGCAGAAGACCTTGAGAATAGATTGTGTCAGAACAACGTGTTGATAGTAGGTCTCCATGAGAAAATTGAGGGAGTAAACTCATCTGAATTACAAGAATGATATTCATGATTTATAAAAAATAGCAGAATGGTGGATTCTGGAGATATTTGGAAATAAACATCCATCTCCCCTCTTCGCAGGTGCATACAGAGTCCCCATCTGTTTGCTGTCTCCTGGTAACCTGCCCAGTCCTTTCCTTATACAATTGCTGAATTATAGAAATAAGGAGTCAGAGCACTTAAAGAGATTTTTTTCAAGGGCTCTCGGATTATGTGCTTTCCTGATTTCCCCCCAGAAGTACAGACATGTAGAGCCCACCTTGAAGAAGTCAAGAAATATCTAAAATGTTTACACTTGGAATATTCTATGGTGTACCCAGCTCAGCTATGGGTGGTAAGCATGAGCAAAGCACAGTTCTTAGACTATGCCCAAGGGGTGAATTACAGTATGTTATTTATCATATATTGTGTGGCCCTATTTTGGGCCCTAGTAATTTTAGTGCTTCTTGGTGATTTTCTATTTTGTAATATGCTCTGATCCTTAGATTTTAGGATTATTTGTTTTTCTTTGTTTTTCTTTGTCTTTCTCTATTCCCTCTTTTTTCCTTTTTCATTTGACAATTGGAGGCCACAAGATTGTTTTTATAGGTTCTAGTTTTCTTTTTGCACTTTAACCATTTCAGTACCAGACACTTTTTGTCCATTCCTGCTTAGGCCAATTTTCAGCTTTTTAGCAATGTCATACTTTGAATGACAATTGTGCGGACATTGTCATACAACACTCCTCAAAATCATGTGTCCTGTGAAATGTGTTTTTTATTTTGTACTAAGCTAGAATGGGAAATGATCACTTTTGATGCTTTGCAAACGCACCTTACATGCACTGTAAACGCCCTAGGCTAATTTACAGTGCATTTACGGTGCGTTTGTGGTAAGTTTCAATAGCAGTGAATGGAGGCAGTTGCAAAGCATCAACACTTGCCAAACTCTTCAAAAAGTTTTGCCTCTAGTAATAATGATCAGTGAAGCTGCACCTATCTGGTGGCTGGCTTGATGATTTTGCCTGCAGGCACAAGCAAATGGTGTTACCACATGGCTGCTCTGTACAACCACGAAGTGACTGGAGCTGCTCCTAGTTCTCTATAATTTTCCAGTGAATTCTTGGATATAGGAACCTCCACTGCCTCTTCCCCAGTGCCCAGCTAACACTTCATAAATGCTATAGGTGCTATGAACATGTGGTTATAGAGCATTAAGCTGCTGGCATTAAAAATGAAAAAAAGTCTATTTGTAATATATGCCACGCTGCATATTTTACAAATACACAATGTGATGTAGTCACACAACACTGGAAGAGAATTTGCTCTTCAAAACGAGAATACAAAAGAGACTTCCTAAATATAGTGCCACCGTCCATGAATTCAGAACAAAACAAGCAAGATTGTGGGACACCCCACATAAATTGGACGTTTCAAATGGGCACACCACGAGATAGCAAAAAATTGATTTATAAAAAAGTATATTTTATTTGTACATAAGAAATTACATATCCAACAATATATATACATGAAGAAGAAAAAAAAAAAATGAAAAAAGAAACACAGGTGGGAGATCCTCGAAGTGCCACGTGGTGCAGACCCCACAAGGGTCGTCTCCAGTGATGCGTCGAGGAGCCCCGACCAGGACACACTATACAAATATATAAAATCTTTTAGCCATAGTATGTTAGTATACAGACAAGGAGTCAACGCGTTTCGCTATGAGCTTCCTCAGGACTCCAAAGCTATGGCTGTCAGTTGCAGGGACAACTAGTCAAAAAGAAATGATATGTATTAACATAACTCAGAAACAATAAAGATTAATAAACTATATGTAGTAAAGATTCATTTTAACAGTTTTATGCAATCCGTATATCATTTATAATACATGTACAGTATATAGGCGCTTACATATAACTCCACATGGCTCGGGACGGCAATCAGGGGGGCGAGCATAGGGGTCTATCAAGATCCAGACTTCAAGGGGGTTATCTATTAGAAGTTAGTATAACATTATAAATGCTGGGTATTCGGGTGTAGAGAAAAAAAAAACGAAGGGCATCGTTGATTAAATATATATAAATACAATATATATAAATACAAGGATTGCCGTCCCGAGCCATGTGGAGTTATATGTAAGCGCCTATATACTGTACATGTATTATAAATGATATACGGATTGCATAAAACTGTTAAAATGAATCTTTACTACATATAGTTTATTAATCTTTATTGTTTCTGAGTTATGTTAATATATATCATTTCTTTTTGACTAGTTGTCCCTGCAACTGACAGCCATAGCTTTGGAGTCCTGAGGAAGCTCATAGCGAAACGCGTTGACTCCTTGTCTGTATACTAACATACTATGGCTAAAAGATTTTATATATTTGTATAGTGTGTCCTAGTCGGGGCTCCTCGACGCGTCACTGGAGACGACCCTTGTGGGGTCTGCACCACGTGGCACTTTGAGGATCTCCCACCTGTGTTTCTTTTTTCATTTTTTTTTTCTTCTTCATGTATATATTTTGTTGGATATGTAATTTCTTATGTACAAATAAAATATACTTTTTTATAAATCAATTTTTTGCTATCTCGTGGTGTGCCCATTTGAAACGTTCAATTTATGTGGGGTGTCCCACAATCTTGCTTGTTTTGCTCTTCAAAACCTCAATAGCCAATAATCAAGAGAGTCCTATGCTGTCACTTAGCCTTTATTAGTAGACAGAGATAGGGCAGTGCTATCTTTCTCTGTATACACTAAGCCATGGCGAGACAGGTAGTGGCAGCATGGCAATCATTTATGATGGTGCCACCACTATAGCCCAATGAAGCTATTAACTGAGACTCAAAGCGTATATACAAGATTCTGGATTGATAAAACCTCAGTGCCTCAGAATAAATACATTGGTGTTTAATACAATACTGTGTTGGTGCTGAACACACACACACACACACTCACCAGCCATTTTATTAAGTACAACTTGCTTGTACCAGATTGGACCCCCTTTTCAGAACTGCCATAATTCTTCCTGGCATAGATTCAACAAGGTGTTGGAAACATTCCTCAGAGATATTGGTCCATCTTGACATGATAGCATCACGTAGTTGTTGCAGATTTGTTGGATGCACATTCATGATGCAAATTTTCCATTCCACTAAATCCCAAAGGTACTCTATTGGATTGAGATCTGGTGACTGTGGAGGGCATTGAAGTACAGTGAACTCATTGTCATGTTCAAGAAGCCAGTTTGATATGATCTGAGCTTTGTGACAAGGTGCATTATCCTGCTGGAAGAAGCCATCAGAAGATGGGTTCTCTGTAGTCATAAAGAGATGGACATGGTCAGCAACAATACTCAGGTAGACAGTGATGTTTAAACAATGCTCAATTGGTACTAAGGGGCCCAAAGTGTGCCATGAAAATATCACCTACACCATTGCACCCCCACAAGCAGCCTGAACCATAAATACAAGGCAGGATGGATCAATTCTTTCATATTGTTGATGCCAAATTCTGACCCTACCATCTGAATGTCGCAGCTGAAATTGGGACTCATCAGAGCAGGCAATGTATTTCCAATCTTCTATTGTCCGATTTTGGTGAGTCTGTGCAAATTTTAGCCTCAGTTTCCTTTTCTTAGCTGACAGGAGAGGCAACCGGTGTGGTCTTCTGTTACTGTAGCCCACCTGCTTCAAGGTTCCAAGTAGTGTGCATTCACAGATGGTATTCTGCATACCTTGGTTGTAACAAGTGGTTATTTGAGTTACTGTTCCCTTTCTATCATTTTGAACCAGTCTGCCCATGCTCCTCTGATCTCTGACATCAAAAAGGCATATGCATCCACACAACTGCCGCTCACTGGATACTTTCTCTTTTTTGGACCATCTCTGAAAACTCTAGAGATGGTTATGCGTGAAAATCCCAGTAGATCATCAATTTTTTAAACACTCAGAGCAGCCCATCTGGCACCAACATCATGCCATATTCAAAGTCACTTAAATCTCCTTTCTTCTCCATTCTGTTGCTCAGTTTGAACTTCAGGAAGTCGTCTTCACCACATTTAGATGCCTAAATGCATTGAGTTGTTGCCATGTGATTAGCCAATTAGCAATTTGTGTTACCAAGCAATTGAAAAGGTTTACCTAATAGAGTGGCTGGTGAGTTGTCTATATATACTGTATATATATATAAATCGCTGCAGCTGTATGGAGGGCACGGAGCAAGTGGTGTGGACGCTCACGGGCTAGCAGGGGAGCCAATCAGCGGTTGGGGAGGACTTGATGTCCGCCGGCCACCCGCGATCGCTCCCGAGACAGCCAGAATGGGGATCTGCGAGTGTAAACAAAGCGAATCCCTGTTCTGACAGGGGAGTTGAGAAAGATCATCTGTTCCCAGTGATAGGGAACAACAATCTCTCTCCTCCCCCAGTCAGCCCGGCCCCCATACAGCTAGAAACACTTCCCAGGGAACAGTTAATCCATTGATCGCCCCCTAGTGTTAACCCCTTCCCTGCCAGTGACCTTTATACAGTAATCAGTGGCCATTTAACATCGCTGTATAAATGTCATTGGTCCCAAAAAAAGTGTCAAGTGTCCATCTGTCCGCCGCCATGTCACAGTGTCCAATCTGTCCGCCGCCATGTCGCAGTCCCGCTAAAAATTGCAGATCACTGCCATTACTAGTAAAAAAAATAAATAAAAATGCCATAAATCTATTCCCATAGTTTGTAGACCTTATAACTTTTGAGCAAACCAATCAATATATGCTTATTGCAATTTTTTTTACCAAAAATCTGTAGAAAAATACATATTGGCCTAAACTGATGAATACATTTGTTTTTTTTGTTTTTTTGGATATGTATTATAGCAGAAATTAAAAAATAATGTTATTTGTTTCAAAATTGTAGCTCTTTTTTTGTGTATAGCGCAAAAAATAAAAACCGCAGAGGTGATCAAATACCACCAAAGAAAAGCTGTATTTGTGGGGAAAAAAAAGGACATCAATTTTGTGTGGGTATAACATTGCACAACCGCGCAATTGTCAGTTAAAGTGACACAGTGCCATATCACAAAATGCTCTGGTCAGGAAGAGGGTAAATCCTTCCGGGGCTGAAGTAGATTAAGACATAAATTGAGCAAACTGGGTCAAACTAAAGCTGAGCTGTGATTGGTCCATTACAGTTGCTGCATGTCAGGGCTTGCCTCAGATCTCCCTTCTCAGAGCAAGCTGATCAGCTCAGTGTTAATTGCCTGTCTCAGCTTCTACTCTGTCTCACCTGATGACCATGTCCTGCCTCATTAAGCCAGCTCTGCTGCTATATAAACTGCCTGGATCAGATCGCAGATGCCTTCGCCTTGGTCAACATCTCTGGAGAAATCTCTGCTGTGTTTTCCTGTGAAAGAATTTACCTGTTTGATGTTCCCTTCTCGTTCCTGGATTCAAGAACCTGCTAGGCTGACTCACCTCCTGGCTCCTGACCCTGCATGCCGTTTGTTTGACCTTGCTGATCTCTGGACTCCTGTTTCACTGGCTTGCTCTATCTGCTCTGGTTACCGAACCCTGGCTATGTTTTGACCATGTTTACTCTGTTTATGTCATTTTATCTTTTTATTAAAAAGTGTGATTTTACAGCACTTCTGTCTTGGTCTGATTCATGGTTCCTGACACTGCGCAAAAGTATATTGATAAAATAAACTTATTTATAAAGCAATGAAAAAGACTATAAATGCAAAGAGCAAAAAAAAAAAAAAAAATCAATGTCGACAAGTTAACATGAGCAGAAAGTATTGCCAATCTATTCTTCAAGGTTGTAGAATGTGAATAAATAAGAATGTAAAATCCAAAAATCTGTGCACACAAGCAAATTGTTGCACAATACTTAAAGGTGTGACAAAATTAAGTAACACTCCGAAAATGTATGAAAAAACCCATAACATGAGACCATTATTAAAAGCTGGGGCCGCTGCTGAGCAGCCTGGAACATTCCGGATTAATTTCTCTGATAGATAAGCTGTTGCGTCTCCTGTGGAAATCTCAATCACCACATACTGTCTTATAGATGTGCATGTCAAGCTAAACAGCAATCTTTTGTGGGTCTAATTATTCCAGGTAGAATGATCAGAATCCCTAATATATAGGGAACTTTTTCCAGTGGTGTAACTATTGCCCTGTACACAACGGATAAGCAATCAGTCTCTGGCATGTCAGGGTGTCAGACTTGTATTTTAGACTTCATTTTGCTGTATAACACAAATACTATGTTTTCAATTACATAAAATTAGACAAATGAAAGATGTAATTTGATCAGAAATGTTTTCATTTTACTAGCAATATCAGATATTTAGCATGAAATTGCACTTTGTCTATAAAATGTAAATAACTATATATTTTATAAATATAGAACAAATTATGTCTGCCTTTTCTTCAACTGTGTCTTAAAGGCATTATAAACCTTCCTGCCTGGACCTCATGATTTTCACCTGTGTAATCACTTCAGCCCCGGAAGGTTTTACCCCCCCCCCCTTCATGACCAGGTAATTTTTTGCGATACGACACTGCATTGCTCTCACTGACAATTGCGCAGTCATGCGACTCTTCCGTAATAAAATTGATGTCCTTTTTTTCCCACAAATAGAGCTTTCATTTGGTGGTATTTGATCACCTCTGCGGTTTTTATTTTTTGCGCAGTAAACAAAAAAGACCGACAATTTGGAAAAAAATAAATATTTTTCACTTTGTGCTATAAAACATACGCATTAAAAAAAAATGTAAAAAAATCTAATTTATTCAACAATTTAGGCCAATATGTATTCTGCTACATATTTTTGGTAAAAAAGCATATATTGATTGGTTTGTGCAAAAGTTATAGCATCTACAAACTATGGGATATATTTATGGAATTTTTATTTATTTATTTTTTACTAGTCAGTAATTTTTAGCGGGACTGCAACATTGCGGCAGACAAATCGGGGACCAGTGACACTAATACAGTGATCAGTGCTATAAAAAAATGCACTGTCACCGCACTAATGACCCTGGCAGGGAAGGGGTTAACATCAGGGGCAATCAAAGGATTAAGTGTGCACCTAGGGAGTGCTTTCTAACTGTGTGGGGGATGCATTGACTGGAGGAAGACAGAGATCCGTGTTTCTGCTTAGCAGAAACACAAGATCTCCATTTTCCCCTCAGAGAATGAAGGTTTACCTTGTTTACAGCCGTTCTGCCTCTCCTGAGAATGATTGGCTAGTCCTGGCAGACGTCGATTGGCTCCTGCTGTGTGCAATCATAGCGGGAGCTAGTCGCCAGCGACGCATGTGCACGTCCAAGACCCTGTGCACTAAATCACGTACAGGTTCGTGAATTCGCACAGGATGGCCACCCTGCCACAGTATATCTGTGTGTGGCGGTCCTTAACAGGATAAGAAGCTTATTGATTGCGTAATTTCATGGTATCGTTTGTTGCCTTGTACACTCATCCTATGGTAGAGTAAATCTTCACATTCCTGTGTCAGCACTTTCTGTTTGTGTTCAAACATGAGCAGTATGCAGAAAGGCACTGCACAGGTAATGCATGACCTCTGTAGTCCAAGAAATGACATTTCCTGTGAAGAAACGAAATATCCCGCAATCTCTCAGTCTAGCACTGGTGCAGTAATTAGATCTGACATGTACACCAACAATCAGAGATCTCACCATAATGGAAGAGACATGCTTTCATCACAATAACACTTCCGCATTTCTGATGCAACACAGGGAAAATGGCAAGACATAGATTGGACCCTACATGGCCCAAAACTTGCCCTGTCCCTTTAGCGAATAGGGACAAGCTAGGTGAATTAATACATGGACATAAGGGAATAAATCAACCTTGATACTACAAACTGCAGCATCCACACATGAGCCCATCATTACAAGGTAAGGCAAACAGGGGTTATACCTACACTAATACCTAGTTAAAGGCCCAGTTAAGCCTTGTTCTCACCATGTTGTGGTGGTGGGCACTGAATAAAATTATGGCATGCAGTGCTTTTTTCAGTGCAGCATGGTGTGACACAATCCAATGCATTGCGCTGGGGCAAAGAGAACTTAATGAAATGTCATATCAATAAAGTTTGATTTACATTCAGCTTGTCTGTATCTAAATTGTAACTGCAGACAAGGAACTAAACAACATTTTTGATTTAATGTCATTGCGAGGAGCCATAAATTATGATTCTCGGGAAGCACTCTTATGGCTAACTGAGGATAGAATTAGGAACAGACTTGAAAAACTTAAGGTTAATAAGTCACCGAAACCAGAAGGCTTGCACCTGAGGGTCCTTAAGTAAGTCAGTCAAATAATTGCCAGACCATTGTTCCTAATTTTTACGAACAGTGTACTGACTGGTATGGTACCAGCTGATTGGAGAAAAGCCAATGTAGCATCAATATATAAAAAAAGTACCAAGATATATCCCTGGGAACTACAGGCCAGTTAGCCTAACATCTATAATATTCAAGCATTCCCAAGGAGGGAATAATAAGGGATTATATACAAGATTTTTGTGATGAAAATGGTATCATTAGGGGTAATCAGCATGGTTTCATGAAGAATGAAGAATGTTCTTGCCAAACCAATCTATTAACCTTCTATGAGAAGGTGAGCTGCTATCTAGATAAAGATTTTGCAAAGGCATTCGATACAGTTCCCCATAAATGTTTACTGTACATATTAAGGTCTGTAGGCATGGATCAAAGGGTGAGTACATGGGTTGAAAACTGGCTACAGGGGTGAGTCCAGAGGGTGGGGATAAATGGGGAGTACTGGGAAAAGTCCTGTGTGGAGAGTGGGGTTCCCCAATGGTTCTGTCCCGGGACCAATCCTATTTAATTTATTCATAAACGATCTGGAGGATGGGATAAATAGCTCAATCTCAATATTTGCGGATTATACCAAACTAAGCAGGAAAATAATTTATCCACAGGATGTAGAAACCTTGCAAGAAGATCTGAACAAATTAATGGGGTGGGCAACTACGTGGCAAATGAGGTTTAATGTGGAAAAATGTAAAATAATGCATTTGGGTGTCATAAATATGAATGCAAACTACTCACTAGGGGGAGAGCCTCTGGGGGAATCTAGGATGGAAAAGGACCTAGGGGTCCTAGTAGATGACAGGCTCAGCAATGGCATGCAATGCCAAGCTGCTGCAAGCAAAGCCAACAAAATATTGCATGCATGAAGAAGGGGATTAACTCCAGAGATAAATCAATAATTCTTCCACTCTACAAGTCTCTGGTGAGGCCGCACCTGGAGTATGCCATCCAGTTCTGGGCTCCAGTCCTCAGGAAGGATGTGCTGGAACTGGAAAGGGTTCACAGAAGGGCAACAAAGCTAATTAAGAGACTGGAGGACCTTAGTTATGAGGAAAGATTACAAGCACTGAACTTATTTTCTCTGGAGAAGAGACGCTTGAGAGGGGATATGATTTCAATGTACAAATACTGTACTGGTGATCCCACAATAGGGTCAAAACTCTTTTGCGCAAGGGAGCACAAAAAGACACGCAGATATTCACTAAAATTAGAAGAAAGGCGGTTTAACCTCAAAATGCATAGAGGGTTCTTTATGGTAAGAGCGGTAATGATGTAGAATTCTCTTCCACAAGCAGTGGTTTCAACTGGGAGCATATATAATTTCAAAAAACTACTAGATAGATGGGCACCTAAGGGGCATACAATGTAACACTGACATAAAAACACACACATAGTTTGGACTTGATGGACTTGTGTCTTTTTTCAACCTCACAAACTATGTAACTATGTAAGGTGCAATGCACTTATGTAAGCTCTGGAGATCACAAACTGTTTTGCACCATAACCATTAAGCTTACAAATTCAGCTTGTTTAGTTTGTTTTGTCAAGGAAAGGTAGACGTTGATTGATTGCCAAAAAAGCTACTCCAGATTCAGTCTGCTCAGCTCTTAGTCAATTCTCTACAATGTGTTTGTCACAGTCTAGCCTGGAGATTTCTGTTCGTGTAATTCTTACCTCCTTGCTGCAGTGGGTTCTGCTAGATCTGTGAGTCACATATGCTGTACATTATGCCATTTCTTTTACATGTTTATTATGTTGGCTGGCAATGCTAGTTTAGTTTAACCAGTTCCGGACCGCCCACCGCATATATACCATGGCAGGGTGGCCTGGCTGTTCAAAATCACATACAGGTACATGATTTTGTGCACGAGATCCAGGGGGCACATGCGCTGCTCCCACTGTAATTGGACACAGTGGGAGCCATCGTTCGGAAGAAAGAAAAACAGTGGCCTACCTATGTAAACAAAGCAGATCGCTGTTCTGTCAGAGTGTAAAAGTGAGATCTTGTTTTTCCACCAGGACTAACCGATCGTTCTCAGGAGAAACAGAACAGCTGTCTGCCTATGTAAACAAGGTAGACCACCATTCTGTGAGGAGAAAATAGAGATCTTGTGTTTCTGGTAAGCAGAAACAGGGATCTCTGTCTTCCTCCAGTCAAAGCATCCCCCACACAGTTAGAAATCACTCCCCAGGAGCACACTTAGCCCCTTGATCACCCCTGGTGTTAACCCCTTCCCTGGCAGTGTCATTTATACAGTGACAGTGCATTTGTTAGCACTGATCACTGTATTGGTGTCACTGGTCGCCAAAAAGTGTCACTTAGTGTCAGATTTGTCCACCGCAAAGTTGCTGTCCCACTAAAAATTGCTGATTGCCACCATTACTAGTAAAAACATTTTTTAGTCCATAAATCTATCTCATAGTTTGTAAAAGCTATATCTTTTGCACAAACCAATATGTAGCAGAATACACATTGGCCTAAATTGATAAAGAAATTAGATTTTTTTTTTTTTTATTGGGAATGTTTTAAAGCAGAAAATAAAAAAATATTGTTTTTATTTTTCCAAAATTGTTGGTGATTTTTTGTCTTTATAGCGCAAAAGAAAAAAAACGCAGATGTGATCAAATACCACCAAAAGTAAGCTCCATTTGTGTAGAAAAAAAGGACATATAGTTTATTTGGGTACAGCGTCGCACGACCGTGCAAGTGTCAGTTAAAATGACGCAGTGCCATATCACAAAAAATGGCCTGGTCAAGATGAGGGTAAAACCTTCCGTTGCTGAAGTGGTTAATAAAGTTAAAAAATGCGCTCTAAAATGAATTTAATATTTAAATAAGAAATACTGAAAGATGCATTGTGGCCATCACTTCATTATGTGATGATAGTTGTAGCTGACAACACTAACTAGTTCTGAGCACCCTTTTGTTTTATTAAAGTGCACATCATTTTAAACTGCCATATCTGCAGATTTTGTAAATAATATAATGGATTTGAAGATTACTTTTCATAAAGAGTTAATGTGGGGGCATTCATTCAAGTGATAATTAGCACTTGTGAGTGTTAGTAAGTGCTAGTCTGCAGAAATCTTGCAACATTTATCAAAAAGGGATCAACACTTTGTGTGATGTCAAAGAATGTAGGCTGAGTTTGGAAAAACAATTTACAGCAAATTGAGAACTTTTAGTGAGGATGGGCTGATATATCACTCATCTACCATAATATATCATTGCAGGAGAACGGTAAATAATAAAGCTGCATTAAAACAACATATTAGCCACTTTTAGGACCCATTTATTGTGTACTTTTTACAATACCAGTGGCGCTACAGTCATCAATTTAGTATACAAATGCTAGCAAGTACCCTTGTTATCATTGAGAGGTCTGCCTGTAAAGATAGCAATAGTATAGCTCCCAAATGTCCCTGATTTGCAGAGACTGTCCCTCTTTTGGAACCAAATCCCTCTGTTCCTTTTTCCTCCTCATTTGTCCCTCTTTTGTTCTGATGCCTTTACCTTTATAAAGAAACATACATACTATTTAGTTAAGCCCCGTACACATGATCAGAAAATCATACGGAAAATACCGCTTTCGAAGCGATCGTACAAAAATCGGATCATTAGTACAGAGCTTTCGAGAGCCGATCATGGCAGTTCATCCGATATTTTCCATCCGGACAAGATCGGACATGCAAGAAAAATTTCCCCGATCGTACGATTTTCGTTCAATTGGTACAGCTGTCATTTGAAAATGCAACACAAATACACTACAACACATAACATCACTTCCAATTTTTTATTCTGTCGTACCAGAATTTTCGTGACTACAGTTAACTCTTCTGATTCGATATGAGATCAGCATGCAAAAGAAAATGGTCGATCATTCGCCTGATAATCTCATCGTGTGTACCGGCATTATACTGTGATAAACTATATTTAACCACTAAATGATTGCATTTGTTCACGTGAAATGCAGGTATGAACAAAAAGTAGTAGTAAACACTTGTGGGTTTAAAGCGGGGTTCCACCCAAAAGTGGAAGCTCCACTTATCTGCCTCCCCCCCTCCAGTGCCACATCTGGCCCCTTTCGGGGGGAAGCGGGTACCGAGATCACTTGGGAGTTCGGCCCCCTTCTTCCTTCCCCCGCCACCGGGCCATTCAGAAAGTGCAGCACGTTTCGCGCATGCACAGTACGTAACCAGCTGTGAATGCCAAAAGGTTTCACTGCCGGTTTCCCTTTCCGCGAATGGCGGCGGCAGCACCGGGGAGCCAATGGAAACATTGGCTGGGGTGCCAACATCACTAGATTCTAGGACAGGTAAGTATGTGTAGCTGCTGACTTTTCATTATTTTCGGGGGGGGGGGGGGGGTTAGGAACTCCACTTTAAGGCCTCATACACACGGACGTTTTTTGACGCCGACGTTTTCTGGCGTTTTTTGCAGCTCTCCATGTTAGTCAATGGCCCCATAAAAACGTCGGCGTTTTTGAGCTGTAGATGGCGTCGGCGTTAGTGAGCAGAAAGTAGAACCCATGGCCATCGCGTTCTGAGGCTGTAACGTTTTGACGTTTTTTGACCCGACGCCACAAAACGCCAACAAACGCCACCTAATATTGTACCGACGTTTTCCGGCGTTTTTTGACGCCAACGTTTTTAGGTTGAAAAATAGCAGAGGGATGATTTTTTTAAAAAAACGCCTATTGACGCCGACGCTCACTAACGCTCAAAAATGCCAATGCATAACGCCGAAAAACGTCGACTTTTTTTCCTTGACGTCGGGCCCAACATTTTGTTTATTTTTTTAGATACGCCCGTGTGTATGAGGCCTAACCAATCATTTTTTGCATTTCAGTTCTTCATTGTCTATGTATGTGCATTGCAGGGTTGTGTCATTTGCTTATATACCTTACACTAAAAGGTGCTCATCATTCTCATCTTAGAAAGCTGGGAATTATGGCAATAGCTTCATACTAATAACAGATGTAAAATGTCTGAATTTAAGATAATATTCTGATGGCAGAAGAACTTGATGCAAGACCTCGAGTTCAGAAAAGGAGAAAAGACTGCAGTACCAAGTTACTGTCACACAGTAGTCACAATACCAACATTGTATATTCTGAGCAAACCAAAGATTTTCTGTATGATGCAAGCAGTGGTTGAAAATAGATTTTTTGACTGGAATTTGCCTTTCAAGATTTCATTCAACAGAAGGAAGGGTTAGGTCACACAAGTTTATTTGTAGAAAAGATTTTAACAGCTCCACAATCACTCTCCTTAGCATCTTTGTTGCTGGGAAATACTGAGTACAGTCAATGAAAAAAGTAGCAGCGAGCGATTCCATCAATTTGTAGCTCGATCTCTGAGTGATTTACTTTATACAGTATTTGCAATTAGCTACAAAATCACCAGCTTCTGTAGCTACTCACCTTATTCAATGTAGCTGCTAGTAATCATGGCATGCCAGTTGCATAAACAGGCACCATAGACAGCTACAGACACAAGTCTTTAGATACAGTTGTGCTCATAAGTTTACATACCCTGGCAGAATTTATGATTTCTTGGCCATTTTTCAGAGAATACGAATGATAACACAAAAACCTTTCTTTCACTCATGGTTTGTGTTTGGCTGAAGCCATTTATTATCAATCAAATGTGTTTATTCTTTTTAAATCATAATGACAACAGAAACTACCCAAATGACCCTGATAAAAAGTTTACATACTCTGGTGATTTTGGCTTGATAACATGCACACAAGTTGACACAAAGGGGTTTGAATGGCTGTTAAAGGTAACCATCCTCACCTGTGATCTGTTTGCTTGTAATTAGTGTGTGTGTATAAAAGGTCAACGAGTTTGTGGACTCCTGACAGACCCTTGCATCTTTCATCCAGTGCTGCACTGGCGTTTCTGGATTCTGCATCATGGGGAAAGCAAAAGAATTGTCAAAGGATCTGCGGGAAAAGGTAGTTGAACTTTATAAAACAGTAAAGGGATATAAAATGATATCCAAGAAATTGAGAATGCCAATCATCAGTGTTCAAACTCGAATCAAGAAGTGAACAAGCTGAAGTTAGAAGCTGATTGGCTACCATGCACAGCTGAACCAGATTTTGCACTTTCCAGTTTTAGTAAATCAACCCCCATATTTCCACTGATGCATACATTCAAGCTGTTCTGCACATGAGCTCTGGTTGCTCTGGACAATGACAACCATGTATCAGAGGATTCAGGGTTATAGAGTTCATGCTGGGACAGTTTCCATTTCTGATCATGGAGCTCATAATTGCAGTGAGAATGCCCTTGGTCAGTAAATGTGTTGTTCAGACATTAACCACTTGCCGACCGTGTATCGTAGATACACGTCGGCAAGTGGCACCCATTGTTGTGGGAGGACGTTATATAACGTCCTCCCACAATCGCGCTCCCGCGCGCCCTCGAGGTACTAGTCTTTACCTTTGACAGGGTCGTACTTGAGATATTGGGACTTAGGAGACTATGTACCAACAGTAACAGGTCTCGTTGGTCTCGAGTACACGTCTTGTCGAACTTACATACGTAGTCACCTTTATACCCCCAACTAAATGATTTTGACCTTTCACGTTTTAGACCAAGTCGACACGTACCATCGGTTAGTCGAAGATTGAAGTCGAACAAGTGAAGAACTAAGCTCAAACTTGTGACTACTAACCGTAAGAGTTAAAGAACCTATAGTAAAATATAGGGA
>BLSH010066234.1:429270-449691 GCA_018402905.1 Glandirana rugosa
TTTTTTTTATATTTTTTCTTTTAATAAGTAGTCAAAACCGGTTATATATAAGAAGATGTATAAAAACCATTTTTTTTTAACGTTAGCCGCATCCTGGCAGCCCCGTCCCACACAGTTAGAACACATACAGGGAACACCGTTAACCCCTTCACTGCCCCCTTAGTGTTAACCCCTTCCCTGCCAATGACATTCATACAGTAATCAGTGGACATTTAAATTTCTGATCGCTGTATAAATGTCATTGGCCCCAAAAAGGTGTCAAAAATGTCCGACATGTCCGCTACAATATCGCAGTCCCGATAAAAATCGCAGTTCGCCGCCATTACCAGTAAAAAAATAAATAAATAATAAAAATGCCATAAATCAATTCCCATAGTTTGTAGATGTGATAACTTTTGCGCAAACCAATCAATATACGCCGATTGCAATTTTTTTTTACCAAAAATATGTAGAAGAATATATATTGGCCAAAACTGATGAATAATTTTCTTTTTTATATTTTTTTTGGATATTTATTATAGCAAAAAGTAAAAGAATATTGTTCTTTTTTCAAAATTGATGCTATTTGTTTGTTTATAGCGCAAAAAATAAAAATCGCAGAGGTGGTCAAATACCATCAAAAGAGAGCTATATTTGTGGGAAAAATATGATAAAAATTTTGTTTGGGTACAACGTGGCATGACTGCGCAATTGTCATTCAAATTGCGACAGTGCCAAAAGCCGAAAATTGGTCTGGGCAGGAGGGGGGGGGGGGGGGTTTAAGTGCCCAGTAAACAAGTGGTTAATATCTAAACCACTGGCAACAAAAGTGAGTACACACCTACGTGAAAATGTCCAAATTGGGCCCAATTAGCCATTTTCCCTCCCCGTGTCATGTGATTTGTTAGTGTTACAAGTTCTCAGACCTGAATGGGGAGCAGGTGTGTTAAATTTGGTGTTATAATTCTCACTTTCTCATACTGGTCATTGGAAGCTCAACATGGCACCTCATGGCAAAGAACTCTCTGAGGATCTGAAAAAAATTATTGTTGCTCTACATAAAGATAGCCTAGGCTATAAGAAGTTTGCCAAGACCCTGAAACTGAGCTACAACACAGTGTCCAAGACCACACAGTGGTTTAACAGGACAGGCCTTGCCATGGTCGACTAAAAAAGTTGAGTGCACATGCTCAACGTCATATTCAGAGGTTGTCTTTGGGAAATAAGACATATGAGTGCTGCCAGCATTGCTGCAGAGGTTGAAGGGGTGGGGGTCAGTCTGTATCAAATTGGTCTGCATGGCTATCGTCCCAGAAGGAAGCCTCTTCTAAAGATGATGCACAAGAAAGCCCACAAATAGTTTGCTGAAGACAAGCAGACTAAGGACATGGATTACTAAAACTATGTCCTGTGATCTGATGAGACCAAGATAAATGTATTTGGTTCAGATGGTGTCAAGCGTGTGTGGCGGCAACCAGGTGAGGAGTACAAAGACAAGTGTGCCTTGCCTACAGTCAAGCATGGTAGTGGGAGTGTCATGGTCTGGGGCTGCATGAGTGCTGCCGGCACTGGGGAGCTACAGTTCGTTGAGGGAACCATGAATGCCAATATGTACTGTGACATTCTGAAGCAGAGCATGATCCCCTCTTTTCGGAGACTGGGCCGCAGGGCAGCATTCCAACATGATAACGACCCCAAACACACCTGTAAGACGACCACTGCCTTGCTAAAGAAGCTGAAGGTAAAGTTGATGGACTGGGCAACCATGTCTCCAGACCCTATTGAGCATCTGTGGGGCATCCTCAAATGGAATGTGGGGGAGGGCAAGGTCTCTAACATCCACCAGCTCTGTTATGTCGTCATGGAGGAGTGGAAGAGGGCTCCAGTGGCAATCTGTAAAGCTCTGGTGAACTCCATGCCCATGAGGGTTAAGGCAGCATTGATGGTGTCTTTCCACATGTGAAAGCTGCCCATCCCATACACATGAATGGTCCCCCATACCATCAGAGAGGCAGGCTTTTAAATTGAGTGCTGATAACAAGCCAGAAGATCCCTGTGCTATTTAGTCTGGAGGAAACGGCACCCATGGTTGCCAAAAAGAATGTCAAATTTCGATTCGTCTGACCACAGGACAGTTTTCCACTTTGCAACATACCATTTTAAATGAGCTCTAGCACAGAGAAGACAGCAAGTTCATGGCTTCTTCTTTGTATGAAAGAGCTTTACCTTGCCTTTTTGGATAACACAGCAAACTGTGTTCACAGACAGTGTGTCACGCCTTGACCAGATATCAATCCTGGGACCTGTGCTCTTGTGGTCGGTTCCTTACAGCCACGGAGTAATTACTATCTTTGAGGAGTCCTGGGTATCTAATGCTTTCGGATGGTGACTCTGGCTCCATGCAGTGGCCAGCTGTAGGCAGTCACCTCAGTTAGTATCCTATAAATCCTCATTACCCTTCCTGTCTTTGCCTGAGTATAGGTTTCAGTTACTGCTATTCATTATATAAGATTGTTTGCCTGTTACTAACTTTGCTTGTTCCTGACTATGCCTCTGGATTGCTCTCTTATACTACGTTGTTGCCGAACTTCATCTGTCCCTGACGCTGTCTCTGGTATACCCCTCAGATCTCAGCCTGGATTGGCTACTAACCGTGAGTCATTTATTTGTTGTTCCTTGATTGGGTCTGTCTGCACTCACCATAGAGGTCCCAAAATTCTGGCTGCAGGACCGAAACCGTTCTCCACCTGATACCGGGATAACAAGACTACTGGTCAGGAAACCGGAGTGACGGTTGGGGTTCCTGGCAGACCTAACAGTATGCTCAGGCCAGATGGACCTCCGGGAGTTGGTGCAGGCAGTCTCTCATCAGGGACTACTACTGGGAGAATGGGCTAACCATGTGCTGTCATTAGAAGAGAAACTAGATTATATCACAGCTATGTTGGCCTCTTTATCTGCTGCATATGGGTCCAGTCCTGCTGCACTTAGTGACCTAGGGGCTGGGGCTAGGGAACCCGTGGCCGTGTCTATACCACTGGATCCTCCCGCTCCTAAAATCCCTCTCCCTGAGAAGTATGATGGCAATCCTGCTGATTGGAGGGGATTCCTCAACCACTGTCGGTTACATTTTAAAAATCAGCCTGCTGTGTTTGCCTCTGCTCAAGCCAAGGTGACATTTATAATTTCCCTGCTCAAAGGCAGAGCTTTGTCCTGGGTATCACCTCTACTTGAGAAGGAGTCTCCAGTGCTCACCGACTATCCCACCTTCATGAAGATGTTGGAAAAAATGTTTGACGTACCTGGCAGAGTATCTGCAGCCGAGTCCAGTATTCTTGATTTACATCAGGGTAAACGCAGTGTAGCATCCTATGCCATAGAATTCTGTAGGATAGCGGCAGAGACCAACTGGCACAGTAGCGCCCTTAAGGCTGCATTCCGCAGAGGGATATGCATTTAGGACGAATTAATGTAGCGTGAAATCCCAGCGGGTCTGGAGGAGTTTATCAACTTGTGTATCCTGGTGGACACTCGCTTCTCTGAGCGTCAGTTAGAGAAAGGGCGCCAGGGACAATATAATCCTTCCAGACTGGTACTATGTCTCCTCCTCGACAATCACTAATCCCTTCTGTCCCCTCTCCTGTCTGGTCTGAGGAAGAACCCATGGACGTAGGGGCGGTGCAGTTGTCAGACAGTGAACGCACCAAATGCAGGACCTTAGATCTCTGTCTGTATAGTGGGAAGCCGGGTCATGTGCTGCATTCTTGTCCGTTTCAGCCAGGAAACTTCCGGGCTTAATGGATGAGCAAGGAGTCCCATTAGGCCCTGCTGTTTTGAATCCTCTTCAGGAGAGACTTCTAGTCCCTATCTCCTTGTCCTGGAATGACCAGTGCTTCTCCACAGTAGCCTTTATTGATTCTGGTGCTGGTGGTGTGTTTTTAGATGCAGCTCTGGTTAAGAAACTCCAGGTCCCCATAGTTTCTAAAACCCTTCCGCTCTGAGTGACTACCCTTGGTGGAGCCCCTCTGGGTGATGGCCTTATTACCCATGAGTCCAAGCCCCTCTCTGTCCGTTTAGGGGCTCTACATCAAGAGGCTTTGTCTTTTGACATTATCCTGTCCCCCAAACACCCGGTGATTCTCGGGTTCCCTTGGTTATGTAAATATAACTCATCCATTGATTGGTCCTCTGATCAAATTTCGGCTTGGAGCACCTCCTGTCTTGTCCACTGTCTCCAAAAGGTGGTACGCAATCAAGTATCCGTCCATGAGGTGTTTACCAACCCTGAATTGTCTGAGGCCTACGCAGATTTTGCTGATGTGTTTTCTGAAAAGGAATCGGAGGGCCTTCCTCCACAATGTCCTTATGACTGTGCAACTGACTTGCTTCCTGGTACTCCTCTCAATAAGGGGAGAACCTATCCCCTTAGTCTGGCTAAAACTAAGGCTATGGAGGAGTACATTGAAGACAGTATGAAGAAGGGTTTCATTCAGTCTTCTACCTCCCCCGTGGGGGCAGGGTTCTTTTGTGTCGAGAAAAAAGATGGAGGACTCAGATCCTGCGTAGACTTCAAAGCGTTTAACTGAATTACTGTAAAGAATCGTATCCTCTTCCCGATTACTGAATTGTTTGTCCCGATCCAAGGATCGAAGGTCTTTATTAAACTGTACCTTCGTTCAGCATACAATCTTACTGGAATTAAATCAGGAGACAAATGGAAGACAGCCTTTAATACAAGAAGGGGACATTATGAGTGTCTTGTGATGCCATTCGGTCTCTGCAATGCTCCCGCCATATTTCAGGGGTTTGTGAATGACCTTTTCAGGGATCTACTTGACTCTTTCGTTGTTGTCTACTTAGATGATATTCTCATTTATTCTAAAGATTTGAATCTTCATCGTTGCCATGCACGTACTGTTCTCCAACGTTTAAGAGATCACCGTTTGTATGCTAAACTCTCCAAATGCTCATTTGAACAACCGTAAATACCTTTCCTAGGATATATAATTTCTTCTGAAGGATTCCAGATGGATCCCAAGAAATTCGATGCCATCTTACAGTGGTCCAGACCTTTCACATTAAAAGAAGTCCAGCGGTTCATTGGATTTTCGAACTACTATTGAAAGTTCATCAAGCATTTTTCCAAGATTCTGGCTCCCAACACAGCCCTCACCAAACAAAGGGACCAATTGCTCTCTGAAGCTCTGGAAGCCTTTAATCATCTAAAGTCTGCTTTTTGCTCTGCTCCTGTGCTTCATCATCCTCAGCCTTCTGCTCAATACTTTGTGGAAGTGGAAGCCTCCGAAATAGGTGCCGGAGCAGTACTATCCCAACGAGACCCTGCTTCCAACAAACTACATCCGGTTGCTTTCTTCTCTAAAAAATTCTCTGTCGCAGAACAAAACTACGACATAGGAAATAGAGAACTTCTGGTAATAAAACTAGCATTCTCCGAAAAGCAACATTTATTAGAAAGTACGGAACTCTCAGTTGTGGTTCAAACTGACCATAAAAATTTAACCTACTTGGATAAGGCTCAGAGACTGAATTCCAGACAAGCCCACTGGGAATTATTCTTCACCCGGTTTAATTTTGTTGTAACATACGTCCCTGGTACTAAGAACACCAGGGCTGATGCCCTGTCTCGGCAATTCCCTTGCGAAAGCCACCAAGCTCACCAGAAGCATATTGTTCCTCCTGAACAATTTATTGCTAAACTAAATACTACCTTACAAAGGAGCTTTTTGGCTTCCCAATTTCAGGCTCCTACCAATCTCTTGGTTCCGGCTAATACATTGTATGTGCCTCCAGTCTTACGTAAAGAAGTTTTGCAGTGGGGCCATGGACAAAAGATATCCGGTCATCCTGGTATGAAGCAAACTTTCTTACACCTGAAACCCCTGGTCTGGTGGCCTACGCTTAAGAAGTATGTGATCGTCTTTGTTAGAGCTTGTACTGTTTGTGAGGCCATCAAAATGCCTTGATCTGTTCCTCAAGGCCTACTACAACCGCTACCTGTTCCTCATGCTCCCTGGATTCATATCAGTATGGATTTTATCATGGATTTGCCGGCTTCCAGGGGAAATACTGTCTTCTGGGTAGTTGTAGACAGGTTTCCAAAATTGGCACACTGCATTCCTATGCCAGCCCTACCTTCAGCCCCTAGCCTGGCTCTATCTTTTATTGAAAGTGTTGTTTGTTTACACTGTATTCTGATCGATACTGTTAGCGACAGCGGCCCACAATTCATTACTTCGTTCTGGAGAGCAGTTTGCAAACATCTGTGTATCAAGAATTCCCTGTCTTCTGGATACCATCCTCAATCTAATGGGCAAACAGAGAGGGTTAATCAAGATTTAGAGACCTATCTAAGAGCTTACGTTAATTCTAAACATGACGACTGGAGTGAGTTGAAATAGCCGACAACTCTGCCTTGAAATGTTCTCCTTTCCAAGCTGCCTTTGGTTATCTCCCAAAAGTCATTCCCTTCCAAACTTCACAAGTAGAGGTAACGGCAGCAGCTAACACAGTGTCTAGGTTGACCAAGCATTGAAAATAAATAAGGAAAGTGTTGCTGCAGTCTTTTCGCAGCTACAAGGGGTACGCACATTGTCGCAGTAGACCTGTACCCCGCTTTCGTCTTAATCAGCTTGTATGGTTATCCACTAAGAACATCAAACTGTGACAACCATCCCCTAAATTTGGGCCTAAATATATAGGATCCTTCCACATTCTTAGTCAAGTCAACCCGGTGGCCTATAAACTTTGTTTGCCCTCACATCTTTGGATTCCCAATACGTTTCACGTATCCTTGCTTAAACCCTTTTACAAGAATGGGTTTTTGCTACCCTCTAGATGTCCTTCTCCTGTCTTGGTTGATAACCATCAAGAATATGAAATTAGTAAAATTCTGGATTCCCAACGTAAGGATAGACAATTGCAGTATCTTGTGGACTGGAAAGGCTACTCCATTGCAGAAAGGACTTGGGCACCTGCTCGCATTGTCCATGCCCCACGGCTAGTCAAGTTATTCCATGATAGGCATCCTTCCAAGCCCAAATAGTTGGGGGCATCTTTGTGTGGGGAGTACTGTCACGCCTTGACCAGGGATCGATCCTGGGACCTGTGCTCTTTTGGTCGGTTCCTTACGGCCTTAGTCATGGAATAATTACTATCTATGTGGAGTCCTGGGTATCTACTGCTTTCAGATGGTGACTCTGGCTCCACCCAGTGGCCAGTTGTAGGCAGTCACCTCAATCAGTATCCTATAAATACTCACTTCCCCTTCACTTTGCCTGAATATAGATTTCAGTTACTGCTAGTCATTATATAAGATTGTTTGCCTGTTACTAACTTTGCTTGTTCCTGACTATGCCTTTGGATTGCCCTCTTGTACTACGTTGACCAATTGTTGCCAAACTTTGCCTGTCCCTGACGCTGTCTCTGGTATATCCCTCGGATCTCTGCCTGGATTGGCTAGTAACCGTGAGACATTTATTTATTTGTTGTTCCGTGATTGGGTCTGTTTGCACTTACCATAGAGGTCCCAGAATTCTGGCTGCAGGACCACAACCGTTCTCCACCTGATGCCGGGAAAACAAGACTACTGGTCAGGAAACCGGAGTGATGGTTGGGGTTCCTGGCAGACCTAACACAGTGATTTTCAGAAGTATTCCTGATCCCATGCAATGACCCGAAGTCATCCAATATTGCATTTTGGCTTGTCCCTTGTGCATAGAGATTTCTTCAGATTCTCTGAATCTTTTGAAGATATGTACTGCAGATGATAATAAATCTAAAGTATTTGCAATTTTATGCAAAGGAACATTTTTCTGAAATTGTTCGACAATTTTTAGATGCAGCTTTTCACAGATTGGTGAACCTCTGGCTATCTTAATTTCTGAGAAACTATGACTCTCTCTTTATACTCAATCATGTCACTGACTGTCACGGCACCCAAGGTCAGGTAACGGATGCGCACCGCAGGAGTGTGAATCGCACCGCAGAGGTGCGAATCGCACACTAAGGTTGCGAAGTGCACTCAAGGTTGTGGACCTATGGCTGACTGCTGTTAAGTAGTACAGGCTTATACGGGACAAGGGCTCCCTAGAGCACGGACACTGAAACTCAGGGAGCTAGTGCATCGGTTTCCCCAGGGCGCAGAGTCTAAGAGCCAGTGGGTGTTCACCAGAGCCTCTAGTGGTGAGGATGGATTTGGCTGCAACTGGATCCAGGTTGCAGCCCCCAGGGTCCCCTAGCTCACGCTCAGCTGGCCCCAGGTGGGCGAGGGGAAGCAGAATGTTTACTATGGTTTCATGACACTGACCTGTTGTCAATTAACCTAATTAGTAGCAAAATGTTCTTCTAGCTCTTCCTTGTTAGTATCACTTATTTTGCCAGCTTTTTGTTGCCCTGTCCCATGCAGACCATGCATGACAGAGCTGAAAGATTTTTTTTATAGTTTCACAATAGGTTAATCCAAATTCCCTTAGAGGAAAGTGATACCCTTCTATATATTTATTGTTAGCACTCATGGAGATGATAAGCAAACCGTGAAATTCTGCAATGTTCTGTCCAGACCTCCTGTTACGGTATTTATGACTTTAGCAAATCCCTGTTTATTCGTTTGGAGTGCATGGCGATGCACTCCTGGCATTATGGAAAAGAATTTACTGCTGTTATGTGTCCCTATTCTACAAAAATGTCATGGCTGACTTTGGAATTCTGAACAACATGGGTGTCTGGTCCTCTTACACAGCCTTTTGGGGTGCTCAGTCCACATTATTATGACACTATGGACAATTTTGTTCCCCACAATCCTTACCCTTATTTAGTGCATCCTACCTTGCGCATGACCTTCAAATATACTGTATACAGTGCCTTGGAAAAGTATTCATACCCCTTGAAATTTTCCCCATTTTGTCATGTTACAACCAAAATGTAAATGTATTTTATTGGGATTTTATGTGCTAGACCAACACATAGTGGCACATAATTGTGAAGTGGAAGGAAAATGATGAATGGTTTTAAAATTTTTTTTACAAATAAAATATCTTAAAAGTGTGGCGTGCATTTGTATTCAGCCCCCCTGAATCAATACCTTGTAGAACCACCTTTCACTGAAATCACAGCTGTAAGTCTTTTTGGGGATGTCTCTACCAGCTTTGAACATTTAGACAGTGACATTTTTGCTCACTCTTCTTTGCAAATTAGCTCAAGCTCTGTCAGATTGGATGGAGAGCGTCTGTGAACAGAAATTTTCAAGTCTTGCCACAGATTCTCAATTGGATTTAGGTCTGGACTTTGACTGGGCCATTCTAAAACATGAATATGCTTTGATCTAAACCATTCCATTGTAGCTCTGGCTGTATGTTTAGGGTCATTGTCCTGCTAGAAGGTGAACCTCCACTCCAGTCTCAAGTCTTTTTCAGACCCTAACAGGTTTTCTTCTAAGATTGCCCTGTATTTGGCTCCAATCATCTTCTCACCAACTCTGACCAGCTTCCCTGTCCCTGCTGAAGAAAAGCATCCCCACAACATGATGCTGCCACCACCATGTTTCACATTGGGGATGGTGTATTCAGGGTGATGTGCAGTGTTAGTTTTCTGCCACACATAGCGTTTTGCATTTAATCCAAAAAGTTAAATTTTGGTCTCATCTGACCAGAGCACTTTCTTACACGATTGCTGTGTCTCCCACATGACTTCTCGCAAAGTGCAAACGGTACTTCTTATGGCTTTCTTTTAACAATGGCTTTCTTTCTTCTTGCCACTTATTCATAAAGGCCAGATTTTTGGAATGCACAACTAATAGTTGTCCTATGGACAGATTCTCCCACCTGAGCTGTGGATCTCTGCAGGTCGTCCAGAGTTACCATGGGCCACTTGGCTGCTTCTCTGAATAATGCTCTCCTTGCCCTGCCTGTCAGTTTAGGTGGGCGGCCATGTCTTGGTAGGTTTGCAGTTGTGCCATACTCTTTCCATTTTCAGATGATGGATTGAACAGTGCTCTGTGAGGTGTTCAAAGCTTGGGATATTTTTTTTATAACCTAGCCCTGCTTTAAACTTCTTCACAACTTTAACCCTGACCTGTCTGGTGTGTTCCTTGACCTTCATGATGCTGTTTGTTCATGAAGGTTCACTAACAAACCTCTGAGGGCTTCATAGAACTGCTGCATTTATACTGAGATTAAATTACACACAGATGGACTCTATTTACTAATTAGGTGACTTCTGAAGCCAATTGGTTCCACTAGATTTTAGTTAGAGGTATCAGAGTAAAGGGGGCTGAATACAAATGCACGCCACACTTTTCACATATTTCTTTGTAAAAAATGTTGAAAACCATTTATCATTTTCCTTCCACTTCACAATTATGTGCCACTTTGTGTTGGTCTATCACATAAAATCCCAATAAAATTTCAAGTATGAAAGTATGAACACTTTTTCAAGGCACTGTAAGCAACAATGCCTCTGTCCACAGAGACTGGCAGCATACAACACCCCTGTGTTAAGTCTATTTAAGGTTTTGCAGAGCAACTTTTCCCCCCTGCATCACACTGCCAGCCACAGCCTCTGCAGCAATCGCTTCGCTTAGGCTAGATTTTTGAAATAGCAAAAGGGACATCAAGATCACGTCATGACTTTATGGAACTTTCACAATTTGTTTTTGTAAGTAATGGTTTACAGTACATGTACCAGGGGTTTCTCTACTGAACAATGTCTTAATTCTGATGCCTGGGATTTCACTTTAAGACCTATTTTAACATCTTGCAATCTAGAAAATAACTTCCACTGATGAATATTCATAATTCGATATGGATTTGCTGACAGTAATCATGGTAGCTAGTTTCTGCCTCAAGCTTCTTGGTATGACTCCTTAATGAGAATGGCTGCAATCAAATGCAGGCATACCTTGTCTCTTCTAACCTTTATGCTTTAAAAAGAGTTGAACATTCATTTAATTTAACCACTTCAATACTGGGCACTTAAACCCCCTTCCTTTCCGGACCAATTTTCAGCTTTCAGCGCTGTTGCAGTTTGAATGACAATTGCGCAGTCATGCGACGCTGTGCCCAAATGAAATTGTTATCATTTTTTTTCACACAAATAGAGCTTTCTTTTGGTGGTATTTAACCACCCCTGGGTTTTTTATTTTTTGAGCTATAAATTAAAAAAAGACTAAAAATTTTCAAAAACAATGCATTTTTCTGCGTTTCTGTTATAACATTTTGCAAATAAGTAATTTCTCTTCATAAATTTTGACCAAAAATGATACTGCTACATTTCTTTGGTAAAAATAACCCAAATCGGGGTTTATTCGGTGTTGGTGGACAGACAGATGTGACGGGGACTATGACAGATGTGACGGGGACAGACAGATGTTTTGTGTATGGTTACAGATGTGACGGGGACATACAGATGTTTGGGGACTGTGACAGATGTGACGGGGACATACAGATGTTTTGTGGACTGTGACAGATGTGACGGGGACATACAGATGTTTTGTGTATGGTGACAGATGTGACGGAGACAGATAGATATTTGGGGACTGTGACAGATGTTTTAGGGACATACAGATGTTTTGGGGACTGTGACAGATGTTTTGTGTATGGTGACAGATGTGATTGGGGACATACAGATGTTTTGGGGGCTGTTTTATGGGGACACTGATGTGTATGGGGACAGGGGTGTCAGTGTGCTTGGTGCACTGTGTGGGGGGCGATCTGTGAGAGCGCTCTGCATGAAATCCTCATCATGCAGAAAGCTGTCACAGAGCTGCAGCTCCCCCCCCCCCGCACTGAGCTCTCACTGAGCTCGGCGGGGGGAGAACTGTCACAGAGATGTTCGTCTCTGTTTACAATGTGACGGCTGTGATTGGACACAGCCGTCACATGATCGGGAGGGCCAGTCACTGCGCCCGTATCCCGATCTCAGCTCAGCTGGATCCTGTGATCATAATGATCACAGGATCCAGCAGCAGCGCGGCGCGTGGCCGCACTGCGAGTTCCCGTTCTGCAGGACGTAAATACATGGCCTGTCAGAACGGGGAAGCTCCCACCCGGCCGTATATATACAGTGGCCGGGTGGGAGGTGGTTAAAAGGAATATATAGTGCTTTTGTTCCTTTTTTCTTTGTATCAATATTATGGTTAGGTTTACAAAAAATTTAATTTTATTTTTTAAAAAACATAATGTAAGGCCCCTTTCACTGGGTCGTTTTTCAGGCCCTGCGGTGCTAAAAAATAGCACCTGTACAGCGCCTGAAACCCCCCCCCCCCCCAGTGTGAAAGCTTGAGCGCTTTCACACTGGTCTGGTGCGATTGCAGGACGAGAAAAAAAGTCTTGCAAGCAGCATCTTTGGGGCAGTGTGCTAGGCGGTGTATACACCTCTCCTATACCACTCCCTCCATTGAAGTCAATGGGCGGTGCTTCTGAAGCGGCTGAAAACTGCCTCGGTCATGCTGTGCGGTGGCGCTTTTAACCCCTTGTTAACCCCCTCTCTCAACCCGCTCCCGCCTGCATAGCAGTAAAGCACCGCTAAAACTAGCGACGCTTTACCACTACCGACCCCCCGCTTCAGTGTAAAAATTAGCCTTAATGTTAAGTAGCCTTCTATACAGCCAGAAACTGGACCTCTAGTCCCCTTTTCATTATCATACTTAGTCCCGATTCACTTATAAGTGATGTGGGAACCAGTGTGATTCCAGTGAGGGCTCCCGCATCACATGTTACCCTTCAGAGGTTCACACTGACATCTGTGAACCACTGCGGGTGTCAATGCAAAGTTAATGACATCCCCAGATCGGTTCGCAGATCGCATAGGTGTGAACACCCATGCGATCTGACACCAGTGCGGACCAAAAAAGGGGTCCTGTACCATTTTGGTGTGAATGCGATGCAATTTCAGCCATACGTTTTGTATGGCTGAATTCGCATCGCGCAGACATCGCACGTGATCTGCACGGCAATGCGGTGTGAATCACATGCAATGTCTGTGATCGAACCAGTGTGAACCCAGCCTTAATGTGGTATTAAACCTTAAACCAAAAATGTAATATATTGCAGCTTACCAATCATTAGATGTGATGGCTGCATTTGTTTTTTTTTTTAGCCTCCTTTCCCTCTGTTTTCACCTAATTATCTGCCCAATGACACACCTGCTGTATTACCTTCTTTTCATTTGGGATCTCACCCTACACATGCTAGGACACACAACATTGTCCTATGTCATTGGTGGATAATGGTGGACTCCAAGGGTTACACCTTTTCCCATCACCTTCTCTTGTCATGCTTACCCTACATCTGGCCCCCGGTTGGCTGTTGCCGGTCCTGTCCCTTCAGCTCCCAGATCGGATGCCTTTCGCGGTTACCCGTGAGGTGCAATCCTTGGAACCTATTTACCGATGTACACTCTGCATCAACTGCTGAAGAAGCGAGCAGAAATGCGTCGAGCATATAGATGCAAATGTACACCTGTATTACCATCACTGTCCATAATATATGTTTATGATTGTAAAAAATTTGTATCATGCTTTTATTAACTGCAATGGCATTCATGTCCATGTTCATTTTTTATGAGGGTATGTTTACATCTTCCAATAAACCCAGAGACCTTGTTTACTTTATTTGTTTGTTTTGACCTTTATGTTCACCTCATTTAAAGTTCCACGGGTGAAAATGTGTTTTTATTGTATGTTACATGGGGGTGGAGGTGTGTCATAAAAAGAGGCAGCATTCAGGCCAAATTCTTGTTTTGCTCCTGTATTCGAGTGCCCTCACTCTGGATGAAGGAGCACAGGGGGAACCTTTGGATAGAAGCATTGTCACTCTGGAGAGAGGCGAGTGTTAGATGTACTAGCAGATTTAAAAATACTAACAAACACCAACTAATACGTTCTAAGCAGTTACAGCAATCAATTTTATATTTCCCTTTTGGGAATAAAGGTTATACATAAATAAATAACAACTGACCATTGTAAGAACCCCTGCTAGTGTTAAAGGGTTTGCCTCATTTCTGTAACTGATACATTGGGGAACTCATTAGGAAGGGAATTCTGTTAGTCAGGAACTCTGATAAGCAGATATTTTGTTTTATGCTATGGACTTGCAGTAAAAAATAACCCCTGCCTTGGCCTATGTTTGTGTACTGCTGGCTGATTAAAAGTGCAGAACAGGACTACGTGGACAGTCCCTGGGTATCCCTGTCTCATGTATGGTTTACTGCTGCCACTACCAGTTAAGGATGCCACCCTTACAATATAGAGACAGTACAGTAGATGGATTAATACAGAGATTACTCTAATATTTATTTTAATAGGTCTAGAGTCTGCTTTTTCAAATCATGTGAAGTAAAGGGCAACAAGAATCTAGTATTCCACATAGGCACATAAACTACTGGAATGAACAGATTTTACCAAATCATAAAATAAAATCAATGGCAAGGCTTTGAAGTTAGCAGAGCAGTAATGTAATAACTGAGAAGGGAGAGCAAGTGCCTTTAGAGACAGCAATAATATTGGCGTACTACAGATAAAACTTGTTTCTTTATACTTCTAAAAACAATGTGCTGCTTGATGCATGCTATAAAAATAGACAGCCACTACAGTGTTGGCCAAATGTTATCCATATATTTCATTGATATAAAATGGATGGGGGTTATATAAGGTAACTGTTTAAAACTGTTTACTAAAAAAGTACTTTGTTGAAATGAAATTTCTATTAACCACCTGCCGACTGATTCACGAAGGAGCGGCTCTTCTAGGTACACGATCTGGCACCTTTGGGTAGGAGGCACCTGGGCACCGGCTGTCCCGTGATTAGTCACAACACAAGCCAATCAGCGGGTGCCAACCAATAATTGACCGCCGGCGCCCACTGATCAGCAAGGAGGAAGACAGGACAGAGCTATGTCAATGTAAACAATACAGAGCCCTGTCCTGTCAGTGGGGATGTGCAAGGCAGGGAATGAAAACTGGAACATCCCTTAGTGCAGTGGTTCTTAAATCCTGTCCTCGGGACCCACTAACAGGCCAGGTTTGCAGGATAACTGAAATATATCACAGGTGATATAATTTGCTGTTCAGTGATTGCAGTATTCTAGTCTGCATCTCCCCAAGGTAATACTTAAAATCTGGCCTGTTAGTGGGTCCTGAGGACCGGAGTTGAGAACCACTGCCTTAGTGAAAGCACCTCAAAGTAAACACATAAACACTGCTTAGGCACAAATTTAGCCCTTTGATTACCCTAGATGTTTAATCCATTCCTAGCCAGTGTCATTAGTACAGTGACAGTGGATATTTTTAGCACTGATCACTATATTAGCGTCACTGGTTCCCAGAAAGTGTCAAAAGTGTCAGTTAATGTCAGATTGCTATACTATCGCAGTCCTGCTATAAGTCGCTGTTCACCACCATTACTAGTATATAAAATAAAAAAAAAAATCAGTATTTATACCATAGTTTGTAGACGCTATAACTTTCGTGCCAACCAATCAATATATGCTTATTGTTTTTTTTTAACCAAATACATATATATAGTAGAGTCATATTTTTTTTTACATTTTTTTATTGGATAGGTTTTACAGCAGAAAGTGAAAAGTCTTGTCCTTTCTCAAAATTTTCAGTATATTTTTGTTTATAGTGCAAACAATAAAAAACCCAGAGGTGATCAAATACCATCAAAAGAAAGCTCTATTTGTGTGAAAAAATGATATAAATTTGTGTACAAATTTGCATGACAGTGCAACTGTCAAACTGCCATCATATGATGGTGGCCGGCGAGATTGCACACTGTGAGGGTACTCACTGTGTCTGGGGGGTGGGGGGGTACCCAGGATGGCCCCCCGCAGTGAAAGAACGGAGGTCCATGTATGTAAACATGGATCTCCGTTCTCATAGAGGGGGAAGGGCTGTGATCACAAGCTTCCTGTATATGGAAGCCATGATCACTCCCCTCCCCCTGCCAGCCCAGCCCACATACAGTTAGAACACACTGAGGGAACATAGTTAACCCTTAGAGCGCCCCATCAGGTTAACCCCTTCACTACCAATGGCATTTGCACAGTAATCAGTGTATTTTTATAGCACTGATGGCTGTATAAATGCCAAAAGTGTCAAAATGGTCTGACATGTCCGCCGCAATATCGCAGTACCGCTAAAACTCGCAGATCACCGCCATTATTAGTAAAAAAAATAAAAATAAATAAAAACCCCAGAAATGAATTCTCATCATCCGTAAACGCGGCAACTTTTGCGCAAACCAATCAATAAACGCCGATTGCAAATTTTTTAACCAAAAATATGAGGAAGAATATAAATCGGCCAAAACGATGAAAAAAATTTTTTTTATATTCTTTTTTTGGATTTGTATCTTAGCAAAAAGTAAGAAAAACAGTTTTTTTTTTCGTAAAATTGTCGCTCTTTTTTTATTTATAGCGGCAATCAGAAATGACACAGAAGTGATCAAATACCACCAAAAGAAAGTTCTATTTGTGGAGAAAAAAGGACGCAAATTTAGTTTGGGTACAACGTCACATGACCGCGCAATTGTCAGTTAAAACGACGCAGTGCTGAATCGCAAAAAGTGCTCTGGTCCTAAACCATGAAATCCTTCCGGGGCTGAAGTGGTTAAGGTGTACTTCTGGCCCACTGAAAATGAATGAACTGCGTGAATATTCACTAAAATGATCTAAACATGTTAAAAGCATCTGCACATGATTAGAAATGTAGTACCGCGCTTTAGCCAAAAGATGGCTACATTGCGGTACTATAGTTCTGGGAGGTTGCTCATAGATGTCCTCTCAGAACCTGCGCCCTGTGGTGTGCATCGGGAGTGCTTTGTAACTGCTGTGTCCTTCGTGCACAGCTGATCACAGATCGGGGTAATGGGCCAATCACAATGGCTCTTTACCATGTGATCAGCTCCAATCACAGCTAATCACATAGCAACAGACTTGCCGCTTATAGGCAGTCCTTTTCTCACACGCTGTGTCTGTGTGAAGAAACGAGAGCAGATAACTGGCAGGCCTGTCAGCACATTGTTTACACTAATTATCGGGCACTGATCATCAGTGTCTCGATCATCAGTGCAGCCCCATCCGCGCCAATCAGTGCTGCCTGTCAGTGCCCATCAGTGCTGCCTCATCCCTACAGCCTCATCAATGCCCATCAGTGCAGCTTCAATAATGCAGCCTACCAGTGCCCATCAGTGCTGCCTCATCACTACAGCCTCATCAATGCCCATCAGTGCAGCCTCATTAGTGCACATTAATGCAGCCTACCAGTGCCCATCAGGGCAGCCTCATCAGCGCACATCAGTGAAGAAGAAAAATTACTTATTAAAATTTTTTTTTCAAAATTTTTAGTCTTTTCTTGTTTGTTTAGCACCAAAAGAAAGCTTGATCTCTCTCAACACTTAAAGCTGAAAATTAGATTGAGCAGGAAGGGGGTAAAAGTTCCCAGTATTGAAGCGGTTAAAGTTATTGCAAAATTGAAAAATGTAAGTGAATATTCACAAAGGTATTTAGTGAAGATTCTCAAATTCTTTAGTAAATTAGCCAAGAAATTTGAATTAGTTTACCTGATTGTAAAGATAGTCTGGGTGGCATGCTCCGTTCAAAGGTGCATAAACTCATAGGACATTCAACATGAAGAAGGGCTTTGTTTGAGCAAGAAATGCAGAAACATTAGACCTCACGCTCATGGGTCACCTAACCTAACTAATGCTTCCCAAATCACTTTTTACTGCATTGAGTTGACTTTACGCTTATTTACATACAAATGCTTTGCTATGACTGAATGCACACTTGGATGTTAGGTAGAATCTAGGTGCATTCACTGATTTACAAATAGAAACGTCTGCGTCCCTGGACCATTTGGCCTAGTTTTACAAGGCTAAACAGTCCCAAGACATAGAAAATTATGTGTAAATACAGCTAGACTAAATGCACCCAGTTGCGGTTGAACATCTAGGTGTGCATTCAACCATAGAAAGTTGTTAACATGCTTCCAGGTGCATTGCAGAAATTAGCCCCAAACACACCTGGACGACTGTATTTTAATTTTATTGCGCATATACGTCAGATATCCAATGGAAAACAGCTCAGCCTTGGACAGAGACTTAACTTTTTAGTCCTTGATGAATCCACTTGGCCGACAGGGGAGTCAGACTGTTAGTATATGTCTTATTTTATGCTGTATTTTTTCAGCAAGTAGTAGTAACTGTGCTGCAATTTTGAGAAATGTCACATTAAAGTGGATGTAAACCTGATTTATGAAATTTGAGCAGGGCACATAGATCTGTAGTGTTTTGTATCTCTCTCCAAAGCCCTGTGTCTCATAGCTGTCTCTTACTGCACTCCTTTGTTATCAGCCTGATACGTTTTCCATCACATATGATAAAAGCAGCCAAGTTTTATGCTGGGGAGGGGGCTATAAATAGATTAGCACAGTGCTGGACTATAGAATGAACGGAGCTGAGAGTCTCTACCTATGAGGAGAGGGGGTGTGTGCCTTTCCTCCAATCAGCTGTCTTGGCTGTATGCCCAGGCTTCACAGCGATGATAACCAGGAAGAGAAAATGTGTAACACGATCTCCACTTTCTAAAGGATATATACAGCTAAAGACAGCAGATATACATGTAATATATATATATTGGGAGATTTGTTTCATCTTGGTGTATCATCTGAGGCTGTTCACTTCACTGGGTATATGTAAGGGTTTACGTCCACTTTTATTACAGAGTCTGTGATCTTTTCTTTTCACACAGTAAATCAACTAACTGTGTAATTTGATCAGGGGTGTCCAAACATTTGTTACAATTTTACATGAATATGGCAATAGGAGGTAGTAGTGATGTTAGTTTAACCACTTGCCTACTGGGCACTTTCAGCCCCTTCCTTTCCAGGCCAATTTTCAGCTTTCATGGCACAATTTTAAAGGAGTTGTAAAGGCAGAAGGCGCATTCTATGCATTAAGATAAAAAACCTTCTGTGTGCAGCAGCCTCCCCAGCACCCCTTAATACTTACCTGGGTCCCTTCTCTCTGCAGCGATGTCCACGAGTGTCTTAGCCATCCAGAATACTCCTCCTGATTAGCTGAGACACAGCAGCAGTGCCAATCAGGGGAGAGAGAGAATGGAGCCGGGTTGGGGCTCTGTGTCTGAATGGATACACGGAGCTCAGAAAGCTGTTGGCCGAGGGGGCACTTGATAGGAGGGAGGGGCCAGGAGCAGCAAAGAGGAACCCGAAAGGAGGAGGATCGGGGCTGCTCTGTGCAAAACCATTGCACAGAGGAGGTAAGTATGACATGTTTGTTATTTAAAAAAAAACAAAAAACGAGCCTTTACAATCACTTTGATGACAATTGCGTAGTCATGCAACACTGTGCCCATATGACATTTTTAATCTTTTTTTACTCAAATATAGCTTTCTTTTGGTGGTATTTAACCACATCAGTACTAGGCACGAAAACCCCCTTCCTGTCCAGGCCATTTTTCAGCTTTCAGCGCTATCACACTTTGAATGACAATTACTCAGTCATGCAACACTGTATCCATATGAAATGTGCGTCCTTTTTTCACACAAATAGAGCTTTCTTTTGGTGGTATATAATCATTAGGGTTTTTTTTAATTTTTTGTGCTATAAATAAAAAAAGAGTGAAAATTTTGTGAAAAGAATGCCTTTTTCTTTGTTTCTGTCATAAAATTTTGCATTTAGTAATTTTTCTTTGTAAATTTTGGCCAAAATTTATACTGCTACCTATCTTTGGTAAAAAATAACCCAAATAAGTGTATATTATTTGGTCTGTGTGAAAGTTATAGAGTCCACAAGCTATGGTGCCAATCACTGAAAATCGATCACACCTCATATACTGACGGCCTATCTCATTTCTTGAGACTCTAACAAGCCAGGAAAGTACAAATACCCCCCAAATTACTCCTTTTTGGAAAGTAGACTTTACAAGGTATTTAGTAAGAGGCATGGTGAATTTTTTGAAGTTGTCATTTTGTACCACAATTCTTTGCAAAATGAAGATTTTTTTTTTTTTCTTTTTTCACAAAATTGTCATTGTAACAGGTTATTTCTCACACACAGCATATGCATACCACAAATTACACCCCAAAACACATTCTGCTACTCCTCCTGAGTATGGCGATATCTTTTTTCTTTTTTTTTTTTTAGAAGTAAAACGTTTCTTAACACCATGTTTTACTGTTGAAGTTTTTTAAGTGGTACGGAGAATGATTTATGGAACATTTCAGATGAAAGGTTTTTCCTCATTAAACCCCCCATAAACATGAAAGGACCGAACAATCTCAGAGTTCTTTACTCTATCCGGCAGTCATATACTCCACACTAGCTAAAAGTCACTAACCGTGGTATCGAACACCTGAGATATTGAAAGTGTGTCTGGTTTATTATATGTGAATAAACCCAATAA
>BLSH010066234.1:450904-470029 GCA_018402905.1 Glandirana rugosa
GACAGTGGGTAGTCACTGGTGGTGGTCTTGATGGGTGCCGCGTGTCTGGTGGTGGTCACTGATGGGTGACAGGTGTCTGGTGGTGGTCACTGATGGGTGACTGGTGGTGGTCACTGATGGGTGACTGGCGGTGGTCACTGATGGGTGCCGCGTGTCTGGCGGTGGTCACTGATGGGTGACGGGTGTCTGGCGGTGGTCACTGATGGGTGACCGGTGTCTGGCGGTGATCACTAATGCGTGACGGGTAACTGGCGGTGGTCACAGATCTGTGACAGGTGACTGGCGGTGGTCACTGATGGGTGACTGGCGGTGGTCACTGATGGGTGACGGGTGTCTGGCGGTGGTCACTGATGGGTGACGGGTGACAGGCCATGGGTGACTGGAGGTGGTCACTGATGGGTGACAGGCCATGGTCAGCGATGGGTGACAGGTGACAGGCCACGGTCAGTGTTGGGTGACATGCCGCCACCGACGCGCACCCACAGCGCTCTCCCGATCGAGCGCATGCACCGTGTGAATGGGGGAAGTGCTGTTTGTGATCAGCTGTGACCTCGTCACGGCCCATCCCATGGTAAACAGCCATGGTCAATGGCTGTTCACCCCTGTCGGTGACGTGGTGTGTCCTGGGGACACGCCGGCACTGACAGAGCCGGGATGCACGCGCCTAATCGCGCGCAATCCCGGCTTAAAGGGGCGACGTCATATGACGTCGTCCCAGAACTAGAGCCTCACCGCACCGCCGTCATTTGACGGTGAGCGGTAGGCAAGTGGTTAATCATCCACTGGGTTTTTTTATTTTTTGCAAAACAAATGAAAAAAATACCAAAAATTTTGAAAAAAAAAGTTTTTCTTAATTTCTGTTATAAAATTTTGCAAATAAGTGATTTTTCTCCTTCACTGATGTGCACTGATAAGGCTGAACTGATGAGGAGGTACTGATAGGCTGCACTGATCGGCATGGATATGCATTGTTGGGGCTGCACTGATAATCAGGACACTGATGATTAGTGTCCTGATTAGCAGTGTAAATGTTCCGTCATACTTGCCGGTGACCGGTTTGTCCTCATACTGTGACAGCACGTGAGGAAAGGAATGCCGATAACTGGCAAGTGTGTTTACATTGTGGTCAGCTGGGATTGCACACAGCTGATCACATGGTAAAGGAGCACTGTGATTGGCCCTTTACCCCGATCTGTGATCAGGACGCAGAGACCACAGATGCACGCCGCAGCGGGTGCACGGGGGGTGTGGTTCTGGAAGGACTTCAACATACCCCCTCCAAGAACTGGATGACCACACTGTAGCCATCATTTGGCTATAGCATGGTCAATAAGTGGTTAATTAGAAATAAACATAACTCAAACAAGCTATGGACACATAAGGGTTGATTTCCTAAAACTGGAGAATGCAAAATCTGGTGCAGTTGTGCATGGTAGTCAACTTCTAACTTCAGCTTGTTCAATTAAAGTGGAAGTCCAGCCTAATACTTAACCAATTCCTTACCAGCGTATAGTAAAATGATACCAGCAAGGGTGCTCTCCCATCCTGGGTGGACGTCATATGACGTCCTCCCGTTCTTGCCGCTCCTGGAGGCCCCCGTGGGCCCGCATCGCGGCAATCAGGGATGAGGCATGTCCCTCAGACACAGCCCATCCCTGATCAGTGTAAAGAGCCAATAAAAAATGGCTCTTTACCACATGACCGGCTGTGTCCAATCACAGCCGGTCACATACACTGTCCTGTCCAGTGATCCAGCGATGTCAGCACCCGAGCCGATTCTTGAACTGGCTTCCGGTGCAGACGCCGGACATTTTAGGTAAGGCAAACTGGCAGTAAAGCCCTCCAGCTTCACTGCTGGTTTCCCACTGCGCATATGCGTGAGTTGCGCTGCGCTTTGTGAATGATCCCGTAGTCTTCTTGGACCTGTGTGTGTCCCAGAGGGCTGGACTTCCTCGTAAATCGCTGCGGCGATCTGACCCAAAAGTGGGAGCAGGTACCTGACAAAACCAGGTACCTGCTCCCCCCTCCCCCCTAAAAAGTGCAGTGGAGGGTGAAAACGAGAGTAGCTTCCCCTTTTGGGTGGAGCTCACTTTGAATAAAATGGCAAAATAATGTTTACAATATAAAAAAAGGACAGCAAGGACTGTGCATTATGTGCTTTAACCACTTCCGGACCGCCTGCCTTCATTATACGGCGGTACTTTGCCATTGATTACCGTTGTTATGCTAGCAGATAGCTAACATAACCCCCGGTATTTTCTTAAACGGCGGGTGGCCCGCTTTAGGACAAAAGTGGTCTCTGCGGCGAACCGCCGCAAAATCACTTTTATCGGGGGCGGGAGAGGTGTCCACTCCTCTCCCGCCACTTTTCCATCGTCTCCGCCACTTACCGGTTTCACAATATGGAAAACCTTCAGGCTAACTTTACTGTTGTCTTATTTTTTTAACTCAAAAAAGTCTTTTTTTTTTTAAAAAAGGCTATTGTAAGACAGCCGTGCAAATACAGTTTGACAAAGTATTACAATGACTGCCATTTTATTTTCTAGGGTGTTAGAAAAAAAATATGTATAATGTTTTGGGGTTTTATGTAATTTTCTAGCTAAAAAAACCTGATTTTAACTTGTAAACACCAAATCTCAAAAAGAGGCTCGGTCCTTAAGTGGTTAACACCGACCCAGTGGGTCCCTTTAGTCGTCAGAATCCTATAGGATTCTAGGCATCTATATGTTTGTCAAGAGCATTCCCAGGCTGGTGGAATATGCGTTGTTCTGTGCTAACTCAGCTTTAGTGAAGACAAAAGCATAATCTTACAAGATACAAAGATGCCACCATTCCATACTGTACAAAGGAGATTAAATATACACTGTAAACAAAACAAAGAACTCATATTCTGGTATGGCCATAGAGAACAAAATCTAGTTGGGTGCATCTGAGGTCTCTAATGCCATTGCAAATTTTGTTGAGAAAGATGATAGTGGAAGAAAGTGTTTTTTTAAAGCGGAGTTCCACCCAAAAATGGAACATCCGCTGGTCGGTTCGCCCCCCCCCCCCGGTGTCACAGTTGGCACCTTTAGGGGGTGGAGGGGGAAGAGGACACCTGTCTTTGTCAGGTGTCCTTTTCCACACATCCAGGAGCCCAGGGTCACGGCCGCAGCCAACAGCAGCCGGGCACCCTCCTCCGCCAATGGGAAAGCCCAGTGGCGCATGCGCAGCAGGGGCCTGGCCATGAAGCCAAACAGCTACACGTCCGGGTTCCCTCACCCTCAATGGTGGCAGCAGCACTCGACCTGCACATCGGTGGTGGTGCCGACATCGCTTGACTGCATGACAGGTAAGTGTCCTCAATTTAAAAGTCAGCAGCTACTGTATGTGTAGCTGCTGACTTTTAATTTTTAAAGGATCGGCAGCAGGGGGTGGAAGTCCGCTTTAAGATACCGTGACCTATGAAGTCTGCACTCTAGAAAGCTTATTTGGTGTTCATCCAGCCTCCTATATTTCTCATCAAAACCTCCGAATTCCACCAAAAAGTGATATTTCAGTTTAGGGTGGACGTTGTCCTAAATATGCTTTCTAAATGAAAGCATACATAAATGTCAAAGCAGCTGTGTGACAAAAGATTCACCTAGGGGTATTGTAATATATTAGCACAGGGTGATCCATTTTCATTATTTTGTAGAATATACTTTATGAACACACATTTAATACAGATAAATGAGACTGTTTCATTAATACATAAAAAGCTGAACCAACCTGTAATTGCTACAGACAATTTGTCAGGATCCCAATATATTTTCCATTCCGCTTTGCGTATGTTTTTTGAGCAGCTTTATACAGCCATTTTAAACTCACGCTTGAAAAATGTTTGTTCCTTTTTTTCAGCATGTTGGATTTAATGTGTCTGTGTATTGTTTCAATTTTACCTTTGCGGTGATATATGAGTAGCAAGATTACATTATAGTTTCTACTGAATGTTGCAATCTATAACAACTATCAGCACATCCATCACCTCCTTAAAAAACTAGTTTAAAACAAATGGATTACACAAATTAAAACAAAAGCTGAAAAATGCTTTCACTTTTATCACTTTTAAGAGGATATATTTCATAATATCTTAAAATTTACAGTCTTCAGGGTCCCCTTTTGCTTGGTATTGGTGCTTAGTTACTGATTACCTATAGATGTTCCAGAGCAATTATTACTGCTTCTTTTCCTTCCAGTCCTGAAGAAACAAGGCAGGACTACTGTCCAATTTTAGTAGCCAGAAGAAGACAAGACAACCCACCTGTCAAGTCTTAGGCTTCATGTACACGGGATGCTTTTTTAACCTCCCCTGCATGATTTTTTGACAGCTAGAAGCCGGCGCTTAAAGTGTTCCACCCTTTCTGAATGTTTATTAAAAGTCAGCAGCTACAAAAAGTGTAGCTGCTGACTTTTAACCACTTACCAACCGGAAGGTTTTCCATCTTTAGGACCAGAGCACTTTTTGCGATTCAGCTCTGCGTCGCTTTAACTGACAATTGCGCGGTCGTGCGACGTTGCACCCAAACAAAATTTGCGTCCTTTTTTTCCCCACAAATAGAGCTTTCTTTTGGTGGTATTTGATCGCCTCTGCGTCATTTCTGTTCGCCGCTATAAACAAAAGAAGAGCGACCATTTTGCAAAAAAACCCAAATTTCTTACTTTTTGCTAAAATTCAAATAAAAAAAATATAAAAAAACATTTTTTTCACAGTTTTTGGCCGATTTATATAATTCCTCATATAAATCTGCGTTTATTGATTGGTTTGCGCAAAAGTGGCCGCGTTTACAGATGATGAGAATTCATTTCTGGGGTTTTTATTTTTATTTATTTTTTTTACTAGTAATGGCGGCGATCTGCAATTTTTAGCGGTACTGCGATATTTCAGCAGACATGTCAGACATTTTTCACACTTTTTTGGGACCATTGACATATATTCAGCGATCAGAAATGTAAATGTCCACTGATTACTGTATAAATGTCATTGGCAGTGAAGGGGTTAACCTGCAGGGGGAGATCTAGGGGTTAACTGTGTTCCCTGGGTGTGTTCTTACTGTGGGGGGGTTGGACTAACATGGGCATGAGAGATCTGACTGATCCCAGTGACAGGGATCAGTAGATCATCCATGCCCCTACTAACAGAGCGGGGAACCGTCGTGTTTACATCGGCGGTTCCCCGTTCTTTCCCTGTGGCCGCTCATCGCGGCTCGCCAGCGGACATCGGGTCCGCCCGAGCCGCGGGCACACTCCTCAGGAGTGCGGCGGGTGCGCCCCCGGCGGCGCGCGCCCCCTAGTGGCTGATTGCAGATCGCCTTCTTTTTACGGCGATTCGCACTCAGCATCCCGACTGCCGCCGTGAAAACACTGTGCGCGGTCGGGAACTGGTTAATAAACAGACACTTTCCTACCTCCTTGTCCAGCGATGGGGCCACACAGAGCCTCGGATCTCTTCCCCTCCCGACCGCGGCGCCGGCATTGCTACTGTGGGCACCCAGCCGAGGCTTCACGGCCGGGCGCTCACTGCGCATGCACGAGCGGCGCTGCACATCGTGATTGGTCCCGAAGTCTTCTAGTACCTGTCCTGTGTCCCCGAAGACTTCGGCAGCGAGGGGGAAGGAGACCTTCCACTTCTGATCGCCTAAGGCGACCAGAGTGGAAGTACACGCAAAAATCGTGTATCCGCACCCCTCTCCTCCCCAAAAGCTCTGTTTCAGCATCCGGGAGGAGGAGGCCTTAAAGCAGAAGTTCCACTTTTGGGTTTGGCCGCGCTTTACATGCTACGTTTAGCTGCGTTAGCGTCTAGAAGCGTTTATTTATTTTTTTAAAAATGAAAAGGCCTGTAAACGAAACTCTGCTAAACGTGAGTTGCTTTGTTTAGCAGCGTTTACAAGCTGTTACAGGCATTTGGCGTTTCAAAGGCCTCTGAACTTACGTCTCAACGTATTTTTTTGGGTTCCAAAAAAAAGCTTCAACTGCCTAGAAACTACCCTGTGTACATGCACTGATAAGACAACATGGAGGAGAGTTCAGCGGCAGCTGAAAAAAATGCCCAAACTGCTCTCAAATGTCTGTTTACCAGTACTTGAGGCCTAATGGTCTGACCTGATAAAGGCCATACAGCTCATCTTCCTGTTGAACCTACATATATGGTTAATAGTCTCCCAACCAAATTTGACTGAATTATTAAGAGACATTGCTGTCACTTCCTATCAAATATGTGTTTTACTGCATATATTAAAAGTGAACCAAGACTGCTGAAGCTGTTAAATCCAGTCTAAGTTTTGGTAATTGTCCTTGCCTTCTTCTCTCGGGCTCGGTTCACATTTCAGTGACTTGGGATTCAACTTGTGTCGCCCCAAGTCGCTTGACATAAGAAATCCCATTGTAGTTAATGGGAGCCATCTTAATGTACACTACTGAAGTCGAATTCAATGGAAGTCGCCTCCAAGTCGGATCCCCATCTATATTGAAGCGACTTTACAGGAAAAAGAAAATAATTTTACCCAGGTACTCCCCACAAATTACCCAGGCAAGCCCCTCCCTCCCTTCTCTGATTGGCCACAGGCAAAGTCGCCTGTCATAAGTGCAAGTGACAATCCACGCTAAAACCACAAAAGTCCACAAACAGCCTCTATAAAAGCAGCTAGCATAATTTGTTTTGATCCACAAATAATAGTTATAAGAAGTCTGTATGCAGTGCTAAAAGGCAATACACCAATCTTGAAAATAAACAGCAGGAGGAAGGAATCCCAGCACCGGCTCACAGTGTGAATAGACAGCCCACCACATCACTGTGGTAAGCAAGCTTCCTTACCAGATCACAGCAAAAAGGAGGAACAGAACAATATCCATCCGTCAATCATGGCTCAGGGCTCCTCTCTCCAGCACATCATATTGGTCATCCATGTACAAAAAACATGGTAGGACACTCCAGCACCTCCTCCAAAATGATCCACCATATTATGCCATGAAAGATGAAAAGGAATAACCAATAGTGAAGCCCGCCAGTTTTCAACAAAACTTTATTTTAAAAACACTTACAAGCAGGTGATATAAACCAAGCTGGATCGATCTACATTTAAAGTCCGCGGCTCCAGGGAGTGCTCACGCGCAAAGTCGCCTGTCATGGAGGTCACTTTAAGTCACGTTGTAAGTCGTGCTGAAGTCGCGTTAAAATCTCCTTACAAAGTTGCGCCTGAAGTCGGATCGCCCCTGTGTAGACTGGCACTCAGTCCTACTAAAACACACACATATGTCAAAGCTTCCTGGACAGCACTGAGTAACTTGTGGAATTCGCTGGCAGGATAGGGAGGGGCATCACTAAAGATTTTATCTTCCTCCAGCACAGTTGGCAGTTAAAGGCAAAGGTGTTATTTAGGGGTAAAACAAACATTTAGGCTGGGTTCACACTAGTCAGGTGCGAATAGCAGCTCCATTCTCTGTGCGATGATAAAATTGGGTCATTCAGAGATTCTTCTCTGTTGTAGCTGCGGATCAGCTGACCTGGGAGGGGGTGGGGGGGTGTAGTGAGGAGGGGGAGAGAATTCCTGCTCACAACAGAACACATCTGCAAATCAGATGCATTCCCATTGAAGATAATGTGCCTGAATTTGTACCACACCGCACAGAAAACGCACACATTTTTGTGCAATGCGGAGTGTGGATGCAATGCACATATGTAAACCAGACCCATTGAAAGAAACATGTTGTGAAATGTTGTGCGAATTGGATGCGGTGTAAGCCGCATCCAATTCGCAATGGTGTGAACCCAGCCTAAACCCTCAACAGTAAAATCAGTCTGTATATGCAGTAAAGCATGCTTGTTATACTCACTGTGGAACCTAAGGGGTTCATCCTGTGCATTGTGTAAAAATGCTGTTTGATACGGTCTTCTCTCATCCTCCCCTTCTTCCACTGTCCTCAATCCATCTCCTGATAGAACAGAGCCTATGGAGTCACTCTACACATGCTCAGTTTGGTGTGCATTGCTAGAGAGTTTCTTTTTTCTTGGGAGACTGCAAGTGATCGGCACAGGGCCAATCAGCATTGTCCAAACAGAGGGTCAGGGGTCCTGCTGTCTTATAGGACAGTCAGAGTAAAATGTAAACTCCTCCTACAAGTTTTACCCAGTGCTCTGCTGGACACTGATAGAAGTCACAAGACTGCCATAGCAGTGGACTAGCCACAGGACTAAGTTTTTTAAGTCACTATTGTGGGAATTAAGATGAAATATTGTTCTCAGGGTGCATAAGTATTTACCTTTGCCCCTATAATAAAAAAGTTAGTAACTGCAGAAGCCAATTAATATTATGTATGCGGGTATTCCAGATTTATTTCCTGTATTTTGGAATCTAGGTGTGGTGGTTGAAAATAACTTATTATACAGTATATGTGTAAGTGTGCATGCTCTCTTCCTACAAAGTAGGCTTTCACTGTGAAATCCTGCTAAGTAAAAACTATGCATGCATGCCAGAAAGGCAAACTTTAAACAAAGGATTTAGTAGTGTGAACCAAATACACTACATCAATTATTAAAGTAATAAAAAATGTGCTCGGGAAATCCAGTATTTAGCTGACCCAGTGAGGTAAAACACTTCACAGCTAAAAGCTGAAGAAAATCATCTCATTAATAATGGACGATTCTCTGCACTGACAGCTGTTGTCAAACCATTCGCAGTTTTTCAATAACAAAACCACTAGTTATTCTGCCTATTCAGCAGTACAAATTACTTAAATATTATCATATATTAAAAGAATTTCAATTACTTGATTACAAAGTGCTACGATTAAACTTGCTTACTATATTACATTTATTTTACAGAATTGAATTTTAAATTGGTAAAAATTAAAATGTGCAGGTTAAGGTCTGCCATTTACCTGCCTAAAGGGATCTGAGTCACAGCTGTAGGCATCTATTTTATGGGCATACTTTATGTGAACATTATACGTACAATATGTACATAAGTAATCTAAACAAGCCATAAAAAAAGAAAAGTTATATTTCAATTATAATACTTCTTTTTATTTATAAAGTAAACATGAGGAAGATCGTATTAAAGCTGAACTTCAGGAATGCCGCTACTTTGTAAAAAGTGCAGGCATACTATGAGTTAAGTCCAACAGGGAGCATGCCCCCTCCTTAACTTACATTATGTCTATTATTTATATTTGCAGATTTATGGAGCCCCTGGAAGATAGCTATTGCTAAAGTTCCAGGAACTCTGATGCTGAACTTTCTGGTCTTAACTCCTTTAGCCGCAGTAGGTGCAGCTGCTATGCCCACCCCTCCCCTACTCCTGCCCAATCACAGAAGCCTTAGTATTATGTGAATTAATTCACAAAATACAAAGGTTTCTATGAATGGGCAGCAGAGGGGGAGGGGAGAGCAGAACTGCTGTGTGCTTCTCTCCTCTCAAAGCCCCGAGTGTCTCATCTGGGAGCACCATAAAACTGTCAGATTTAAATAATAGAGATAAGTCCAGGAGGTGTCATAGTATGCCTCACATTTATTAAGGTGGCTAAATTCCTAGAATTCAGCTTTAAATACAATACATTGCTGTGGTTTCTGAGTGCATACAGTATGTATGTGTTGTGACAGTCGGATTCACTGTTATAGTGTTTGTCGCCCAGGATATTCAACCAGGCATGTTGAAGGGCTTCAGGACGATTGCTTAACCACTTCAGCCCCGGAAGGATTTCCAGCTTTAGGACCGGAGCTCTTTTTGCGATTCGGCACTGCCTCGATTTAACTGACAATTGCGAGGTCGGGCGACGCTGTACCCAAACGAAATTTGCGTCCTTTTTTCCCCACAAATAGAGCTTTCTTTTGGTGGTATTTGATCCCCTCTGCGTCATTTCTGATCGCCGCTATAAACAAAAGAAGAGCGACAATTTTGCAAAAAAAAAAACAAATTTCTTACTTTTTGCTAAAATACAAATCCAAAAAAAAAATATAAAAAAACATTTTTTTTCACCGTTTTTGGCCGATTTATATTCTTCCTCATATTTGCGATAAAAAAAATCGCAATCGGCGTTTATTGATTGGTTTGCGCAAAAGTGGTCGCGTTTACGGATGATGAGAATTCATTTTTGGGGTTTTTTTTTTTTTTAACTAGTAATGGCGGCGATCTGCGATTTTTAGCTGTACTGCGATATTTGGGCGGACATGTTGGACATTTTTGACACTTTTTTGGGACCATTGGTATTTATACAGCGATCAGTGCTATAAAAATGCACTGATTACTGTGTAAATGCCATTGGCAGTGAAGGGGTTAACCTGCAGGGGGGCGCTCTAAGGGTTAACTGTGTTCCCTGGGCGTGTTCTAACTGTGGGGGGACTGCCCTAGCTGGGGAAGGGAAGTGGTCACAGCCTCCGTATACAGGAAGGCTGTGATCACAGCCCTTCCCCCTTCACACAGAACGGAGGTCCGTGTTTACTTACACGGACCTCCGTTCCTTCACTCCGGGGGGGCCATCGCGGGTAGCCGGCGGCAATCGAAGCCGCCGCACCCGCTCCCTGGCCCTCCCCGAACACAGTGAGCGCGCGTGCGCGCCTCCAGCGGTGCACGCTCACTAGGCTCGTGAGCGTGGCCGCCGTCGTTTGACGGCGATTTGCGCTCACGAGCCACCTTGCCGCCGTCAATTGCCAATCGGCAAGGGGTTAATTTGGAGGAAACTATCAGTTTCTTTTGTGGTTTGTAAAGTTCAGTTGGGGACCTGGAGCCTGGAGATTTCGCAGTGCTCTGAGTGGGAGGAAATCTCCAATCCTGGAACCAGGATTTAGAATAAGCCAGGACACTGATTGTGCAGGTGGGTTCTGGGCTTTTTGTAAGAGTTAGGACCAGGGTTCTGGACTCCACCCTCCCAAGGAGTCCAGGCATACAAGGGAGAAGCGTGCATGTTTGCATGGTACAGTCTGCCAGGCTGACAGAGGGCCCAAGCCTGTGGGCTGGAGTAGCAGGGAAGCTGCGTGGGAAAAGAGCTGACGTATGTACAGCATTTGTACAGTAACACAGAGTCAGAAGGACTGAGGCACAAAGTGGTGCTGCTGCTAAAGAGAGCCATGTGGCTTGGTATTTTCTGTTAACATTGTTGCCGCAAGTTGAAACCCCTGCGTGGGAATCCTGGATGGACTGTGTTTTTCTTTTCCTTTAATAAAAGTGGGCCGACAAACCCTTAAACTGCACAACTGGCTTAAAGTTCACTGGTAGGCTCTACGCTTAAGCTAAATAACTCCCCAAATATCACAGTGTATATATACACAATTTGTAAGGCAAAATACCGTGCAAATCTTGATATATAGAAGATGATTGGAGAAAATGGAGTCCCAACTTTCATATAACAGCACTCGTGCACAAAAGATCCATCACCATTCAAAATGGGAGCTTACCAGCATACGCCAACTAGGTCAACAATGGAATCTCCACATCTCTCCTATTTCACACCGATCTCTTGTATGCACGACCAGGGTTTAAGCATCAGTGCGTCACATTTGGGCGCGAGTATGGTCAAAAAGAGATAAAGAAACTCCACATAGAGTAAATCCATGTGAAAAATAGGGTATTTATTATAAAACAGGAACACTCACATGGCCATGTAGTAAAAAGCGCCTGGTTAAAATCAGTCAGCAACAACGCAATGGCAGCCAAACAGGTCGACAGTTCGCCAGCAGCTGTAGCTTTTTGCCGCTCTTTGCACAGCCAGCGATTAAAGCAAGTAATACATTTCGCATTATAACTAAAGTTACATTCAAAACATGGCTTTGTGCTTGTGTGGGTTTGTGTTCTCACTTTTCAAGAAAGGTTCTGTATAACAAATTTCTCGTTCTACCAATTACTACTGGATAGTGGTACAGAGCCCATATGGTACAGAGCCACAAAAAGCCGAGAACTTGAAGGTATTTAGAGGATAGTCACATGTCTGTTTTGGATGCTGATTCTGAGGTTAGCGCCATGTTTTTGGTGGTGGGGAGTTTTTGGGTTCTTTTTGTTTTTAAATATAACCATCATTTGGTCACGGATATTCACTGCAAATATGGGATTTTATTGTCAGAATAAGTAAATAAGACCATTTTGTGTTTATGTGTGACCATACATAATCCTTAAGAATTACCTTGGTACTTTCTTTTCTAAAGTCGTAGGCCATATAATCTGCAGTTTTTTAAAAAATGTTTAGAAAAATGTATACTTCCACATGGTCTTCCTTACGCCTTAGTGACAATTGGTCAAACTGCAGAGCCTATCATTTTTTCTTTATTTGAATATATTTTTAGGGGTGTTTTACCAATTTTTACAGATAACTGAAATTCTGTGTAAATTGTGCAGATTACAAAATGCCCTAGAGATAAAATGTTTTTTTTTTTTTTGCCTATAGTAGTTTAATAGGTAAAAAGAAAAAATATATATAGTTATACGATATGAAAAATTAAGTTATAGCAGCTTAAGCACTGGAATAGAAAGAGGGATAAAACTACAAATAAAAAGGCAGAGTTTAGAAAAAAAAATCACAGAATTATTAAAAAGAAAGACAATTTTTAAGAGCTGGTTGATACCATAAACCGCACAGGATCAATACTGGATAGAAGAGGGTGCCTGGGCAAAATTTTCCATTGTTTTCTCTTTAAAATTACTGCTCAAGTACAGAAGAATACCTGTTGATCCAGCCAGAAATCAAGTAAGCAGCGTTGCCAGTGCTGGCTAATTTCTCTGCTGGACTAAAGAACATCTCCCCCTTATGTTACGAAGATGAAGAGAGAGGGGTGAGTTCTATAGCCCAATAGGGGAAAGTTCAGGCAGGGCCAACCACACTATTTAGGATTCCACAGAAGCAGAGGCAGCGTCAGTTTACGGAGTGAGAAGCACACTGGATTTCTGGCCAATAAACAGGTACTTGGGTACTAAAGTGATAACACATGGGGAAATGAACATGTATTGCAAAGATGTACTGAATTTTTTGTTCAGAGATAAACTTTAAAGAAGACCTGTACTGCAAAAAACATTGGATGCTCCCGTTGCTGACCACTTTCTGAAAATTTCAGCTGCTGATTGTCTCTAGCCTCAGTACTTTACCCAGAACGTTACCCATGACAACTTGATAATAAATAATGTTCTTTAGCACGGAACGTACATTCCACATTAATATTATGCTACCAAAATTAGTGAGTGCAGAAAATTGCCTCTACATTGCTCCTGTTTCTTCTTGCCGGAGGCAGCCATTTTGCTGAAACCCAGAGTGCCAGCAGTAAATCATAAAGAGGAACTAAACCCATCAAATGGCTGGTGTCAAAACTGATCACATGTGCAGCACTATGGCAGTTTCAGATCAAACAGAAGCAGCTTCCTTGGCTATAAATGATAGGAAAGTTTAATTCCGCTTTAAGGCTGTCAGTGGATTGACCTCTACAAACTCAGCAGTGGCTAAAAATGGAGAGCAACTGAGCATGTGCAGAGCAGGGTGAGACTGGATTTTAATCACTTGCCGGCCACGTATAAGTGGCAACAGTGTGGCTCTGTCCCGCAAATTGCCGCTTATAGTCGGCGCTCGCAGGCACGACACTAGGGGGCGGGCGGCGCACACTCGTGCCCGCTGCAGTCTCCCTGAGCAGGGCCGCGGGTCGGGCGCACTCGATGTCGGACGGCGACCGCCTGTGACAGAGCCAGAACGGGGAACTGCCGATGTAAACATGACAGTTCCCCGTTCTGACAGGCGGCATGTCAGAGATCTATTGATCCCTGTACTCGGGATCAGTTAGATTTCTGGTGCCCCTGGCAGCCCAGCCCCCATACAGTTAGAACACACACAGGGAACACAGTTAATCCCTTTACTGCCCCCTTGCAGGTTAACCCCTTCCCTGCCAGTGGCATTTATACAGTAATCAGTAGCTATTTAAATTTGTGATCGCTGTATAAATGTCATTAGTCCCAAAAAAGTGTCAAAAATGGCCGACATGTCCGCCCCAATATCACAGTCCCAATAAAAATCGCAGATCACCACCATTACTAGTAAATAAAGAAAAAATTGTAAAAACACCAGAAATTAATTCTCATGGTTTGTAAACGTGACAACTTTTGCGAAAACCAATCTATATACGCCAAGTGCGATTTTTTTTTTACCAAAAATATGAGGAAGAATATAAATCGGCCAAAACCGATGAATACATTTTTTTTAATATTTTTTTTATATGTATTATAGCAAAAAGTCAGAAATATTGTTTTTTTGCAAAATTGACGCTCTTTGTTTATAGAACAAAAAATAGAGGCGATGAAATACCACCAAAAGAAAGCTCTATTTGTGGGGAAAAAAGGATGCAAATTTTGTTTGGGTACAACGTTGCACGGCCGCGCAATTGTCAGTTAAAGCGACGTAGTGCCAAATCGCAAAAAGTGCTCTGGTCCTAAGGTGGGAAATCCTTAAGGGGCTGAAGTGGTTAAACAGTATCGGCACTTATTTTTAATGTTTTACATAGCTATACCTGAAAAAGGATCCAGCCTGAAGTAATATAGCAGGACTTAAAGTACAACTAAAGGCAACATACACATAATAGTAAATCCTCATATAAATAGCTGAAAGTTACACATGGTAATAAACATAATAATTAAAATTATTCTCCTACCAAATAGCTGCAATTGTGGTATCTAATCCCCTCTACCAGTTCTCCTTTGCTGTATACTACTAGTGATGATGGTAGGAATTAAGCAGAGCTAATATGTCATTTCCTTTCAGTGAACTAGCTTTTGCATCTCCCACAGGGAACTACAATTCCCAGAGTCCTCCTGCCTTCTATCATGCTCAGTCTATTTTACATAACACACACCCATCTGCCAATCAATAGCTGGGTGTGTGATATGTAAAACAGCACAAGTCAGTACAGGTTAGTTTCCACACAGATTTGTCAATTAATATGTGAACCTCTCACTGCCTGTTCTCCTCTGGTAATTGGTAAACTGACAGAAGAAAAGCCAAGCTAGGAGCAGCCTGTATAGGGAGTAGTGGGCGGGCAAATGCTGAACATAGGTGGGAGTGGGCGGGGCTTCTTGGGCGATCGTGAGAGGAGCCTCGTTCTGAACTTCTGTGTAAAATGAAATGCATGAGCTTTCCATGGACTATAGGAGCACCTCCCCCAATGATGTCAGGATGGCTCTTTAGAGAGGCTGCACGCAAAAGAGGACAACAGGCAATTACAAACACAGGAAGCAGAGTTGTCTCCTCATTAAAGGAAGTGCACGTGAGAGCTTTCAGCTGCAGGGGACAAGGTAGATATCTCAACCTCCTTACTGTTTTTTGCAAAACAACCAGTGAGATGTTTAACAGATTGTATAGGTGCATAACATATTGATTTTTTCATTTTGACCATAGTTCTTCTTTAATTTTCTGACTAAAGTTCCACTTCAGGCCGGGTTCACACATATGCGTATTGAATGCGGTTTCCTGCATCCAATGTACGTGACAGGAGAGTGTGACTGGCTCTTAATGGAGCTGGTTCACACAGCTCTGGGGCAGCCGCGGTCTACACTTAAAAAGGGTCCTGTGTGACTTTGGTTCTGATTTAGGTGCAAATTCAGACAAAAATTTGGACCCGATTAGCACCTGAATCGGCAAACAGGGACGCACCGGAACCCATGCTGTGAGCCGCGGGCTTAGCATATGTGAACGGAGCCTTAAGTTGGTGACCCAGAACAAATATGCAGCTCATGAAGTCTGAACAAAATAACTGTTCCATATCTGAATACTTGGTCTGGGTCACTACTTAGAAAGCACTGAAGCCTTTGGACCAGCATAACAGCCAGGCAGAAAGCAGTTTCAAAAGTTGCTTCCCACAATGAAAGGCCAAATATTTTTTGTACTGATAAAATTCTTAATAACCAAAGCATGATAAATACTGGAGGCCGCAGCTTCAAAGAACTTTCATACACTGTTTTTTTTATAGCAGCTTGTCTGACATGTTGCAATGTGTGGAAGTACTTTGAAGCTGTGAAATGTGAAAGGGGTTGTAATGGATTCCTTATCTCTGTCAGCTAAAGTAAATTCATGATTGGAGTGCTGAAATTCTATCTGATCTATTTCAGAAGTTGTATTCTGCCTCTTAGACCCCATACACACTATTACATTTTCTGCAGATTTTTGTCTTCAGATTTACCAAAACCATATAATATGAAGTCAAACCTTAAGAGTTTCAATTTGTATACAATCAGGCCCTTGCACCACATGGTTTTGGTAAATCTGAAGTCAAAAATCAGCAGAAAATCTAATAGTGTGCATGAGGTCTTACCTTCACATGGCTAGTTCAAGGCCTACTCTATAGAGGCAATCTTTAACCACTTGCTGACCACCCGCCATGGCTTGACGGCGGCAAAGAGGTTCGTTATCGCGAAACGCCGTCACCTGACAGCTGCCGCGATAGCTAGTATTGTTAGCATGCTCGCTCGCTCACTGTGTTCCAGGGTGGCCAGGGAGCGGGTAGGGCGGACTCGATCTCCCCCGCAGTGACAGAAAGGAGGTCCGTGTATGTAAACATGGATCTCTGTTCTGACAGAGGGGGAAGGGATGTGATCACAGGCTCCCTGTATATGGAAGGCGTGATCACTCCCCTCCCCCTGCCAGCCCAGCCCCCATACAGTTAGAACACACTGAGGGAACACAGTTAACCCTTAGAGCTTCCCCTCCAGGTTAACCCCTTCACTGCCAATGGCATTCACACAGTAATCAGTGCATTTTCATAGCACTGATCGCTGTATAAATGCCAATGGTCCTAAAAAATTGTCAAAATAGTCCAACATGAACCAAAAAAACATAAAAATCGCAGATTACCGCCATTACTAGTAAAATATAAAAAAAAATAAAAACCCCATAAATTAATTCTCATCATTCGTAAACGCAGCAAATTTTGCGCAAACCAATCAATAAACACAGATTGCGATTTTTTTTTTACCAAAAATTTGAGGAAGAATATAAATCAGCCAAAACTGATAAAAAAAATATATATATATATATATTTTTGATTTGTATTTTAGCAAAAAGTAAGAAATATTGTTTTTTTTGCAAAATTGTAGCTCTGCAGTTGTTTAATGTATCTTGACAAAATAATATGCATTATATAATAAAGAAGTGACCATAGTTCTTCTTTAATTTTCTGACTAAGTGAACCTGTGTTTTGCCTATGCACGGCAAAGCCACATGTGCACATAAAACTAAAATAAAAATAAATATATTGTAGCTTAATGTAAAAATATAGTAAGTGCAGTGCCAAAATGATATACAATGTAATATAATCCAAAGTGAAAAAAACAGCAAATGAAGAACAAAAACATCAGTTCGTGAGTAAACATAAAAGTATGTGTGAGTGGCAAAGTGACAAGTCACTCAAAACATCTCTTTATCAGAGTAATTGTGGGGCATCAGGACACCTGTTGGACATCATCCAGAAATTAGCCATCACATGCAAAAAACAGTGTACCAAGAGTGTGGCGCGTTGGTTCTCCATGGTGATATCCCTCCACCAATATATAGTACACTCACCAGAAGATGACTAAAGATGAGCCTTGTGTTATTAACACATCTTCGGAAGGTAATTCCAAGCGGGTTTTGTGTCGCCGCTCAGCATCCAGATGGAAATGGAACAAATGGTAATAAATCCACAATCTCCTCAATGGAGTAAACTCTGCATAAAAAAGCTCACCAGGAGCCAGAAAATTGCTAATTTGGTGTAGTATTTATTATAAAAATGTAATGAAAGTACATGTACATGCACAAAATGGCCATAAAACTTGTATGTAAAACACTGCTCCTACCATGAGGCGGCAGCAGTATTACCGTCAGTGCGTAGGACCCTGCCCGATGCAGGATAATAGTACATTGTATATAATTTTAGTGCTGTACTTACTATATTTTTACATTTGCTGAGGACTGTATATTCACCTTAATTGTGCCAGCGGCTTTATTATTATTTCACTGAGTGCTCACTTGTTTTTTGAATATGTTGTAGTTTAACCACCTCAATACACCCTGTTCCAAATTATTATGCCAATGATATTTTTCTCATTTACCTAAATAACTGATGTAAACAACAGTCAGCATAATTCTCATGTTATCAACTATTAAGAGTACAATTCAAATTTTTTTGGAACAAACCTCCTAATGATAACAGTATTTTTTTTCAAAATAAAAAACTTACAATGCACTGTTCCAAATTATTACGTGTTTGCAGCATATTTACTGAAATCAAAAGCTATTTCAATCAAACTTTGAACAACATTTTAAACATTTTAACAGGTCACGTTACATTTTAACATAGGACCCTTTATTTGATAGCAGCTTCACAAGTCTTGCATCCATTGAACTTGTGAGTTTTTGGACAGTTTCTGCTTGAATTTGTTTGCAAGATGTCAGAATAGCTTCCCAGAGCTGCTGTTTGGATGTAAACTGCCTCCCACCCTCATACATCTTTTGCTTGAGGATGCTCCAAAGGTTCTCAATAGGATTGAGGTCAGGGGAGGATGGAGGCCACACCATGACTTTCTCTCCTTTTATCCCCATAGCAGCCATTGATGCAGAGGTATTCTTTGCAACATGAGATGGTGCATTGTAGTGCATGAAGATGATTTTATTACGGAAAGCATAGTTCTTCCTCCAGTACCAGGGAAGGAAGTGGTCAGTCAGGAACTCCACATACATTGCAGAGGTCATCTTTACACCTTCAGGGACCCTAAAGGGGCCTACCAGCTCTCTTCCCATGATTCCGGCTGATTGGTTACGAGTGTTCGTCTTTACCGACGTAACCCGTCTTTTTATGTACTTCTGATTAAAAGTTTGTCAGGACAAGTGACTACTCACGGCACGTTGGGACCTACCAGGTCTACCTACCTTATTACCTACTAACCACCTACCGGTGGGACAAGGTTGTTCCGACGCTGCAGTCGTTCCGTCACCACCTCAGTACAAAACCCGGCCTTAGTACCCTTCTCTCGACCATCCGGGGAAATCCCAGGGACTTCCACATTTCTACTGGAGACGTTACATACACCTCAAGGACTGACTGGTGAAGGAAGGGACCATGACCTCCTTCTTGATACGAAAGGCATTATTTTAGTAGAAGTACGTGATGTTACGTGG
>BLSH010066234.1:476377-494175 GCA_018402905.1 Glandirana rugosa
GGTGAGCACAGCTGGGTGGGTGAGCATGGATGGATGGCTGGGTGAGCATGGATGGATGGCTGGGTGAGCACTGCTGGGTGGGTGAGCATGGATGGATGGCTGGGTGAGCACGGCTGGGTGGGTGAGCATGGATGGATGGATGGGTGAGCACGGCTGGGTGGGTGAGCATGGATGGATGGCTGGGTGAGCATGCATGGCTGGATGGGTGAGCATGGATGGATGGGTGAGGATGGGGGAGCATGGATGGATGGATGAGGATGGGTGGGTGAGCATGGATTGGGTGAGGATGGGTGGGTGAGGATGGATTGGGTGAGGATGGGTGGGTGAGCATGGATTGGGTGAGGATGGGTGGGTGGTGGATGAATGGGGTGATGATGGCTGGGTGGGTGATGGATGGATGGTGGGGTGCTTACTGTAATTTAGCAGCGCTGTGGGCATTACACATCGCCCACAGCGCTGCAGCACCTCCTCTCGCAATGCACCGATCATTTGACGGCATGATCACGGGGTAAAAGGCCGCTTATAGCGGCCATTCACCGCGATCCGTGATGCATCGGGATGTTCCCGTGAGCGCGCCCCAGGGGGCGCGCGGGAAGCGCGATTCTGGGAGGACGTCAATGTACGTCCTCCCAGAGTTAAGCAACCGCCCTGCCGCCCTCATTCGGCTATGGGCCGGTTAAGAAGTGGTTAATCACTGCTGGGTTTATTCTTTACTAAAAAATACATTTTGTAAATAAGTAATTTTTCTCCTTCACTGATGTGCGCTGATGAGGCGGCACTGATGGGCATTGATAGGCTGCACTGATCAGGGCACTGATGAGGTGGCACTTATGGGCATTATAAGAGAAAACATGATGTTACCACCAATGACATCCTTGATAAAAGAATCCTGATGTTTGCCAAAGAGACGTTGGCAGGCAAAGGGCATACGTGTCAAGCACTTTTTACTTGCTAGTTCATGCAATACCGTAAGACATTTGAAAAAAGTTCTAGATTTGGGAGGACAGAAGGGTACATGGGGATAAAACCGGGTCAGATTAGACCAGATCACAAGGGTCTCCCACATCTCCATGGAGGCAACAACAGGCGGCATGGCAGGGCTTACCAGCGCACATGAAACCTTAAAAAGGATTAGAGTTTCTTGTCCTTACAGATTGGGACATAATCAAGCGGAACCGTAAGGAACGTACTGAAGCAGGTAATACAAGGATCCACAGAAGGAACCTCACATTTTTCGTAAAATGCTTCTTCTATACAGTATTGTTGGGAAAAGTGTTTTGGTGGTATAAAAGCCACCAAAGGATGTGATCAGTCACTGTGTAAAGCCTCCTCCACCACAGAGTGCATAGGAAAAGTCGTGGGTGGCATAGGAGCCTTCTTAGTGCCAATACTAATAGCTTTTTGTTGGATGAAGTTTAGATGCTCCAACTTTAAACAGAAGTGCACCCAATCCACCAGCATAGATATGGTATTTGGGTTTAGGAGAGAGAACAGCCAAAATTATCTTATCCTGTAAAGATTCCTCTAATTTAGAAGGAAAAGCTCCCTCTTCCCTGTAATCAGGTAACAAAACCTCCTTTACCTCCTCCTATTTGTCCTGCAGCAGGACAGAGCGCCATTTGGAGTTTGAGAGAGAACAAGGTGGAAACACAAAATTATGTCTCTTACAGTTTAAGGTTTCTAGCATGGCAGTGAGTTTGTCCAAAAAATATGCCATAAAGGCAGAAAATTCCTCTCTGCTCAAACAGGAAGAAAGGAAAATGCCTAAAGGTACTGAAGAGTAAGAAGAGTCAGACATATCCATGCTGTCCAAAGATCGGTCCCACTGGCAAACAAATCGCCCAAAATACCCTTAATTCAATCCTCCCTCCATTCATTATCCTCCATAACAGTGGAAAAAACCCTCAGAATACAGATTACGGTGTGGTAAGGTAACGTTAAATGTTATCTATTTTTTAAAGGTACAATAGTACCATGGTATATATGTGTTTTTATTTTGTACGAATAAACAGTGAATTAAAGTGTTTAGCATGGCAGTGAGTTTGTCCAAAAATTATGCCATAAAGGCACAAAATTGCACTGTACTCAAACAGGAAGAAAGGAGACTGAAGAGTAAGGAGTGGCAGAAATACCCATGCTGACTGAAGATGGGTCCACTGGCAAACAGTTTGCTTGAAAGCCCCTTAATTAAATCCTCCCTCCATTTATTATCCTCCATAACAGTGGGAAAAAAACCCTCAGAATACAAACTACAGTGTGGTAAGGTAAGGTAAGGTTAAACTTTATCTATTTTTTAAAGGTACAATACAACAGCCAACCACTTAAGCCAGAGTAAACACTGGCAGTGCAAGTCTGGACACAAACTGGCATAGGCAAAAGAAGATGCATCACAGGGGAAAAACATTGGCAGCCCTGAGCAGGACTGCAGCATAAGAGGGGCATACCAAGCATCAGTGCCTCATTGCTCCCCTGATCCCTTTCTCTGTAAAGAAATATGTTACACTTTCACGGCACCCATTTTTTCATAACCAGCTTCAACATAAGAAAAAATATATAACCATTCCTGGTATACCCCCCAAAAAATGCAGGCATGGATTGGCAATGGGACACACATAGGGGTGGATTTTAAACAAAATAGGTCCTTTACTTACCAACCAGCAAACACATGGCCGAAATATTTAAGGAGGAATGCAGACCCTCCACATCATTTGCTTTGAAAATTTCCCCCCACAAAAGGGTCTTCAGTGACTGGGTCACACCAGCATGGATTGCCACTGCCCTGGACATGTAAAGCACCCTGCGACATATTCTATGCACTGCACAATGTGCCAAGGAGGAGCACTTAACTTAAGGTCCTGTACCTGAAGCAATGTTACAGGCAGACTTTGAGTCTTCCATTGTTTTTGGTCCAGGTACAGTCCCAGTGGGGTACCCAGGGCCAGAAGCCAAGTTGGAGCAGAAATCAGAAAAAAAAATGAGTCACAAAAAGTAATCTCTTAATAACCCAGTTGTCTATGAATAAGACTATGTCCTGTACTGCACAATCAAGACAACTAACTCTAGTGTAGTTTTTACTGAAAATATATATGGAATTGAAAAACCTCTGCACTAATATTGTGTGACAAAAATTAAACTACCACCATTTTATTGTCCAGGGGTTCTCCTTTCAGAAGACATAAAATATCACGAGTTTAAGCAATCTTCAGACCTAAAATGTTCATTTTAACATGTGCTCAAAATACACAAAAACAACTCTGGCAGCAAAAGGGTTAAATGCATGAAGCTATTAAAGAGAACATTTAATACACACTTAGTAACAAAAAATATAAAGATACTAGATATTGTAAAGACTGAATTATATTATATTTTTTGTTCATTTTAGTTTACAAAATCCTACTGCTTTTCTAGTATCAGATGCTGCTATTTAAGTCTGATGCTGCTGTCACCACCTATGATGTGAAATTTCCAAATCACACTTTAAGTCTGCATCTGGTGTACAGGGTATGTCTGTATTACTGGTGACACATCCTGGGAGCTCTCATAAACAAGAACACATTGTCACTAGATGAAATAGAAGGCATTTCAGCTCTAGGCTCCCTGCAGAAGGTGATTTTGACTGCAGTTTCAGTTCTTATGTTAAATATCCCCTACAGTACCACATATGTCTATCATGGGGAAAATCCCAAAAAAGTGATGGCATTATTTAGCATACTGAATTAGACATATTCATTTTGTATTTACACCACTAACATTTAGTCAGGTTACAGACATTAAATAAATCATCCTCATGGACTATTGACACTTACAGAACTGTCTCTAGTACAGCATTAAAGTATAACTAAAGGAAAAACTTTTTTTAGACTTGGATAGAGTGGAGATAGATTAATGCGCCTGTCAGTATTTATTACTGACTTTATTGCTAAAATTGACAGGGTTTATAACCCTCTCTTACTAAAATGCCTTTTCAGTTTTGCTTTAAGGTCTGGTTCACATTATTGTGGCTCTGTGAGCTGCATTTGCACGGGCATGGCAGCCCATTCAAATGAATGGGCTGCTGTGCCTAAGGTTCATACAGGAAAAAGGTTCCTGCACCATTTTTAAAATGCAGCGGCCGTTCCCACACCCGCAAATGCACTGCATTTTAAGATGCGTGGGAGAACCATTAAGAATGAATGCCAGCCTTGTGTTTTTTAAAAGAGCAGTACATTTTGGCTGTGGGTGGTTGCAACTGCGGCGGCAGGTGTGATTCCTGCACCCGCAATAGTGTAAACCAGGCCTAAGACAAGATCTGAAAATTGCTGTATAATTCGTAATCCATTTATTGAGCCTTGGTATGTTTTATCACTATATAAATATTTTTTTTTGTCATGCTCAGCATTCACAGTGTTTTGTATTGCCCCTATATGATTGTATGACACCTAGCTGCATTAGGCCTCTTGCACACTGTAGCTTGAAAAAGCTCAGTACAGCTTTTTTTGTTTACTGAGCTAAAATGCAGCCCATTAATTGTAATGTGCCTATGCGCATAAGTGCATAAACAAGCACTGTGCATTCTTCAGTAAACAAAATAGAAAAATCTGGATTTTTGGTCAGTAATTTACGCCTCATGCGTGCAAATGTGCGCAAATACACACGATTACACACAAATGTGTGCTAATGCCCATTTAAATTCTTTAAAAAAGCTTGAGAATACGTTTTCTCGCAATTGCGCGAATTTGTGTGCGCCTTTTTGCGAATTTGCACGTAAATACGCGCAACTACATACAAAAACAAGTCTAAAAAAGTAGATGCTCAAACAGGAGTATCGTGTGCAAGAGGGCTGAGGGAGATGAGCATGCCATTATCAGTCAGATTGTAATGGCCAGGCAGTTGGTAATGAACTGGTAACTCTAGTAGGGGAATCTCATTGCTGGTTTTGCAGAGAATAGCTACAAGCCAGGATGAAATTCATCATGCCAGTATCTTGCCAGCAACCACACAAAATAGAAATCAGCTGGCCTTTAATCCAATCAACAATGGGTGGTACAGGCAAGAATTTATGGGAACAACAGTGGGAAAATGTAGCAAAGGTATATTGACAAGTAAGAAAACAGAACTGAAAAGAAAAGCCATGCTTGCAATTTTATTATTTCCATTATATACAACAGTATTCAATGTACAGTAATATTCAACAATTGTCTGGGTAACAAAAAAATTATGGCCGCAAACAAGTGAAAAATTCAATGAGCTATTCATTCTATTCAGTAAATGCAGTGCTAAAGGGCTTGCAAACGGCTGCAGTTAGGGGTGGTAAAAAAGGGCAGTTGAGGGATTGCTACATCATGCATACTAAAAGGCAGTATTTTACTGAGGGTGCACACAAGTCGCAAAATTCCGTACATGCATAGACAAATCATCCTTCTTATCATGCCTGCACACATGAGGGATTCTCATGCATGAGCACAGATGTTGCAGGTCATTCCCTCAATGCCAGAAACTAACAGCATCTGAGCACGCCGAAACAGACATACCGCATGTTTCTTTGAGGTCCCAAATATCTGGCAGATACCTGTGACAAATTTGCACACGCATATGATTTTCAGAGATAGTGGTGCGTAAAAGGGGTGGAGGGGAATGATGCTGTGCTGAAGTTTCTCTTTAAGAGGTTCAAGCCCATGGGACGTTTTCTAGGAACTGTATATTCCTAGTGTAAATTTCCTGATGTTTACCCATCTTTCCGGAAGGGGATATGTTGAAACTCTCTTGCAAAGCTCCAAGCGCTGCTGTTATCTATCAAATCCAACTCTGTCCAATAGCATTTTCCCCACTGCCCACTTTGGTTCCTCTTAAAGACCCCTACGTCACTACATGACACACTTGGTGGTAGGAACTAAAGTCTCAACACTAGGAAGTGCAGGACAAGCAGTGGTGCTTGGAGGCAACGCTGTATCTTGGCCTAGGCCAACAAGGCCCAGGCCTAGGGTGGCATTTGCAGGGGGGCAGCCCGAAAAGAGTCCCCGCCGGCTTGCACTACACTTTTAGTGTAGCACCAGTCTTATGGCGCAGACTGGACCGGGAGACAAACCGGTCTGGCACCCCCATAAAGCGCCTGCACTTGCTGCCGGTAATACTAATAATACCGGCAGGGCTGCCATCATCTCAAGGGACCAAACCAATGAGTTGTTGTGCTGCCCCATAGCTAAACAGGAAGTGTGAGTAAATCTCTTAAGGAATCCATTGCCCCCCCCACCCCATCCACAAGTCCCTCAGAACTAGTGTTCCCACTGGAAAATTTCAGGGTGGGTCTTAAACAGGAAGGGGTGTGGCCTTGACAGGAAGGGGTGGCTCATATTTAAATGAGGTGGTGCGTGAGTTTAGTCAGGCCTAGGGCAGCACAAAACCTAAATACACCACTGCTTGGAGGTCTGTAACAGAGTTGGGTTTCAGCATGCTGCATGCCATGAAGGTGCATATCCACTGTCTTCTCTTGCAGGCTACTTTTTATTTTATTTTGCCTGGTAGGCAACAAGGTCACTTCAAAGCAAACATCTTTTTTTCTAGGCTAAACTCATATGTGAAATAAGCCATTGTGATGCAATAGGTACCATTTAACTTCTCCCCCCTAAAACCAAGGGCACCAGCAGTATACAAACACTAAAGTAAGTTAGATGTGAAGCATGCTCCCACCGCACACCAGAATATAAAGGGCTCCCAATGTTTATGATATGATATATGATATATGAGGGTTATGTCTTATCATATTATAGAATGCTAACAATATGCACGCTGCAGGATTTCCTGGTTCAAAAGTTCCCAGAATAAAATGAGCACAGTTTGTAATTCCCTGACCATTTATGACGCTTCTGAGGGTAGTAGTTGGAGGTGCTTGTTTCCAAAAAGTGAGACATTCTAAACTGTTTGAAGGCCTTGTGAGTGGGCCCTATCCCTTCTTTTGTTATGGGGACCAGGGGAGAATCAAAGTATGGCCTGTGCACCATTGAGTGCAAACAGCAACAGCAGGTCCAGGAATTCAGGCAGCTTATTCAAGAAAAGGAAATCTCTATGCCTGCCAGTCTTAGAGAAATATATGTCCAGCTATGACCAAGGTTGTAGTTATTTCAAAGTACACACAGGCTTTTTCTTTCTACGGGTGACTTCCTACATTTGGGATTGTCACCATGTAAAAAAAAACTAGAATTTGATAAAGGCAGATGAGTAGAAACAAATGATGTATATAATAAAATAAACTTACTTTGGATCAGTATATTGATCAATCAAAGTCACTTCTTCAACAATGTCTCCTGCAATACTTCGGACTAGATCAAAAAAATCATTCTCCAAATATCCTTCACTGGGAAGCCAGAAAGAGATGTCATTGGCCAAAAATGGAAACTTGCTTATTGCCTAGAAAAAGAAAAGAATTGTTTTATTTCCTGCAAATGGACAAAGATAAATGGAGAAGTATTAAGAACAGGTGAAAAAGTTAATAAGGAGAGTGAAACCAACGTAGACCCCTTTCACACTGGGGCAGTTTTCAGGCGCCTTAGCGCTAAAAATAGCGCCTGTAAAGTGCCTGAAAACTGCCTCAACTGCAGCCCCAGTGTGAACGCCTGAGTGCTTTCACACTAGGGCGGTGCGCTTGCAGGACAGGAAAAAAAGTCCTGCAAGCTGCATCTTTGGGATGGTTTTGGAGCGCTGTATACACCGCTCACAAACTGCCCCTGCCCATTGGAATGTATGGGCACCGCATCATGGGCGCTTTTAACCCCTTTTAAACCCCTTCTTGGGGGGTTAAAAGCATCCCGCTACTGCCCGAAAAGCGTCACCAAGGCAGCGCTAAAACTAGCGGCGCTTTACTGCTACTGTGGATGTAGCACCAGTGTGAAAGTAGCCTTAAGGAGTATTTTGACAATTAAGGAATAAAGATCTTACCCCTAGAAAAACTTAAAGTGATATTAAAGTATTTTTTTGTTAAAAATAAAAAACATGTCATACTTACCTGCTCTGTGCAGTGGTTTTGCACAGAGCAGCAGCAATCCTCCTCCTCTTGTGACCCTCTCCTGTGCTCCTGGTCCCTCCCTCCTGCTGAGTACCCCCACAGCAAGCAGCTTGCTGTGGGGGCACCCGAGCTGAGCCGCAGCTCCCTGTGCCCATTCAGACACAGAGCCGCGGTTCGGCCCTGCCCCCTCTCTCCTGATTGGCTGACTTTGAAAGCAGTGGGAACCAATGGCACTGCTGTGTCTTAGCCAATCAGGAGGGAGAGTCCCAAATGGCCTAGGCACATCGCTGGATAGAGATGGGCCCAGGCAAGTATTAGGGGGGCTGCTGCACACAGAAGGTTTTTTATCAAGATAAAAAACCTTCTGCCTTTACAACCACTTTAAAGCAGAACTAAACCCATTGAGTTAACTGTTTCCCAAAAGACTTACAGTCAGGACACACCATAAATTATAACGGTTACATTTGATTTTGCTCTCAACTGAATAGTCAAGTCATCATATGGCTGGTGTCATAAGTAATCACATGTGCAGCACCATGCCAGTTGCAGATCAAACAGAGGCTAAAATGGCAACTACTTTGGCTGTAAAATATGAGAGTTTAGATCTGCTTTAAATGTCAGTCTGAAGAGGAATGATCTGTTAAAGTATATTTGAAGCCAAACTTTTTTTTTTTAAGTTTTGAATAAAGAAATGAATCATTAAAACCCCTGTTGGGCATTTTTTTGTATATACCCCATTGTGGAATTTTTTCTTCATTTTCTGTCTGGAGACACAACGGGGTGAGAGGGCATCAGTTGAAAAGTCATCAGGAATAACTGAGGGTGTGTCTATCTAGTTGGGCCAAATACAGCAATAAAAACCTGACATAGGTACTAACCCTTCCCTATTGCCTAAAAAATGGCTTTTAGATATACTTTAACCACTTGCCGACCTCCCGCCGCAGCATGACGGCGGCAAGGTGGCTCGTTTTCGCGAAACGCCGTCACCTGACAGCGGCCACGATAACTAGTATTGTGAGCATGCGCACGCCGCCGGAGGCGCGCTCACTGTGTTCAGGGGGGGACAGGAAACGGGGGTAGGGTGGACTCGATCACAGCCAGCTACCAGCGATGGCCCCCCCGCAGTGAGAGAACGGAGGTCCGTGTAAGTAAACACGAATCTTCGTTCTCATAGAGGGGGAAGGGCGGTGATCACAGGCTTCCTCTATATGGAAGCAGTGATCACCCCCTTCCCCCAGCCAGGGCAGCCCACACACAGTTAGAACACGCCCAGGGAACACAGTTAACCCTTACAGCGCCCCCTCCAGGTTAACCCCTTCACTGCCAATGGCATTTACACAGTAATCAGTGCATTTTTATAACACTGATAGCTGTATAAATGTCAATGGTCCCAAAAAAATGTCAAAATGACCCAACATGTCCGCTGCAATATGGCAGTACCGCTAAAAATAGCAGATCGCCGCCATTACTAGTAAAAAATAATTAAAAAAAAAAACCCCAGAAATTAATTCTCATCATCTGTAAACGCGACAACTTTTGCGCAAACCAATCAATAAACGCTGATTGCGATTTTTTTTTACCAAAAATATGAGGAAGAATATAAATCGTCCGAAACCGATGAAAAAAAAAATGTTTTTTTATATTTTTTTTTTGGATTTGGATTTCAGCAAAAAGTAAGAAATTTGGGTTTTTTTGCAAAATCGTCGTTCTTCTTTTGTTTATAGCGGCAATCAGAAATTACACAGAGGTGATAAAATATCACCAAAAGAAAGCTCTATTTGTGGGAAAAAAAAGGACGCAAATTTTGTTTGGGCACAACGTCGCATGACCGCACAATTGTCAGATAAATCGACACAGTACCGAATCGCAAAAAGTGCTCTGGCCCTAAAGTGGGAAATCCTTCCAGGGCTGAAGTGGTTAATAAAGCTAAAATGATAATATTTCATCTCTATTATCTAGATTAGCATAATAACAGGTTTCAATATTATGTGTAAAGAATTATGGATAAAAATGTCAGCTTAATAGAAAGAAAAAGAAATTGAAAAGTACATTTATTTGGAGCAGACAAAACAATGAAAACCTTTCACCATATCAGCTTTTTTGGTATGTTTAGTAAGTAGGAAGTAAACCTATACAGCTATAATAACGTATAGATTTAGTAGTTAGGTTGGCAAGAGAACACGTTTGACTTTATGTTGATTCATATATAACCAGGAAACATGTTTTTATTGTAAAGAAATGGGACATGCTGTTTTGGTGCCAACTAGCTTAGAACACCTGAATAGGGAATTTACCACCCAAAAACCTCATACTATGTACAGTGGGTATAGAAAAGAATCACCCTCTTTAAAATAATCACATCTTCTTGCTTTGCAGCCTGAAATGAAGACAGACACAGTTTTTTTGTTTTATCCAGCTGCACTTATAGTGCAACTTATAAAATCCAAGTGAAGGATATAACAAAAAACAAAAACAGAATCACTGAGTTGGAAAAAGGATCACCCCCTTGTGTCAGTAGGTTGCTGAACCACCTTCTGCTTTAATTACAGCCTTTTATTTTAAATAATGTTTGTATACTTATTTCCCACGATTTTGTAGATTTTTTTTTCTGTACGTAAATATTATGTGTAAATGTTAAAAGAAAAAAGATACACAGTCTGCATACATATTACACAGCCCTGTAACCAGTCAACAGGTCTTGTTGTTTCACACCGACATCCTTAAAGGGGCTGCAAAGCCTCGCTGTTTTTCACCTTAATGCATTCTCTATGCATTAAGGTGGAAAACCTTTTCTACTACAGCAGCCCCTCAGACCCCCCACTTTACTTACCTGACCCCGATCGTTCCTGAGCTGGCGACGAGCCTAGCAGCTCCAGCCGCAGGCTGTGGTCCTCATTGGATAGATTGATAGCAGCGGGGGAATTGGCTCCTGCTGCTGTCAATCAAGTCCAGTGACGTGGGAGTCAGGGGGGGCGGGGCCGAGTCCTGCTGTCTGTGTCGATGGATGCAACAACAGGACTCGGGAGCGCGCCCGCACGGCTGTACCCAGGGAAAGGTAAGTATAGCATGTTTGTTATTTAAAAAAAAGATAAAAAGAATCTTTAGTATCACTTTAAAGCGGGAGTAAACCCATCAATTTAACAGCTTAAAAACCAGTTAGATTTCCGGCACGTGCCGGAAATGTAACACTCCCATTGGTTGTGCTCTAAACCAAACTGTCAAACCATCCACTGGCTGGTGTCATAGCTGATCACATGTGCGGCATCATGGCAGTTGTAGATTAAAAAGAGGCCAAGATGGCAGCTTCCTTGGCTGAAAATGATAGGAGGGTTTACTACCACTTTAAGTCTGCACATTTATCAGTGCAGGACTATTTGAATGATTTTAAGCCAATCAACATTTAAGCAGGCATCCACATCATCAGGATGGAACATCAACCAGATCAGAGATCTCTCCCACCATGCAGATTTTAGTTTTAATGCAATATAGAATTACAGGCAACCAATGGCATGGTTTAGGTAAATGTATGTTAATTCAAAGATGAGCTTAATGAAGCTTTTGTATTTGTCTGGAGTTCCCCTTTAATTCTAACACAGATAGGCACATCTGTTTGAGCATGCTGCTAGCAAGTAAACATAACAGGTGACAACCATATACTTTCTCATTTACCCTAGATGGTGTATCATGTGGCATCTTCAAAGCATCCTAATTGTGAAAATGCCTTGTACACACACCAGCTAAAAAAGGTGTCTATGATTCATTTGGACTAATAAAACCCTCAGTGAATGAGCTGTGAAATCAAAGGATTTTTCACAGCCTGTTATATGAATAAACCTGTCAAATGAATTAATTTTCTGCAAAGGAGAAGCAAAACAATATGAAGGATCTACCAGAATACATAGATGAGTGGCATATATTACTGCAAACTGCTCTCTTGCAATAAAATGCTCGACATCATGGTCCCCCTGTAAGTAATTACAAATGCTGCCACACGTACAAACACAAAAAATACATCTTGGATTAATTGTTTTATATTTTTGTAGCAAGTGTCGTCTCTTAAAAAGTAAAAAAAAACTGACACAGCAGATAGAAAAAGAGTGAAATAAATGTGCTTTATGCCGAGCTGCAGAGGAAAAACCTGTCTTCAGGGAAGCAAATATTTTTACCCATTTATCACCTAACTGAGCAACTGATCTACATAGCTTTCATCTGAATGCTTACTTATGCCAGTGTTGGTGCCAATAATTTTCAGCTGCTCTCTTTAGTTTTAATTCATGGCCGTAAAAGCTGTGTAATACAGAACTAGTAAAAATGTTGTAGTATTTTGCTGGGATTAAGATTTTATTATATGATTATGCACATTCAAAATGAAAGCCCGCTTTTGGATGTCTGCCATACAGAAACATACTAGTATTATTTTTTTTCAGTAGGGGAAAATTAAATGGTGCTTTCCGAAAAAGGCTTTCGAAATTATCAGCAGGTTTAGCCAGTCCTCTCGTGAAGCATTTGATAACCAAAAACAAAATGTTCCATATTTAATATATTAGCCTGAGAGGTACTTGGAGTTTCCTCAGGGCCTGCAGTGGAATTACCACTATTTGTCCAATGCACTCCCACTTCTGGCCACTTGTAATCCCCCATTGCTAAGTGAGGATCTTCCCCTGCAAGGTGCTCATGCAATGGGCATGAACTGAGGGGCTACAACATGTCTGATATGAGGGAATTGCAATAACCCAACCCAAGAGTTCCTGTGGCTGTGCCTTTGGAGTATAAAGCAAAAGGAGTGGCAGCAAACAGCCTGCTTGCATGTCAGCAGAAATGGAAATTGGAAGTGTGCAGTTAGGAGTCATATGAGAACGATGTCACCAGCCAGATAGGAACTTATGATAGGTGGAAGGCAAGATTGCCAATTTTTAAATAGGTCAATATTATAACAGCGGTAACTATAAGTATACGAGACAATAATAATCAGGGTAAAAACACACCCTATAGATTGCCCCATAATCTGTGCCCTCCAAACAGCTTGTGTGCATAGCGGTTTTGTCTTGTCCATGTTGCTGGTCCTGGTCCAGGCTATTCCCAACATGGTGTGCATACCCCTAAAGTGGTTGTTAGGGTTTAGGTGCCATAGCAATGGACCACGGCCCTGGACCTGTATAACATCCTGTAGTTAACTCACTAATTGCACCCTGTACCAAGGTAAGCGCTGAATGTAGGATCCAGTGCCCTAAGCAAGCATTGCTGGCTGGCTGCTCTGTTATGAGATCCAGGTATGGTGCCCAAGGAATTATATGGGTACACTACAAGGCAGTTCCCAGCAAAGCTTTTGCCAGAGTCCAATCAACTGAAGGTGGCAGCATATAACTCATGGTCTAAGGATCAATTTCTGTGTCCTGCACTGTATGATTAAGATAAATTTAATGATGTATTATTGATTACGAGCTGCTTAATTAGTGTCTTTATTTATGCCTAGAGTTTATAGTTAAAACTTATTTACTGCTTGTTATGTAAATATTTGGATGTCCAAAGCCTGATGACAGTTCTAATCTAAAAGAAAGCAGACACCAGCAGCAGATCGCACACCCAGTGCATTTTGAGTGCAATGCAGAAAACACCAATGGAACGCAGATTTCCCACACCGAGTTGCGCGCGGGGGGGGGGGGGGTACGACAAGCCCTAAAAGATTATGGGCCAGCCAACCCAAAACTGGTAGTTCATTTTTCGGTAGATGTTAAAGAGGTAAACCAATTGCTTATGTCACAAAGGGGGAGGAGTGGTGGAGTTCCTGGATCTGCAGAAATGTTGTGGCTATTATGAGAGATTCCTCCTCTCCTTATTAGAACATACGGAGGTTAGCAAGAGAAAACAACCTCCCGGTTGGGCAGGACTAGATCTAGGAAAATTGGATATTTGTACCTTTAAAATCCATTTCTTGGAGTGAATCACGAATTATGCAACAACGCACAAGCCAGACTGCCTAACTGCAGTGGACACCTTCACATTTGTAGGCCCGTACCATACCTGAAGTGTGGAAGGCTCTGTCCCCGGACTACTGAGGCCTGGGAAAAAAGGCAGAATAATGTCTTGATTAAGATAAAAGTTTGACACAACCTTTGGCAATAAGGATGGTTGAGGAAAAAGTAGCACCTTGTCATGATGGGATACAAAAAAACGCTTCCTTGCAGGAAACAGCCCACAATTCTGACACCCTTCTTGCCAAAGTAATTGCTACAGCTTTCTGAGTCAAAAGGACCAATGGAACCTCCAAGATTAGCTCAAAAGATGGTCTCTGTAAAACAGACAAGATCAAATTTAGGTCCCAGACACAAAGGCATCCTAACCAGTGGATTCATCCAGGTTACTCCTTGGCCAAATGTGCGTACCAATGAATGAGAAGCAATTGGCCTTTTGAAAAAAACTGGCAAGGCCGAGACTTGTCCTTTAATGCTAAGTCAAAATTTGTCCTATGACACATTTACGAGGATGAGATTTCCTAGTCTCACACCAGGACACGTAAGAATTCCAGGTCTTATGGTAAATGTTTGTGGAAGAGGCCTTCTAGGCTCTCAATATTGTGGGAATGACCACATCCGAAACTCCTATCTTTCAGGACTTCGGTTTCAATAACCAAGCCATTAAACCCAACGACTGTAAAGCAGGATGGAAGATTGGCTCCTGTGACAGGAGGTCCGGTTGAGCTAGAAGTGTTCACGATGTCCTCATAACATGTTCTTCTGGGCCCAGCTGGTGTGACCAGAATTCCTACTTTTATGTCCACCTGCATAAAAGATGTTGAATTGGCGGAAACACATATATTAGAGATAACCAGTCCCATGGTGTCACTAGGGCATTTATTGCAACTACCTGCGTGTCCCTTGACCAGGAAACAAAGCTGTCCAGTTTTGTATTGAATCCAGATGCCAAAAGATCCACATCGGGTGTGCCCCACTGCTGGCAAAGTGCAATAAACACCTTGGGATGAAGAGACCACTTCCCTGGCACCAAACGCTAGTGACTGAAGAAGTCTGCTTACTAATTTTTTACCACTGGTATATGAACTGTCGACAAAGCTAAAACATGAAGCTCTGCCCAAGACAGAATTTGGTCCAGAACCAGCCACTGGAGAAATGGATGCTCTATAAGCTGAACGCTTACTTTTCTTCTTGAGAGGCAAGAGGGAACTTTAACCTCCAGAAAGGGAATCCAGCTATAACATTTTTGCATGGTAACTCAGTGGACCAGCTAACAACCACAGAACCCTTCGGATGTTAATGGACACCAAAGCATATCAAGGGATTTGCTGAATAGAGTCCTTGAAGGCAACTAGCACAAAACACAGAGACCGGGGCGACTCCATTAACCCCCTTTGTGGTATCCCCCCAGCATGTGCCAAGTTCTTTTTAACCAAATGTCTAATGCAATCCTTAAGATCTTGACATACCCCAATGGCTGCCACCACTGGATGAATAGCGGATCCAGCCAAAGAAAAAAAAAGGGCCTTTCAACAGCGCCTCTTATGTTTTGTCAGCCGGGCTCTAAAGGCTTGGACATCATTAACTGGGAACTAAATGTGTCCTATTTGTCAATAATATCCTAATGACAATAAAATCTCAACGTGCTTAGTGCAAAATTATATCAACACATGTAACCAAAGGTGCTTAGTGTTCAGTAGTATAAACAACAATATTCCATGTATGCAAAACTCTTAGTGCTGAAACAATATAAAATGGTATAAGACTAAGTGCTCATCAGGGTATAACTACATAAACATAGATGGAACAAAATATACAGTACTCTTACATTGAATAGGGTTAATAAACCATATATAGGTTGGTTATAATAGTTCACATATGACAGTCTTTAAGCCAGACAGGGACGGAAATTATAGTGGCTTATTACAAATAGAAGTCTTCATTGTGCTGCAACAGTTAATCTTGGCATGATCCAAAAAGTGTCTTAGTGCATAAATGAACGTATTCCAGTACTCCAAGGTGAATCCACATGTGCTCCCCTCCTGTCTCCTCACTCACCAGAAGATGGTACCCCTGCAGGGGTAACTCGCATATAAACCAGCCAGTGGGGCGTCCTGATGTTCAAATTGGGGCGCAATCCTCAGCAGTGAGTCAGGGTATACAGGGAAAAAATGGATGGAGGCACATATAGTGTACATCCGAATTTTGATAAAAAATTGCATTTATTTATCCAAAATATAAAACATTAAAGTCTTTTCAGGTAAAAAAATATTAAAACACTCCACACATAAGAACAGCCTTGCCGTAGGCTGAGTAGTGTTGCCTAGGTTTGGGAGCTACAGTATAAAAGCCATCTTAGAGGCTGTTTAGCCGCTTGATTGCTTTTATAGGCTGCAAGAGGGGGCGTCCAGTGCTTCTCCGATCTCTCCTCTGCAATCGGGGGAGCTGGAGAAAGAATCCACGGGTAGTGGCGGTTTACCATAGAGCTGGCTGGGGGCCATATGGTAGCTGGCTATCTCTGTAACCCTCGGAGGCTGGAAGCGTCGTCATGACGTCACTTCCGGCTCTGGCACATATAAACACTGCCATTTTTTTTTTGCCTGAGATCGTTTTTTTTCTTCATCTCAGGCTATCCAGCATAGAGGAGAGATGTGGGGACTTATAGATCCCAGATCTCTCTGTAAAGAGGACCTGCCATGCACTATTCCTTGTAATGTGAATAAAAGTGATCAAAAAATAAAGGCAAAGTGTAAAAATAATCTGATTTAGGTCTGGGTTGGCGCTCCCCTCATTTGTTAAATAAATGAAAGTGAAAACAGAATTTGTATATATAAAAAATTGATGTAAAAAATTCATGTGCTAGTATGCTTAATGTGCTAGTATGCTTGATATAAGGTGAATGTTGCAAGATGCTGTAGGTGAGTACAGCTAAAATCAAGTGAATATATAAAACAGGTGATAAATCTGTAAATTAGATAAAATCCTTTTTATAACAATAGTATAAAAATATAATTTACTCGAGGTAGAGTCTGGTAAGAAAGTGCTTGTGCAACTAATAATTATGTGATATACGGTAAAGACCTCTCCAAGCGTTCCTTGGGTATGACAGATATGCTAGTATCACTTAATGTGCTAGTATCACACTGGTAGGTATATCTCTGGTTCTCCCAAAGGTATATGTACCACTTCTTAATTCAGTAATGATATATTCTGGTGACAATCTGCAAGTTTAACCTATTCGTGCGACCTAGGTACACACGATCCCCAGTTCTCCTATTAAATTATTTATATACTGTTATAAATGCAATATATGACCAATCCTGCTTCCTTAAAAGTGTGGTTAAAGTGTCCATAAAAAGCAGTTCAACATTAAATCCTTTTGTGCGGCACACGTGCTCCCCAACTTCCACCCTGCTTACCGGACAGCGCCACCCCACACAGGGATAAAACGCAGAGGCGCCTGTCCCAGGCGGGTGTAACAGGGATCCTTGGAATGATGGTTGATTTCTCCTTGTTCTCCGTTTGGTTTAATCCAGGTTCCTAGGTGGTTGGGGCTTCCCGAGGATGTGTATCCAGACGTGGTTGGTTCCTTTCACAGGTGCATCCACAATCCTGTGGCAAATGGTGGTCTCCTTTTGCGTTGTATATTCCAGGGTGTTGGTTAGTCAAAGGGTCCTCCGCGGTATATGCGATTCACATTCAGGGAAGGAATGGGGACAACTCCATAGTGTAATTCAATTATGAATGAGGTTTATTTTTAAAAAAGTCATAAAAACATGCAAACGTTTGTTCAGATAATGCAAAAACACTGGAAACAAAGTAAAAAAAACAGTCACTCCTCAACCTGT
>BLSH010066234.1:521633-533221 GCA_018402905.1 Glandirana rugosa
TAACATCAGCTTGTCCCGCCCACCTCACCCACTTCCAGACATCAAGCTGAGAATCTGACACCTCTCTCAGCATTCTCTGCATTCCAATGTGTTTAATCACACTTACAAAGCACAGAACGGCTCTTAAAAGCAGCACGGCTCTGTTTAATGTGAATCTACTCATCAACCACAGACACTGACTCGAGTATAAGCCAAGGGGGGTCTTTTTCAGCACAAAAAATGTGCTGAAAAACTCGGCTTATACTCGAGTATATACGGTATACTTGTTTCAACAGCATAAATAGGATGAGCATCACTAATTTATACAGCATATTGTATATGAGAAGCAATAACTCTGTTGGTTCTTTCCCATCAATAACCTGATCGTCTTTTTGTATATAGAACTGAAGATGACTTTTCACTAACTAATGTTTAGACTTCCAGATACATTGGGAAACAAGTATCAGAATATTCAGCAGCAAGTAACAAAATATTCATTAAATATATTAAAGTCTTTCACTAATTGTTTACCACATGATTATAATCTACAACGAAGCAGTATAAATAAGACAGTTTAATTGTTTAAAAATAACTGCAAATATGGAATTCCATTATCCCACTGTTTTTATAAGATGATTTATGAACCAAAAGAATATTTTGACTGCTGTTCACTAACTCTCCCTTGATTGCTGCGGAACATCAAATTAAGTTCAAGTCTTTGTTTGATGTAAAGCACATGCCTCTTGTGCACAAGAATACAGACACTCATTTACATAGCTTTTAAAAGCATCTAAAACAAGGAATTGTTTCTAAATGTGACAATCATTACCAAATAAATTGTGGAAGTGGCAATTATAGATTTGGGGAAGAATAAACACTCTATTTTTCATCTTCCCAGATGGTACCCAAACATATATCTGGGAATGGTCATTGATAATTAGGATGCACCTCTGAAAGAAAATAAGAAAAAGATACTACTAAAGATTAAAGATGAGCTTGGGTTTGGAGTGAAGGAAGCAGTAAGTCCCACTCACTGGCGCCCAATCAACTGTGGTCAGTGCATTCCCCACTGAACAGCTGCATGTACACAAAGGGTTGAAGATGCTCATGACTTCACTAACCTAATATAGACAGACTTTGCTCTTTCGAAGTGCAGCAGGACAAAAGTACATAGTTTTGAACAGCAGTAGCTGGCTCCAGTAAGTTTAAAATATTTCTAATTTCTTTAAAGTATTTCTAATTGCTTTTCTTAAATTGGTTACTTTGTTAACATTGGTATTTTGACTGTGTTGCTATTGGTGATTGCTTACTAAGTACTGGAGTAATTGTTATTGTGCTGCTGAGGTGTTGAGTACTGGGTGTTAACCATTAGCGTATGTAATAGAGGTTGAGCTGTTGTCCAAATTGGGGCCTAATTAGTGTTGCATTTAAGAAGGGTAGCAACTCTGTAAAGTTTATTCTGTACACTTTGCTCTTTCGAAGTACAGCAGGACAAAAGTGCATAGTGTTGAACAGCAGGAGTTTGAAGACAGCAGTAGTTTGGAGACAGACAACTATCTTTGGTTAGTAGCTGTGTTTGAGATTAGGTAAATCTTTTTTTAAAATGTCTGGTTTAATTCAGTGCAATAGTTGTTTGACATTTGTTTTTTGTGTTAGTTTTGGAAGCTGGGATACTGTCCCATTTGCATGTAGATCTCTAGTCTACGTGATGACATTGTCTAAATTCCTTGGTTTGTGCCCTGCAGTCTGAGATCAGGAGGTGTTCTAAGCCAATTTGCTCTGTTAAGCTGCAAAAAGCCACCTCTTCTTTAAAGACTGTGCAGAAGAGCAGTATGGGCAACTGTTGGGTCAGGAAGAGTGAAGCCTGTGGACCAAAAAAAATGTAGCTTTTGGTGTGACACTGCATAACCCCTATAGTGTTCTTTCTGAGCTAGAAGCAGATACAAAGGTTGTGTCAGAAAGGGGCTCACCTGCTGGTGGCATTGTTGCTCCCAGACCTATAGGCTGCAGTTCCGGTGTCCACCAGTGCGTGTCTCTCAGCAGCCAGAAACTCATGGTAAACAGGCATCACCTGATGCTCGTTGCAGGAAATGTATTTAAGCCCTGCCTGTGCTGCTTCTCTTTGCCTTGGGGTTTGTTCCATGTCCCCAGGACCTGTGTTTCTGCATCTTGATCCTGCATCCCGATCCTGAACCCTGCAGCCTGATCCCTTACCTGCCTGCTGGTTCCTACTCCTGTTTAAATGGCTTGCTTCCTGCTCCCTGTTACCCCTGCCTGATCTCATCTGTAAGACCCTGTTTCTGACACCGACTACGCTTCGCATATCCTGCAATCTGTATATACTTGGCTTGGGCAGTTGTTAATTGCGTATTCACTTACTTATTCGATTCTGTGGTTTGATTTATACGGTTCTGGTATATTGGAGGCGAGTTTATATATTTTTTATCCGCTTATTAGGTTGCAAACACGTGTTTTGGATAAGGCTTCTAAAAGGAAAAGTCATCATCTTGTTGGTGATTCAATTGTAAGTGGTGTTTCTTTACAAAATCATGAGGAATTGTCTCAGAGAGACTTCCTGTACTTTCACACCTGTGCAGCCCGAGCATTAGCGGCTTTGACACTGCTATTCAGGCAGCAGTTGTGCACTTTTAGCCCCCCCCCCCACAAGGGGTTAAAAGTGTTGGCTAGCAGTGCTTCTGAAGCGGTATACAGCCGCTTCGGAAGCGCTGCAAATTAATTTCAATGGCCAGGGGTGGTGGAGGAGTGGTGTATACATCGCTCCCACACTGCTCCAAAGATGCGGCTTGCAGGAGATTTTTTACCACCCTGCAAGCGTACCGCCCCAGTGTGAAAGCACTCAGGCTTTCACACTGGGGTGCATTAGGAGCTAATTTAGAGGTGCTTTACAGGCACTAAAAAAAACGCCTGTAAAGATCCTCTGGTGTGAAAGGGGCCTTAGGTGTTTGCCTATATTACCAATGCTTTGGACCAGGGTGGTGCTGTGGACATAGCCTATCTTGATTTCAGCAAGGCATTTGATACAGTTCTACATAATAATCGAATACAAAAGTTGTACAAGCTAGGACTTAACTGTTGGGTGGTTCAGTGGATATGCAGCTGGCTAAGGGATAGGTACCAGAGTGCGATTGTAAATGGGGTTCACTCGGAACAGAGACCAGTCACTAGTGGTGTACCACTAGGTCCTGTTCCATTTAATCTATATGTAAGTGAAATAACTAAAGATTTGTTGTGAAAGGTATGTCTTTTTGCTGATGATACAAAGGTGTGTAATAGAGTTGATATCCCTGGAGGTCTGTAACATGGAACATGATTTGGCATTGATGGAAGATTTATCAAAGCAGTGGAAACTGCAGTTCAATGTTTCTAAATGTAAAATAATGCACCTAGGGAAAAGGAATCCCTTGAGAGAGTACAACATTTGGGGTACAGTGTTAGCCGGCACTAAAGAAAAAGAGGATTTGGGGAAACCTATTTCAGATGATTGCAAAATGAGAAAACAGTATGACCAAGCATTGGGGAACACAAATAGAATTCTAGGATGCATCACTATAGGGATCATCAGCTGGAGAAAGGAGGTCCCCTTATAGAGATATTTAGTGAGACCTTATTTAGAATAATGTGTCCAGTTCTGGAGACCTCACTTACAAAAAAAATATTGATAAGACAGAGATGGGTAACAAAAATGGTGAAAGGTCTGGGGGACAAAATATATCAAGAGCAACTTCAGGAACTTAATACAATATCTCACAAAAGTGAGTACACCCCTCACATTTTTGTAAACATTTTATGATATCTTTTCATGTGACAACACTGAAGAAATGACAGCTTGTATAACAGTGTAAATTTGCTGTCCCCTCAAAATAACTCAACACACAGCCATTAATGTCTAAACTGCTGGCAACAAAAGTGAGTACACCCCTAAGTGACAATGTCCGAATTGGGCCCAAAGTGTCGATATTTTGTGTGGCTACCCTTATTTTCCAGCACTGCCTTAACGTTCTTGGGTATGGAGTTCACCAGAGTTTCACAGGTTACCACTAGAGTCCTCTTCCACTCCTCCATGATGACATCACAGAGCTGGTGGATGTTAGAGACCTTGCCCTCCGCCACCTTACATTTGAGGATGCCCCCCAGATGCCCAATAGGGTTTAGGTCTGGAGACATGCTTGGCCAGTCCATCACCTTTATTTACCCTCAGCTTCTTTAGCAAGGCAGTGGTCATCTTGGAGGTGTGTTTGGGGTCATTATCATTTTGGAATACTGACCTACGGCCCAGTCTCCAAAGGGAAGGGATCATGCTCTGCTTCAGTATGTCACAGTACATGTGGGTATTCATAGTTCCCTCAATGAATTGTAGCTCCCTAGTGCTGGCAGCACTCATGCAGCCCCATGCCATGACACTCCCACCACCATGCTTGACTGTTGGCAAGACACACTTGTCTTTGTACTCCTTACCTGGTTGCTGCCACACATGCTTGACACCATCTGAACCAAATAAGTTTATCTTGGTCTCATCGGACCACAGGACATGGTTCCAGTAATCCACATCCTACGACTGCTTGTCTTCAGCAAACTGTTTGCGGACTTTCTTGTGCATCATCTTTAGAAGAGGCTTCCTTTTGGTGCAATAGCCATGCAGACCAATTTGATGCAGTGTGCAGCATATGGTCTGAGCACTGACAGGCTAACTCAAACTCTGCAGCAATGCTGCCAGCACTCATACGTCGATTTCCCAAAGACAACCTCTGGATATGACGCTGAGCATGTGCATGCAACTTGTTTGGTCGACCATGTCGAGGCCTGTTCTGAGTGGAATCTGTCCTGTTAAACAACTGTATGGTCTTGGCCACCGTGCTGCAGCTCAGTTTCAGGGTCTTGGAAATCTTCTTATAGCCTAGGCCAGGGGTAGGCAACTTTGGCCCTCCAGCTGTGGTGAAACTACAAGTCCCATAAGACATTGCAAGACCCTGACAATCACAGGTATGTCTCCTAGAGGCAGAGGCATGATGGGATTTGTAGTTTCACCACAGCTGGAGTGCCAGGTTGCCTACCCCTGGCCTAGGCCATCTTTACGTAGAGCAACAATTCTTTTTTTCAGATCCTCAGAGAGATCCTCCAGTGACCAGCATGAGAGAGTGAGAGTGATAACACCAAATTTAACACACCTGCTCCCCATTCACACCTGAGACCTTGAAACACTAACAAGTAACATGACATCGGGGAGGGAAAATGGCTAATTGGGCCCAATGTGGACATTTTCACTTAGGGGTGTACTCACTTTTGTTGCCAGAGGTTTAGACATTAATGGCTGTGTGTTAAGTTATTTTGAGGGGATAGCAAATTTACACTGTTATACAAGCTGTACACTCACTACTTTACATTGTAGTATAATTTCTTCAGTGTTGTCACATGAAAAGATATAATAAAATATTTACAAAAATGTCAGGGGTGTACTCATTTTTGTGAGATATTGTATGTACAGTCTGTAAGAAAGAAGGGAAAGGGGAGACATGACTGGAACCTTTAAATACATCAAGGGGGTGAATAAGGTTCAGGAGGGCAGTTTCTTCAATATGAAACCAAAATCAAGATCACGGGGGCATGGCCTCAAAATAACTGGACTAAAGTTCAAAACTAATTTTAGAAAGTATTATTTTACTGAAAGGGTAGTTGATGCTTGGAATAAACTTCCAGCAGAGGTAGTGAGACAATCAACAGTAAATGGCTTCAAACATGCTTGGGACAAACATAGATCTATACTCAGATGAAAAAAGTTAAGGAAAATACAAACAAACAAAAAATAAAACGGGCAGATGGACTACTCTGTCTTTTTTTCTGCCGTCACTTTTCTGTTTCTATCTATAGAACACAGGCAAAAGCAAGGAGATGTATGAAAAAAAAGACATTTTGCAAAGTAATCATGCAGATCAAAACTGCACTCTATTGTGTGTTATCTGTAAGGTGCACTACTACACAAGCTCATAGAGTGATAATCTCTAAGTTTGTAGGTTATACTGTCATACACATAGGTGAAACAAGAAGGCAGTATAAACTAGGGTCCTTCTACCTGCTGAAAAATGTATTAGAAGAAGTCCTTGATAGCATAAATTGCAATCTTATCAATAATGTCGCCAAAACAAAGAAACCAGTTATGGGTTTTAGCTTCTAACTTCGGAAAGCCTCCACTCACCAACTCTGCACTTTATTCACCAACCAGCCCATCCAAAAGTTCCAATTATGGCATTAAACTGCAGACCTGTGACTAATCCCCGCTGAGTATGTTACTCTGGTGGTTTTGGTCTGGGCAAAACATTGTGCACATATGGCCACAGAATGTTGTGGACTTTGGTTGAAACATTCTGTGTCCATGCCCACCCTCTATAATACACTATGCTGACTGCTTACATACAGCATAACAAGGTAAGCACCTTATTTTTTTTTTTAACCTGGTCTGGATTAATATGTACTCAGCTATGGCATGGTGAAAATTAGGGATGCCCATAGGTCTAAATTTTCTACATCTGTATCGAATGCATAGGGACCGTAAAAACTGTAAACAGTCAAACATCAAAGTGCAATTCCTAGGTAAAAAAGCAGTAACCCAGGGTGACCAATCAGATTTGAAGATGGTGTAGCAAATGATAAGAAAGACTAAACATGATTGCCATGGGTTACCACGCGCTGTATACATTCAATGCGCTTTGCATTAGATTCCAAAATAAGTCAGTCTGCTAAGTGGAGTTATTTTTCTAACCAGTGTGAACTGTAGCAGAAGACTGGCTGAATAAAAAGAAGCAGCGTGAACTAAAACTGTATGGTCTAGGACACAAGATTTCATTTGGAAGACTATATTTAGATAGATGCAAAAGGGAAATATTCCCAGTCCCAAACCTGTTTCAGGCAAAATGCATTAAAGACATAAAATAACCATGTACCTGGCAGGGAGAGAAGGATACAGTGTGGGGCCCTGAGCGCAAATGGAAGCTATGAGAAGTGTGTGTGCTATTAAATAAACCAAATTTAAAATGCATGTTTTCCCATTCATCAAGTTTCAATGATTTGATTAAAGTAATTTCCATTGTGTAGCATTAGGTAGACATATCAGGGCATAAATAGGGGCAGATTTATGAAAACTAGAGCCAAAGTGGAGATGCTGGCAGTAGCAAATAATCAAATTCCTTTTTTTTCATCTGAAAGATAAAACCTGATTTCTGTGGCCAACTGCTCTACTTGATCGTCTTTTATAAATTGGGCTCACAAGCTTTAAAAGAAACTGTAAAAAAAAAAAAAAAAAAGTTAAACATAATAATTGCCATACAAGTCATTTTCTAATTTAGGGTTATAAAAATGACCTTTCAATTTCTACCTGCAGATGCTGTAATTTTTTCAACTGCCAGTAAATTCTTTGCAATGCGTCAGCCTTCAGGTGTTCTGCTCTATTGATGTAAGGAATTCTCCCAAAGATCTTACTTCCGCCTTATGTGATTCCCTTCTTGCTTTCCTCTAAGGCTGGGTTCACACCTATGCGATTTGGATGAGGCTTACGCCGCATCCAATTTGCATGACACTTGAAAACACATTGCTTTTAATGTGTCAGGTTCACATAGGTGCGGTGCATTCGCAGTCCGCATTGCACATGTGCTTTTTTTGTGCAATGCAGTGCGAATTCCCAGGACATTCTGTTCAATGGGAGCGCTCCGCATTGAACAGCGATTTTACGGGGATCTTTCCCCTCCTCACTGCACCCCCCCTTCACCGAGCAGCCGATGCGCTGCAAGAACAGACAGGAGCTGCTGAACAGTGGCTCCGCCCCTTCTCCACAGCAAACAGGCTGGAATTTGCATCGCAATGGTGTGAATCCAGCCTCAATGTCTGTACTCTGACACAAGTCAAATTTCAGGAATTCCCAACAACTTTCCAAGGCTCGTTTATTGTACTCAGACATTGCAGTTCTTCTCATTACAATGCTGACATTGATTAGATCAGTGGTCTCCAAACAGCGCCCCTTTGCTTGCCTTTATCCGGCCCTTGGGGCACTTTTCGTTCCACTGATGCAAGACACTATTTCTCCCACTGATACCAACAATGGGGCATAATTCCTGTTACTGACATCAATGATGGGGCACTATTCCTCCCACTAACGCCAAGGATGGGGCATTATTCCTCCAACTGACAACGAGGGGGACCTATTTACCCTCCCATGCCAAAGATGCATTGTTTACTCTCACTGAAACCACTGAAAATTTCACCTCCCAATGGCCACACTCCGGCCCCCCTAAAGTTTGAAGCACAGTAAATTGGCCCCTTGTTTAGAAAGTTTTGAGACCCCTGGATTAGATAAGTACATGAAGGCAGACCCTCCAATTCAGGAATCACTCTAAGGCTCTGTTCACACTGGTGCAATGCAGGAACCACTGCAATTCCTGTGCGGGTTCCCGCATCGCATCTGACTTGCAGGCAGTTCATGCTGCTCTCTGTGAACCGCTGTGGGTGTCAATATAAAGTTAATAACACCCCTAAATCGGTTTGCAGTGCGAACTGTGGAATTGGTACGCATGGATCTAAACACCCATGAGATCTGATTCGAGTGCAGACCAAAAAAAGGGTCCTGCAACACTTCGGTGCAAATGCGATGAGATTTCAGCCACGTACTGGCACCAAACGGACTATTTAAGCCAAGCAGTGACATGAACACATTGCTGAGTGGTCTTTCAGCTTGTTCCCGTTTACCTGTGCCCTGATATGTTTCCTGTCTGCCTGTATTTCACCCGGCTTTACCTGAACTCTCCTCTGGACTTCCGCCTGCCTACCTGTGACCTTGGCCTGTGTATGACTCTGCTTCTGTCTCATGTTCCTGTACTTTGCCTGCTCGATTGTGTACCAGACCCGGCTTGTATCCCGTTCCTGCTCCAGCCTCACGTTCCTGTACCTGCACTGCCTGGCTGTTGATGACCCCCTGGCTTATGCTCCGGATACGCTCCTGCCTACTGGTCCTATATCACAGAGTTTCAGTTACCTGCCTGGTGATCCACAGCCATTGGGTCCCTGTCAAGTCTCGGTTGGTGCCACCTGCTATCCCGGCCCTCGTGCTACTCTGTGTCCTACTTTCCCTGTCATCACTATCAGGGGTGTTGGACAGGAGGTGCAAGAGAAGCCCTCTCTACAGCTCGATTTCTACCAGGTACGTGACACTGAGCCTTGGTTCATACTGGATGCGGTGAAAATTCACAGCAAATTCGCTGCAGATTCTGCACCGCATCAAAATCACAGCCTGTCCTTGCAAACCAATTACAATTAACTTAACGACATCCCAAAATCGGTTTGCAAAATGTAGTGCCATTTGTAGAATCGGATCGAATGCAATCCTATTCTGGTGTGGACAAAAAGAGTTTTGTGCGAATGCGGTGAGATTTGACCCATACAAGTCCATGGCTCAAATCCCACCACAGAGACACCGCATGTAATTCGCACAGGAATGTGCTGCGATTACAGTGTGTGAATTACATGCAGTGTCCCACACCACATCAGTGTGAACCCGGGCTGAGGGAAATAACAAAAAATTCTCATAGCAATGGGTACCAGCTGTCAGAAAAAATAGCCAGCACTGCAGATCCCTCCATCCATGTGGTTTAGCGTTGATGGAGAAATCAAGTGATTTCTCTAGTCTGGCTTAAGTGATTAAGCTACAAAAGTTTTAACGTGTATGGCCAGCTTTAGATAGCAATAAACGATTACACTACTAGTAAAATCATCTAATAAACAATCACCAATAACAACAACCATATACCAAAGTTAAATACAGTGGGCAAAATAATGATTTGATCCCCTGCAGATTTTGTAAGTTTGCCCACTTACAAAGAAATGAAAGGTCTATTATTTTTATCATATGTGTATTTTAAATGATAGAGACAGAATGTCAACCAAAAATCCAGAAAACAACACATGATACAAATGTTATAAATGGAGTTGCAGTTCAGTGAGGAAAATAAGTATTTGATCCCCAAGCAAAACATGACTTAGTACTTGGTGGAGAAAACTTTGTTGGCAAGCGCTAGGTAAGACGTTTCTTGTAGTTAATGACCAGGTTTGCACATGTCTCAGGAGGGATTTTGGTCTACTCCTTTTTACAGATCTTTTCTAAATTCTTAAGGTTTATTGGCTGTTGCTTGACAACATGAAGTTTCAGCTCCCTTCATAAATGTTCTATAAGATTAACCAGTACTGATCCGCGCTATAGCCGAAAGACGGCTACAGCGCAGATCTGAATTGCTGGGGGGACGTCCATGGATGTCTGCCCCTTTGCGCCCCCCCGCACGCACTCACAGCCAGCGGCGGAACACTCTCACGGCCGTCGCACGCTGCGTGGGCGTGCCCACGGGTCAGGCGGACTCCGCCTTAGACCCGCGATCCCCTGTTAGAGTGGCAGAACGGGGAACCGCCGATGTAAACACAGCAGTTCTCCGTTCTGTGAGGGAGGACATAACAGATCTACTGATCCCTGTAATCGGGATCACTTAGATCTGTTATGTTCCGGCCAGCCCCACCCTCATACAGTTAGAACACATACAGGGAACACAGTGAACCCCTTCACTGCCCCCCGAGTGTTAACCCCTTCACTGCCAAAGACATTTATACAGTAATCAGTGGCTATTTAAATTTCTGATCGCTGTATAAATGTCATTGGTGCCAAAAAAGTGTCAAAAATGTCTGACATGTCCGCTGCAATATCGCAGTCCCGATAAAAATCGCAGATCACTGCCATTACTAGTAAAAAAAAAAAATAAATAATAAAAACGCCATAAATCAATTACCATAGTTTGTAGACTCAATAACTTTTGCGCAAACCAATCAATATACGCTGATTGCATTTTTTTTCCAAAAATATGTAGAAGAATATATATCAGCCAAAACTGATGAATCATTTTTTTTTTATATATATTTTTGGATATTTATTATAGCAAAAAGTAAAAAAAAATTATTATTTTTTTAAAATTGACGCTCTTTGTTTATAGAGCAAAAAATAAAAACTGCAGAGGTGATCAAATACCACCAAAAGAAAGCTCTATTTGTTGGAAAAAAATGATAAAAATTTTGTTTGGATACAAAGTCGCACAACCATGCAATTGTAATTCAAAATGCAACAGCGCTGAAAGCCAAAAATTGGTTTGGGCAGGAGGGGGGTTTAAATGCCCAGTAAGCAAGTGGTTAAGGTCTAGAGCCTGGCTAGGCCACTCAATGACCTTAATGTGCTTCTTCTTGAGCCACTCCTTTGTTGCCTTGCGGATCGGTCCGAGATCTGGAATTGGTGAACGAATGACCCGTAAATTTGGGGGGAGGACGGGTTTGGTTAAAAACCGAAAGTCGCGACAACGTAAAACTTAATGTTAACGTACCAACACGCTGAAACATAGGTTTGTTTTAAAAATAGTAAAAAAAGGTTGTTTATCTCGAAAGAAAACCACCATAAACTAGTGGAGACGTCAAAAATAAAAAACGAGATATTTGTTTCTCGCAGTTAAAATTTTTTTATTATTAAAAAAAAATGAAAAACGATATTATTTATAGGTTTTTATATATATTTTTTTTTT
>BLSH010066234.1:546833-565161 GCA_018402905.1 Glandirana rugosa
TCTCATTGAACCAAACTCTTATAAAACGTTCTGTTCGTTTTTAAGAATTGTTTTGAACCTGAACTATATGTGACACACGTCTTAATAATCCGTTTACTCATAAAACTCGTGTAGTAGGAGAAATACGTACAACAGAATGAGGTTCGACATATCCGAGCTTTCGGATGATGGTTAATTCGTATAATCCACTACACGTAGAGTCATTACTCTTCCCCACACCAAATTACTGTAGTTGTGGGACATAGTCCACACGTATTAATAATCCGTTGAAGGAAAGGAAACCGTTTTACCCAGTTTTCTTCCTGAACTGTCCGAGGCTTTTCAGTTTTTATCACTCTATAGGAAGTTGCCTAATAATTATGCACACCTGATACAGGGTGTTGATGTCATTAAACCACACCCCTTCTCATTACTGAGATGCACATCACCTAATATGCTTAATTGGTAGTAGGCTTTCGAGCCTATACAGCTTGGAGTAAGACAACATGCATAAAGAGGATGATGTGCTCAAAATACTCATTTGCCTAATAATTCTGCACACAGTGTATATCAAGTCCAAGTTTTGTTAAGAATTTTTGCTTGTCTTGCAAAATATTCTCAAACCAAGTTACTCTCAAACCAAGTGTAAATTGTATTTCACGTAAAGCAGATAAAAACCTTTAAAGGGCCCAGTACCCACAATAACATAACTATACATAATATTCATACTTTAAATACATCTCAAGGCATATGAAAGGCACACAATTTTTTTCTCCATATTAAAATAAAATTAAAATATCCATTCAGGCACATAAATAGGATACTGATTCACTTTGTTATTCACAATACAAATTATTCCTAACCTGGACACATAATACTAAAATAACACTTGTATCTGTGGTATGATCAATCCACGTAAAATACGTGGTCCTCCCAAGTGCTATTTGTTACCTAGGGTTATAGAGGTATCCACCCTGGAAATTACATTTTTGATGCCAATTCAGGGCAAGGTATATTAGGCTCAATATCCAATATAAACAGTAGATGTATTTTCACTGCACAAAAAAACATACATAACAATCCAAGCATATATCAAAATATCAAATAACTTTGCTTTTAACACCTAAATCTTGTCACACATTTTAACTGTAACTGTTGAACATAGGTGAGCCTGAAAAAAATGACCTGATATTATGTAGATCCAGAAATAGCCATTCTTCCTAAATATGAATGTCTATCACAATGCATAGGCTTATCAAGTGTCCAAGAATCATACAATCCCAAAGTAAATGAATTCAAATCAATAGCTCTACCAATAGGCTTTCCCCAGACAATGTTGTGTCCTAGTCAGGTTCTTATATACACTATATTACCAAAAGTATTGGGACAACTGCTTTTACATGAACTTTAATGGCATCCCAGTCTTAGTCCATAGGGTTCAATATTAAGTAGGCCCACCCTTTGCAGCTATAACAGGTTCAACTCTTCTGGGAAGGTTGTCCACAAGGTTTAGGAGTGTCTATGGGAATGTTTAACCATTCTTCCAGAAGCGCATTTGTGAGGTCGGGCACTGATGTGGATGAGAAGGCCTGGCTCGCAGTCTCCACTCTAAATCATTCCAAAGGTGGTCTATCGCATTGTGGTCAGGACTCTGCGCAGGCCAGTCAAGTTCCTTCTCGCCAAGCTCCCTCATCCATGTCTTTATGGACTTTGCTTTGTGCACTGCTGCACAGACATTTTGGAACTGGAAGGGGCCATCGCCAAACTATTCCCACAAAGTTGGGAACATGAAATTGTCCAAAATGTCTTGGTATGCTGATGTTCACTGGAACTAAGGGGCCAAGCCCTGAATAACAACCCCACATCATAATCTATCTCCACCAAATGATTTGGACCAGTGCACAAAGCAAGGTCCATAAACATGGAGGTGCGAGTTTGCGGTGGAGTCCTGACCTCAACACAATAGAACACCTTTGGGATGAATTAGAGTGGAGACTGTGAGCCAGTCCTTCTCCTCAGTGCCTGACCTCACAAATGCACTTCTGGAAGAATGGTCAAACATTCCCATAGACACACTCCTAAACTTTGTGGACAGCCTTCCCAAAAGAGTTGAAGCTGTTATAGCTGCAAAGGGTAGGCCAACTCAATATTGAACCCTACAGACTAAGACTGGGATGCTATTAAAGTTCATGTGTGTGTAAAGGCAGGTGTCCCAATACTTTTGGTAGTGTAGGTTTTGTCCATGAGCAGCTCTTCAAAAGAGTGTGGTGTATCAGCCATAGTGCTTCTCAAGCTTTAACCAGGAAAACTGACAATGGATGTGTGAAAAGGCCTAATATGAAACTTAACCTAACCTTACATCAGAAACGGAATTGTCCTGAATGATACCTTTATAACACCACCCCCAAACAGCAGAAAACAAAAAAAAAACAAAAACAGGTGTTAACCCTTCTTCACTCCAAACATTCTAACTTCTCCCATGCCCCCGACCCGCAAAAAAAAGTGATTTTTATAGCTGTCTGTGTTCCTGCTGAGAAGATTTACCCTGATCTCATTCTGTGTCACAAAAAAAACTGTTTGGGCAAATCTCCACACAGGGCTGTAGAGAGCAATAAAAATCCAGTGCAAGTCTTTGCCCTTCAATTCTCTAAAACTAAAAGAAGAAAAATGACATGGTGTTTTATTTTAAAGCGAATCATCTTTAATAATCAACATGATACTACAGCAAAAAAAAAGTATATTTGCCAGAGCAACTTTCTTACTTTTCCCTCCAAAGAATACTCTTAAAAGCTTGCAAGGTTAATCTATTCAGCCAAAAAAGGAATCACTTTAACTTTTAGCAGCGAACAATGTTGCACAATTCTGCTATACTAAAATACATTGGGGTTGATATACCAAAGGCAAATAGTCTGTGGGTTGCAAGTGCAGTTGCACTAGATCTGAGGGGAAGCAAAAAAAAAACCTGCAGACAAAAGGCATAATGAGCTAGTATGCATCGTATACTAGCTCATTATGAAATACTTGCCCTAGAATGAAGCCCTGTGGGGGCGCCCGCACACCGCTGACGAGGCCGACATCTTTCCTGGAGTTAACTCCGGGTTTGCGCACTCAGACGGTGCGATTGGCCGCAGCCGCGATTACATCACTCCTGCGCATGTGCATGGGATCTACCAGTCACAGCACGGTGCCTGAAGAAATGGCACAGGCGCATGCTGGGCGCGCACTATACAGTAACGGTGCAAGTTTAGGAGATATTTACAGTACCTATGGGTAAGCCTTATTATAGGCTTACCTATAGGTACAAAAACACCACGGGAGTTGACTTCCTCTTTAATACCATTCATGTTTTTTAACCAGTTCCCGATCGCCCGCCGTGGCTTGACGGTGGCAACTTGGTTCGATATCACAAATCGCCGTCAAGTGACGGCGGCTGCAAGATCGCGCACTGTGAGAGTGTGCACTGCAGGGGGCACACTCACTGTGCTCCGGGGGGGCCAGGGAGAGGGTAGGGCGGGCTCGATGTCTGCCGGCTACGTCCGATTGTCCCCCCAAAATGACAGAATGGGGATCCGTGTATGTAAACATGAATCTCCATTCTGATAGAGGGGAAGGGCTGTGATCACAGGCTCCCTGTATATGGGCGCCACAATCACTCCCCTCCCCCAGCCAGCCCAGCCCCCATACAGTTAGAACACACACAAGGAATACAGTTAACCCCTTAGAGCGCCCCTGCAAGTTAACCCCTTCACTGCCAATGGCATTTACACAGTAATTAGTGCATTTCCATAGCAATAATCTCTGTATATATGCCATTGGTCCCAAAAAAGTGTCAAAATGGTCCGACATGTCCGCTGCAATATCTCAGTCCCGATAAAAATTGCAGATCACCGCCATTACTAGTAAAAAAAATGTAAAAACCCCATAAATGTATTTTTATTAATTTCAGGTACTTATATAGCGCCGTCAATTTACGCAGCGCTTTACATATATATATATTGTACATTCACATCGGTCCCTACCCTCAAGGAGCTTACAATCTAAGGTCCCTAACTCACATTCATACATACACATATTAGGGACAATTTAGACAGGATCTAATTAACCTACCAGCATGTCTTTGGAGTGTGGGAGGAAACCGGAGTACTCGGAGGAAACCCACGCAGGCACAGGGAGAACATGCAAACTCCAGGTAGGTAGTGTCGTGATTGGGATGCGAACCTTTGACCCTTTTGTTGCCAGGCGGAAGTGATAAATGAATTCTCAACATTCGTAAACGCGCCAACTTTTGCGCAAACCAATCAATAAACGCTAATTGCAATTTTTTTTTTTTTACCAAAAATATGAGGAAGAATATAAATTGGCCAGAACCGATGGTAACATTTTTTTTTATATATTTTTTTGGATATGTATTATGGCAAAAAGTAAGAAATATTGGGGTTTTTTTGCAAAATTGTCGCTCTTATTTTGTTTATATCGGCGATCAGAAATGACGCAGAGGTGATCAAACACCACCAAAAGAAAGCTCTATTTATGGGGAAAAAAGGACGCAAAGTTTGCTTGGGTACAACGTCGCATGACCACGCAATCAGTTAAAGCGACGCAGTGCTGAATCGCAAAAAGTGCTCTGGTCCTAAAGTGGGAAATCCTTCCGGGGCTAAAGTGGTTAATAACAGTTTCTTTCACAATACAATGATGTCTAAACCACTCGTCACCCACTAGCTTGATAAAAACAATACTAACATAACCAATTTGTGATAATGTTTTAAAAAACATTTCCCTATATAGTTTCAAATTATACACGTACATGGGGTCACATGATTTGCTCATTATACTGTATACTCAGGCTCTGCTTTCAGCATTAAAGTGCTACATAGTGCCTGTGTTCTTGCTCCTGCTTACCAGGCAAGTCAATAGGAATGTAGATTCATTGAAAACAATGCCCTTCCTGCCTATGTGACCGAAATCATATCTTAAAAGCTGTTAAAGTAGAAGCAAAGACTAAAAAAACTCACATTGCCTCGCTACTGCCCTTATACTTGATCCATACAGTTTGAAAGAAATCTCAATAGAAATACCTTTTTTAATCTTCTTGTAAATGGTCACATGACCACAAAGCTCCTTCGGGTGTCTGACAGCACAGCTGGTATGTATTAACTCTTTCAGGGCTGATAATGCCTTAGAGCAATAGTGCCAAAGCTTTGCAGTCACGTGATGGATAGAAACAGATTAAAAAAAGTATTTCCTTTGAGTTTTTGTACAAACTGTATGCAGCAAATATACTGTAAGAGCAGTGGGAGGCAGTTTGAGACATTGGGTTATTTTAGCCTTTTGTTTTACTTTAGCGCCAGTTCACACCAGTATGGAGTGTTGGGAAAGATGTGTCTCATGTGCTTTTTCCACAGCCCATTCAAAGCGCACTGTCTTTGCATTATGCTGCGGGTGCCAATATGGCACCCCAAATGCTAATCACAAACGTAGTTTGTCTACCACGCGATTTGGTGTGTTTTTAATTTTTTTCAAAGTTGTATTTTTATTAAAGTTTTACAGGTTTTACAAAAATAAGTCATATGACATCACAGTTAGGAACGGATCTGGAAAACAGGAATGCATGTAAAGGTCAGTAAGCAGCGTAGATAACGAATTAATGAAAACAAAGACCTAAGAATATTTATTTTTTCCTTTTAAAAAAAAAAAAAAACAATGGGAAATACAGCAGGCATTTGAGAAGAAAGGGAAAAAAAAGAGACAGGATATGGGGTGGAGGAGGTGATCCAGCTCAGAAGTTCAAGAGTCCAGGTCCATGCCAGTCCCAGTCAGTCAAACTCTGGGGGGGGAACCAAACTCAGAGGAATCCCAAACTTGCCAAATCTTATTAAACTAGGTTATGGCAAAGCAAACCTGAGCCGTCATATACTCCAATCTACAAATTTCCGATATCACCTTCAAAAGCTGAGCATGGGAAGGGGCAGTAGTAGATAACCAATTCAGTGAGATAACTCTTTTGGCTGCTAGCAGAATAAAGGAGACAAGTTTGACTAAAGGCTTTCCTATGCCAAGGAAAGGGAGGCCAAGAAGGTAATGTAGTGGATCCAGTGGGAAAGGGTGATCAGACACCTACTGGAGCAGGGACATCACCATAGTCCAAAAGAACACGATAGCTTCACATTGCAAGAAAATATGAAAATGAGTGCCTCTAGTTTTACCACAATGCCAACAAGTTGGGGAAAGGAATGGTCTTGGCAGTGTAGAATTTCAGGTGTTTTAAACCAGAACATTAGAATTTTGTAGGCTGTCTCTCTGAGCCATACATCTAGATATTTTAGATATAGATAGCCATATTTTGTTCCAACTAGGGAGAGTAATGGAGCATTGCAAAATAGTTGACCACTTACAGATGAATGGTGCTCTGCTGAAATTGAAGTAGCATCATGAAGTAACATATAAATGGAGGAAATTAAATGTAACTGGTGGGGGCTTTGAGCGAAGATTCAAAGGCTGCGGGTTTAGACAATAAAAGTGAGGGGGAAAATGTGGAAAGATAATGTTTAATTTGGAGATAGAAAAAAAAACGTGTTTAGGAATATGATATTTCGTTTGGAGATCACTGAAGGCATGGAATTTGCGAGTAACTGGGTGGACAAATTGGTGAAGTTGAAATAGCCCGCCTCAGCCCATGGCGAAACACGGGTGTAGGACAGGCTACTGGGGATAGCAGGATTAAAAAGTATATTAGATAAGGGAGGGCATGGCAAAGAGACAGAGAACCTAGTAATACACGTGCCAAATCTTTAACATGAAAAGCATTGGGGCTAAACATAACCCTTGCCATTTAGGATTTTGGAACAAAGAGGGGGACCAAAGCAGAGATGAGCAGTTTAAAAAGAACCCATTTCAATCTCCGCCCATCTACTCTGAACCACCTGGGAAGACCAGGGTGTGACCGACCAAAGGTGAGAAGCGTAATAGTATTTAAGAATGTCGGGTGCCCCCAAGCCACCGCAGTGCTTGGGGGGAGAAGATCATGGAGCTTGCCACCCAATGTGCTTTATTAATTCAAATAAAGTTGAGAAACCACCTCTTAAGGAGCATATCAACTCCAACACTTCAACATGTCACTAATGTCCCTAAATAAAGGCACATACTGTTGGAAATTATGAATTTATAATATTATTTTGAATAATATTGGGCTCTGAAATATATTATATGTATAAATTAAATGTATTAAATATATGTTAGTTATATTTGTGAATGTATGACATATAATATTTGTAAGGTTATTTCAATGTGCTTCTGGACAGAGAAAATGTTGTATGTGCAATTCTATTTCAAACCTCATGTGAAGTAATGCTATAGGAGGGGTCATGTGTGTCTCCTTATGGACTAAAGCCATATAAGTAGCTATAAGAAAGCTGACCTAACGATTTCAAACAGTATAAAAGTCATGACTTTGTAATGTCAGCTAGGAAGAAAGATGGAGGACACTCTCGAAGATGTGACGTGAACATCTGTCAGAACTCTTCCTCCTCCTGACTGACATCTGAAGCCATGCCATATCTCATTATAGATTTCAACTATGTTGCTACGTAAGTTTGTCTTATGTTATGTCTTGAAGAATAAACCCTTAAAGATTTTTCTAATGATGTCGTTCATGCAAGAGTTCTTCGATGAAAGCTGAGTAAGGATTTTCAACACATACATAACCACATATAGGGATGAATCAGCAGGTGTGATCTGTATACCTAAATATTTTAGAGACTGAGGACACCACCAATATGGATAGGACTTCTGTAGAATGGAGAAGTCATCAGGAGGAGAGGCATAGCTTTCATTTTGGAGGAGTTCATTTTATACCCAGATAAAAGGCTAAATTTGGACAACAAAGTAAGCAGGGGTGGGAGAGAGATAAGAGGATATGTAAGGGTTAGCAGGATATCGTCAGCAAATAAAGAGAGTCTGTATTTCCTCTGTCACATGGGGGCCCCCCAGATATCTGGATGGGCACGGATGGCAGTGGCTAAAAGCTCTAGACAAAGTTTAAAAAGGAGTGGCGATAATGGACACCCCTGCCTGGTGCCATTGGACATCCGGAAAGGTCTGCAACAGAAAGGAAGACATCCGAACAGGAGAGGAAAGGTTAGAATAAAGGGCCTGTAGGACAGAAATAAAATAACCTCGGAAGCCAAATCAAGTTAAAGTCGCAAACATATAAGGCCAACTCAATTGGTGAAATGCTTTCTGGGCATTCAAACTTAAAATTAGTGCAGGGCGATGGACTCTGTTTAACATGTCTATAAGGTCAATGGTACACCTAGTATTGTCCCTTGTGTGCCTGTCGGGAACAAAGCCTACTTGGTCCTTATCAATCAATTTGGATAACATTTGGGACAGGTGGGTAGCAAGAATTTTTGTAACTATCTTGTAATCCTAATTTAAAAGTGCAATCGGCCTGTAATTATTAGGAGGGATCCTTGCCCAGTTTTCATATCACAGATATAAAGGAATGTATGAAAGAGGAGTGGGGAACTTTGCCTTCAGATAGGGAATTAAACAGACATGCAGGTAGGTTTTGAAGTATGTATAAGGAAGCCCTTCAAGGCTTGTGGACTTGTGGGTAGGCAGTAACTTGATAATAGAAAAGAGTTCCTCCAATGTAACAGGGGCATTCAATTTTTGTAAATCAGAGGAGGATAGCTTAGGCAAGTGGATCTCTGCCAAGAAAGAATCAAATTCCTCTTGGTTAAAGGACGGGTGATGATTTGTGGTTAAGCAGTTATAAAGTTTCTTATAAAAATCCCCAAATACCCCAGTCATGGACTGGGGACAATGAGTAGGTGCACCATCTGATTGTAGCAAAAAATCAGGGAAAGAATGAAAGGGACGGGGATTCAGATTGTTTACCAACATTCTATGGGGCTTATTGGAATATTCATAGAATTTGGGTTTCGCCAAAGTAGTGATTTGACAGTGGCAGACTCAGTAATAGATTTGAGTTACTCACGGAGGGATGTCACTGCACGGAGGCGAGCCACCGTAAGGGAGCGCACAAGGTGACACTCAGCAGCATCTCTTTTCAGAAGGATTCCTTCTGAGATACACTGCCCGCGAAAGAAGGCCTTGTGAGCCTCCCACAGGGTGGATGCTTAACCATGGTTAAGCTGAAAAAATTCAGTCAGGCCCTAGAGAGCTTCTTCTTAGTGTCCAGTTGATTTAGGAGGGATTTGTTAAGTTGCCAATAGCATTTTTTGGGGAAAGCTTTTGAAAGGGAAAGATCTAGAAACAGTGGGGTATGATTGGACCAGGTTATCGACCACAGAGAAGCGGGGCTGAAGCAAAAAAGTGGTCTAATCTAAAAAACATCTTATGAGGTGGGGAGTAGAATGAGAACGGTTTGCTGGTAGGGTGTTTGATTCCCCAAGAGTCAAACAGGGGGTGGGTGCGAATCAGCTTCCTAAATAAAGGAGGTGGCTAAGGACTGCATTGAAGGAGGAATTTTGTCGTGAAAAAAGGGTCTTCTGCCCCGTGAGGAAGAGAAGGCAGCATTGAAGTCGTCTCCAACAATCGTAAATGGGTGTGAGAATCGTTGCAAAACCTCAAATGTCTCAGCAAGAAGTTTTATCTGACCAGAATTAGGGGCATAAATGTTCATTAGTTTGAGAATGGTTGACATACAGTATCTCACAGAAGTGAGTACACCCCTCATATTTTTTTAAATATTTAATTCTATCTTTTCATGTGACAAAACTGAAGAAATTACACTTTGCTACAATGTAAAGTAGTGAGTGTACAGCTTGTATAACAGTGTCAATTTGCCATCCCCTCAAAGTAACTCAACACACAGCCATTAATGTCTAAACCGCTCGCAACAAAAGTGAGTACACCCCTAAGTGAAAATGTCCAAATTGGGCCCAATTAGACATTTTTTCTTCCCGATGTCATGTGACTTGTTACAAGGTCTTAGGTGTGAATGAGGAGCAGGTGTGTTAAATTTGGTGTAATCGCTCTCTCATATTGGTCACTGGAAGTTAAACATGGCACCTCATTGCAAAGAACTCTTTGAGGATCTGAAAAAAAGAATTGTTGCTCTACATATAAATGGCCTAGGCTATAAGAAGATTGCCAAGACCCTGAAACTGAGCTACAGCACCATGGCCAAAACCATAAAGCGGTTTAACAGGACAGGTTCCACTCAGAACAGGCCTCGCCATGGTCAACCAAAGAAGTTGAGTGCACATGCTCAACGTCATAACCAGAGGTTGATTTTGGAAAATAGACGTATGAGTGCTGCCAGCATTGCTGCAGAGGTTGAAGGGGTGGGGGGTCAGTGCTAAGACCATACACTGCACACTGCATCAAATTGGTCTGCATGGCTGTCGTCCCAGAAGGAAGCCTCCTCTAAAGATGATGCACAAGAAAGCCTGCAAACAGTTTGCTGAAGACAAGCAGACTAAGGACATAAATTACTGGAACCATGTCCTGTGGTTTGATAAGACCAAGATAAAGTTATTTGGTACAGATGGTGTCAAGCGTGTGTGGCAGCAATATGAGGAGTACAAAGACAAGTATGTCTTGCCTACAATCAAGCATGGTGATGGAAGTGTCATGGGCTGGGGCTGCATGAGTGCTGCCGGCACTGGGGAGCTACAATTCATTGAGGGAACCATGAATTCCAACATGTAATGTGACATACTGAAGCAGCTCCCCTCCCTTCGGACACTGGGCTGCAGGGCAGTATTCCAACATGATAATGACCCCAAACACACCTCCAAGATCACCACTGCCTTGCTAAAGAAGCTGAGAGTAAAGGTGATGGACTGGCCAAGCATGACTCCGGACCTAAACCCTACTGAGCATCTGTGGGGCATCCTCAAACGGAAGATGGAGGAGCCCAAGTTCAATAACATCCACCAGCTCCGTGATGTCATCATAGAGGAGTGGAAGAGATCTCCAGTGGCAACCTGTGAAGTTCTGGTGAACTCCATGGCCAAGTGGGTTAAGGCAGTGCTGGAAAACAATGGTGGCCACACAAAATATTGACACTTGGGGCCCAATTTGGACAATTTCACTTAGGGGTGTGCTCACTTTTGTTGCCAGCGATTTAGACATTAATGGTTGGGTGTTGAGTTATTTTGAGGGGACCACAGATTTACACTGTTATACTAGCTGTACACTCACTACAAAAATGTGAGGGGTGTACTCACATTTGTGAGATACTGTATATTCACATTCTAAAATCACATAACGACCATGAGGATCCAGGCAAGAAGGCTTAATCCGGAGAGGACAAGCGCGTTTGATCAATATCGCCACCCCCCCTCCCCTTGCGGGATGAGTCAGATGCCAGGTAGGACTGAGGAAAGTACCTGGAAGTGAATGTAAAGGAACCCCCGGAGCGGAAATATATCTCCTGAATCATAATCACTGATATGTAACATACATACAGCAATAGAATACATTTTTAAAAATGTTGTGTGGGAGGAGTTAGCATTTCCTCAGTCTTTTCTTTCCCAGTGATTATACTGAAATATTATACTTTTGTAGCAAGTCCCAAGTTTGGAGGCTACAGAAAGCCAGCTAAGTGCCTGTTTTCTGTTCTATAGGTGAACAATGCATAATTTACCATTACATATAAAAAGGACCAGCAAAAATGATGCTGCCATGTGCAGCAGTTGCAGAAAATAAACTGACCTTTATTTCTGCTAAGCTGTCTTTCTGAAGATCAGTATGATTTTTATAAATGTGCTATCAACTGAATTTTAAGGACAAGTCTCTAAAGAACAAACATCATACAAAGCTCCCTCTGCTACTCATTTTCTGAAAAAGATCACTTCATCTGGGATAGGTCAGTTATGGTATATATTTTATATATACAGATTTCTTTTTCAATGGAAACTGAGAATACCCTTGTAAGTCCACTGCATAGAACATGTATGGAAAATGTTGCACAAAATATACAGAAAAAATGAAGAATATTCTGCTATTTTACCTCCTCTTTTTATCCCAATAAGCACCTTTTAAGCTGCTATATCTAGAATATTTTTTAGTTCGCATCCACCCAACTGTATCTTATCTGTCACGTCTATGAAAAATGAAAAAGAAAACTTTATTTTAATCACCCATTAAAAAGTACATTTATGGCCGTGGCCCTCTGACCGAAGATAGATGTGGATCACATAAACACGCAACAAGACTTACAACATAAATAGACCTGAGGTGTGCCTTGGTCATCTGGTCGGTATGCCAAGAGAAGAGGGCATACCCTATATAAGTAATGGGTAATAATGGAGAAGAATGTGCTGAGAAAAGCCCTGAAAAGGGGGGGGGATGGGAGGGAGGGTATCGTGCACTGGAACCGACAAAGAGCCTTGAGAGTGAGGGTGCTTAAATACCCTCCGGGCTCCTCCCATAAATTCAGGCCAGCCCACTGGCCTTCCTACTTATGGTCGTGGCCCTCTGATCGAAGATAGATGTGGATCACATAAACACGCAACAAGACTTACAACATAAATAGACCTGAGGTGTGCCTTGGTCATCTGGTCGGTATGCCAAGAGAAGGGGGCAAGAATATGCCGTTTAGGGAAGTAGTCCTTAATTGGTACAATGATCGATGAGCAAGCTTGGCGAAGGCTTGTGCCATCTCCAACTGAGGCTTTGGAATGTATCTAGCCAAGCAACCAGACTACAATCTGCCTAATTAATTGATCACATGGTCTGATACTGCATGCTGAGATGCTGCTGAAGCTGTTGTGATCTGGAGGGAATGACCGGAGTACCGGCAGGGGTCGAGGCCAAAGTTTGGACAGTGATTCTGACATGCCTGATGAATTGGTTGCCACTTGATGGGCTGATAGGGAAAGGCAATAACGGGCTAGAGTCGGAGTGACTGGGTAGGCGAGTCGGTAGCTAGTCAGCACAGCAACTGGGCACCAGGAGTTTATAGTCCGGAAGAGGCTGATGTCGACCCTGGGACTGATCTGATGGGTTTGGAGACTTCTAGGTGATGGACGTAATAGTTTGGAAACTAGTTAAGTGGCGTTTGTATGACAACTGGCTGCTAGTGCTGCTGACGGTGAATTTGTTGGGCCGCAAAAAGCAACATAGTAGGATAGGTAGATGGCCGCTTGAATAACTAGACTGGGCTGAACCCCGAACACGGATTGTGCGAGGCCTTTAGAGATGTCTCTAAAGATGGTGCTCGTAATGGGCAAGCGTTTGCCCTTAGCCGTTTCAATCCATGGTTAGGTTGGCTCCAGGATACTACTGAAAATGAGCCAAAAATTGAAATGTGATCACACATCCGCTGCGATTTGCTTTGCCTTGGATATGCTTACGGGTATATTGAATCGTGGTTCGAATGGGGAGCGACTTGGCTACCTTGTTTACGTTTTCGGCCATAGCCTGGTTGTTACTAGTGAAGACAATGGTTTGTCCTGACCAAGTGTGGCCCCAGACCTGAACAGCTGCCACGACTGGGTACAGTTCGAAAAGTCAGGATGACAGGGAAACCTGGAACTAACAAGATTTCTGGCAGACAAGGACCTGAGAACCAGTGATGGGCAGAAAATAGCAGCAAAGCCTGTAGAAGCTGCAGCATCTGACTACCAGTGGTGATGCAGCTGATGCCGTGGGGATAACCTTAATGTGCCGTTTAGCAATGTGGGATGAGTTCCGCATAAATCTGCTATGGCTGCCGGGTCTTACCTAATGATTTGGTCAGCACCTTGTACATGAGTAAGGAAAACTAGGAGCCGTAAAATAAAAGAGTGGCCTCGAGGAATAATACTTATTGTAAAAATTGAGCGTCCCTAGCAAAACCTGCATCTGTTTCCTAGTACCCCCTGCGAGAGAGTAAAGTCATGAACGACATGATATGGGCTAGTTCGCCAGGAGACAAGCTGGCTTGCATGGCGCGTGTGTCCAAAGTGACACTAAAGAAGGTGATGGCTTGTGCTGGGCTTCCACTTTGAGTTCGGCTATGGGAACATTGTAGTTGTTGAACACCACTCTCAACTTATCGAGGTTACCGGTGGTATGTCTGGTCGCTTGATGAGTAGAAAAATCACCTAGGTAATGGATAACCAACTGACACTGGGCTCGGTGTGACAGGCTCTGCAAAAAAAGACTGTTTGAACAGCTACGTCGTCTGATGTATATTTCAAGGAAAATTCCTTGGAAGGAATCAGGGAATTCAAGCTCGGAATGTGCAAAGAATGGAGGTGCAGAAAAATAACCAAAATTATTGGAGAACTTGCCCTTGACAAGCCCAAAAAGGGCTGAATCTTCCAGGGTTTGGAAGGTTACTGGGGGAAAGGGCCAATCACAGATCCTTTGTCTAGTTTGGTCTGTAGCAGGGTATCGATCGCTTGTTTGTCGAGGGTTGCTGACTGGAGGTTTTTTTTTTTTTTTTTCTCGCACTTGTGAGCGGAGAGAGGTAGAGTGATGAAGCCGTTGTGGAATCCTGAGGTGGCGGGGGGGTTGAAGGGGCAACTTGTGGCCACATTTGTGCACCCGTTTGCAGTGTGGTCAATTGGCTGACAGACAGCACAGAGTGGGGAGTGTAGGCCAGCTAAATGGTGAAAAGAGTTCCGTGTCGGTGACACTCAAGTCGGTCTTGAGAAAAAACAAGAGGGTATGTGTCAAAGGGGGTGTGGAAGAGGGGAAACGGACGGAGTGGGATACAGAAACGAAATTACATGCATAGATAGAGCCGAAGGTGTTCTACGGTCATAGAACAGTGTATAGTGGAAATTTAGAAAACTCAAGAAAGTGCGTGGCACCTGAGGTGAGCCAGGAGGTGACTGGCCAGGTAACCGATAGCTCGGGTGCCTGTCTGTGCTGGGCACAAACGTGTGGACTAGAGCCCCAGGGCATGCTGGGGCAAGCAGCTGGAGTCTGGTACGGCCTATGTAGGAATGTTTCGGTCTGTAGATTTATGACGCATGCTCGGTCTGCTTAACTCTTGCACTGTCAGCAAGTTGATGTTCAGCGACCTTGTCTGTGAGGTGGAGAGTCGGTCTCCAAAAAGAGAGTGTAATGCATAGACATATGTGACAGTAACTAATGCCCCAACCTTAGTATGTGGAATGGTGAATGTAAAATCGAAGATTTAGTGACAGAGTGCTGCAGAATATGTGACAGAAAAGACCCGTGAACTACACCTGACTAACGCTCGATCATTAAGGTCCTGGTATGGATCGAACCTGTAGTAGGAGTGACATGAGTAGAAAAGTCATCTCTCTTTTACTTCCCTACATGGGCTGTCCCACCCCTGTTATGCGGGTGGTCCTGATGAAGAAGCGATCCCTACGTTGGGAGGGGTTTTCCCTTTTTTTTTTTTTTTTAAGGGGAAAACATCCAATCTGATGCAGGATGCGACCTGAACTTGACTGACCTAAGGAGAAATGACAGAGAAACGATGAGTGGCCCGTATGTTAATGCCACTGGAGACGAGTGGCCGATTAAGTGCCACTAAAATGGTGTGTGGCTGATTGTGTGCCACTGGGAATGTGCTTGTAATGGGCTGTTGTTTGTCCTTGCTCGAAGCGATTGCGAGGGATTGGTGATGATGCGTGCTCGCATCGGTTGCGAGGAGTTTATGTAAATGAGTGCTCGCAGTGATTGAGAGGTATTATGTTGATGTGTGCCCGCAGTATTTGCGAGGAATTTACGTAAATACACGCATGCAGCGATTGTAAGGAGTTTGACAGTGAGTGTTCGCCGTGATTGCGAGGGGTTTGCGATGATGCGTGCCGCAGTGATTGCAAGGAGTTACAAAAATATGTGTTTGCAGCGATTGCAAGAAGTTCAAGTTTGAAATGCATGCTTGCAGCGTTGCGGGGAGTGTCAAACATGCTGGCAGCGATTTGCAAGGCGTTTAGGTAAGCATACTTGTAGCATTTGTAAGAAGTTTGTGTTTGTACATGCTGACAGAGATCGCAAGGGGTTTGTATAGTTATGTGATCGCAGCGTTTGCTAGGGGCTTAAATGACAACACATGCTTGCAGCGATCGCAATGCCTGCTTGCTGTAATGTATGGAATAACACGTACCTGTGCTTCCAGCGATTTGCAAGACGTGGCCCTCGAATGCATGCTTTCAAGAACCTGTACTGATAAATTGCTGCGATTTGCAAAATTGACCTATAGATAGGTGAAAGATGAAGATAGTAAATAGCAATATTGTGGCCAAACTAACCGTAACTGTGCTTGGCGTGGAACTTGAACCGATGCCATGGATCGATACGAATCGGTAGTAAGGAAAAAACACGAACCGATACGAAACGGTAGTGGGCTTTAGCAAAGTGTGGGTCGACTTAACTACATGTGAACTGATTTGCTTCGATGCAAATCCGTGGTAGGAAATAACATGAGCCGACACAAATCGATAGATAAATTGAGGATAATTAACGACATGACACAAACCGATTCGAATCGGCAGAACACTAACATAATTAATGCAAATTGGTAGTAGGAAATGGCATGAATCGATGCGACTAGGTAGTAGGAACTGATATGAACCGATGCGAATCGGTAGTAGGAATGGTCGTGAACCGATGCGAATCGGTAGTAGGAACGATCATGAACCGATGCGAATCGGTAGTAGGAACGATCATGAACCGATGCGAATCGGTAGTAGGAACGATCATGAACCGATGCGAATCGGTAGTAGGAACTGATATGAACCGATGCGAATCGGTAGAAGGAACGGTCATGAACCGATGCGACTCGGTAGTAGGAACGGTCATGAACCGATGCGACTCGGTAGTAGGAACGGTCATGAACCGTTGCGACTCGGTACCGGGGACTGACATGAACCGATGCGACTCGGTACAGGGGACTGACATGAACCGATGCGACTCGGTAGCAGGAACGGACATGAACCGATGCGACTCGGTACCGGGGACTGACATGAACCGATGCGACTCGGTACAGGGGACTGACATGAACCGATGCGACTCGGTACAGGGGACTGACATGAACCGATGCGACTCGGTAGCAGGAACGGACATGAACCGATGTGACTCGGTAGCAGGAACGGACATGAACCAATGCGACTCGGTAGCAGGAACTGACATGAACCGATGCGACTCGGTATCAGGAACTGACATGAACCGATGTGACTCAGTACCGGGAACTGACATGAACCGATGCGACTCGGTACCGGGGACTGACATGAACCGATGCGACTCGGTACCGGGGACTGACATGAACCGATGCAACTCAGTACCGGGGACTGACATGAACCGATGCGACTCGGTACCGGGGACTGACATGAACCGATTCGACTCGGTACCGGGGACTGACATGAACCGATGCGACTCGGTACCGGGGACTGACATGAATCGATGCGACTCGGTACCGGGGACTGACATGAACCAATGCGACTCGGTAGCGGGGACTGACATGAACCGATGCGACTCGGTAGCGGGGACTGACATGAACCGATGCGACTCGGTAGCGGGGACTGACATCAACCGATGCGACTCGGTAGCGGGGACTGACATGAACCCATGCGACTCGGTAGCGGGGACTGACATGAACCCATGCGACTCGGTAGCGGGAACTGACATGAACCCATGCCACTTGGTAGCGGGAACTGACATGAACCCATGCGACTCAGTAGCGGGAACTGACATGAACCCATGCGACTCGGTAGCGGGAACTGACATGAACCCAATGGACTCGGTAGCAGAAACTGACAAGAACCCATGCGACTCGGTAGCGGGAACTGACAAGAACCCATGCAACTCGGTAGTCGAATGACATGAACCAACATGAGTAATAGGAAATGACATGAATCAGTAGTAGGAAGTGGCGTGAACCGATGCTAATCGGTAGTAGAAAACAACATGAAGCGCTGAGAATCGGTAATGGAACAACATAAACCGACATGCGACAGCAATAGGAACTGACATGAAGCGATGCGAATTGGTAGTAAGAAATGACATGAATCGATGTGATTTGGTAGTGAAAAACGTTATGAACTGATGCGAGTCGGCAGGAAGGGTAACCCAGTACAACAAATGGGTCAGGTACAATAGAAGGGCTAGCCAATGGGAAGGACGGCTGAGCGTAGTCAAGTATTGCAAAAAGTGATGGTTTAGTGTAGCTAAGTACAGTAAAGAATGATGGTTAAGCGTAGCGAAGTACAGTCAAGGATAACGACAGCGTACAGCCAAATACAACAAGGTAATGGCTAAGAGTCGCGAAGTACAACAAAAGATGATGGCTAATCGTAGCCAAGTGCGGTGAAGGATGATGACTAAGTACAGTAAAGGATAATGAGTACAACCAAGTACAGTAAGCTGATGGCTCAACGTACCCAAGAACAGTCAAGGGCGATGGCTCAGCGTA
>BLSH010066234.1:568219-581408 GCA_018402905.1 Glandirana rugosa
ATAAATGTAAAAAAAAAACCTATAAATAATATCGTGTTTCATTTTTTTACAAAAAAAAGAAGTTTTAACAGCGAAAAAAACAAATATCGCGTTTTTTATTTTTGGCGTCTGCACGAGTTTATGGTGGTTTTCTTTCGAGTTAAACACCCTTTTTTTCTTGTAGTTAAAACAAAGTCATGTCCCAACGTGCTGACGTGTTAACAGTCAATTTCACTACGTCACCACATAGCGTTTTTTACCGGACCAGTTCTTCACCCATTTAGGAAGAAAGACTCCCCTACCACTGCTGAAAGAGAAAGTAAAAAATTGACCACGATGTTCACTTTCTAAAGAATATAGAGAGCTGAAGACAGCAGATATACATGTAAAACTTATGTAGGAAAAATTGTTTTATCTCTGTGTATCATCTGCGGCGGTACAGCTCACTGGGTATAGGACAGGGTTTACATCCACTTTAACCACTTCAGTCCCGGAAGGATTTACCCACTTCTTGACCAGGCCATTTTTTGCGATACACCACTGCATCACTTTAACTGACAATTGTGCAGTCGTGCAACCCTGTACTGAAACAAAATTGATGTTCTTTTTTTCCCACAAATTGAGCTTTCTTTTGGTGGTATTTGAGCACGTCTGCGGTTTTTATTTTTTGCGCTATAAACAAAAAAAGCGACAATTTTGAAGAAAAAAAACATTTTTTTACTTTGTGCTATAATAAATATCCAAAAAAAAAATGTAAATAAACAAATTTCTGCCCCAGTTTAGGCCAATATGTATTCTACTACATATTTTTGGTTAAAAAAAAATCCCAATACTGATTGGTTTGCGCACAAGTTATCGTGTCTACAAAATAGGGGATAAATTTATGGAATTTTTATTGTGATTTTTTTGCAAGTAATGGCGGTGATCTGCGATTTTTAGTGGGGCTTCAACGTTGCGGTTGACAGATCGGACACTTTAAAAATGCACCGATTACTGTATAAATGACACTGGCAGGGAAGGGGTTAACACTGGGGGTGATCAAGGGCTTAAATGTGTTCCCTGGAAGGTGTTTCTAACTGTATGGGGGCTGGGCTCACTGGAGGAGGAGAGAGATCGCTGTTGCCGATCACTGGTAACAGACGATCTCTCTCTCTATTCCCCTGATAGAACGGGGATCTGCTTTGCTTACACTGGCAGATCCCCGTTTTGCCTCTCTCTAGAGCGATCGTGGGTGCCAGGTGGACATCGAGTCCGCTGGACCCACTGGTTGGCTCCCCCTGCTAGCGAAAGCTGTGTATGCGCCCGACGTACACCTACGGGGATTTGCGCAACCGTCCCAACCCGCTGCAGTATAATGACGGCGGCTGGTCAGCAAGCGGTTAAGTATAACATATAGAAACAATTTTATTTTTGTGGCTGCAATATCAGTCATTTACATGGCAGCTAGAAGGCTTGTGAGGTGGCAAACCCTCTGTTTTTGAACTGAAAAATGTACTAGTTCTTGTAATATTGTAGATGTGGATATTTCACATAATATTCCTAGAAGCCAAGGCATCACAGCATATATGTATGAAATATAGGCACAGCAGCTATGACATACCTTTTACCGTGCACTTACCTTTTTTCTACATGCATATAACATTGCAGTAGTCTAGGACTGTGTCTCCATGTACAGTATGTTTTGCAAAAAAACTCATAGATGAATGGGTGGAGTAATTATTGTCTCAACAGTGCAATTTAGATGCCCGGATTGACGGACACAAGGCATAAACGGTTGGTAAGACAAAGGACACACTTGGATGACAAAGTTCTACTGAGATATAAATATTAATAACCAACCATAACAATGTGAAAAGCCTTTTTTTACTGACATCTTTGCCTCTGCAGAAATTTCCCAACACACATGAAAGACTAAAAATAAGCTGGGAATATAGTACAAAAGTTTTGTACTTTAAACAGGGGACGAGAAGGAATATTTTACATATTGTGACAGTGCGTGGCCCAGCCACTGTGAAAAGGGAAGTAGATATGACACAAGGTTCACACATATGCAGAGTGCAGGGATATGGCATATTGATTCTGAATGGAGAAAGGTGTTATTTTTTTTAACTTTCTCAGACTTTTGAAATTCCAATATTGAGTTCAGGAGTTTGGAGATTTGGAAGAGTTTTGGAAGGGAATAAATCTGTAACTCAGTGTCCAGGTCTTGCAGTAGAACGGCCGTCTATGAGTGCAGGTGCACATAGCCCTTATAATGAAGGAGTTGGGCATAGTTCAGAGCTCCTGTTAGGAGGCAGGTGTGCAGCAGCCAAGTGACAGCACTCCATGCTGGAGGAGAGATTCCTTGTCCATAGAACGAAGACAGCTAAGCAAGTCTGGGAGACTGACAGAGCCAGAACAACTAGGCGAGTCCAAGGGACTGAAGAAATCTGGAGGTCTTGAACCGTGAGAGAGTCGAAGTGTCAGGGGAACCCCCTATCAATTCGCCAGGGAGTGGACCCATGAAGCATGACTGCTGCAACCCGAAAGACTGAGAGAGCCAGAAAAGCTGAGCGAACACAGAGGTACTGTGTAAGATTGTTTGGGGGGGGCAGCCAGGAGCAAAGCTAAAGCCTTAGCAGTGGCTTTGCTGAAGAGAGAGCAAGCTGGCTTGGCATTTTTTTTGTTACCTGTTTTCATGGTGAAAATCCTGTGTGAGCAATTGTTTTCTGTTGAACTTTGATTTTGTGTAATAAAAGTGGGCTGGCAAGCTTAAAACCACAGTTTTGACTGACGTGGTCTTGCTACAAATGCTTTTACCACCTTGCACCGTGTTTCCACCACTGCTATTAGTGAGAAATATAGAAACATAGAGCTGTGAAAAAAAGACCATAGAAGAGTCAAAAGGCAGAACAAAGAGCATCAAGTTTGCCCCCCTCCCACCTTTAGTTTAAATGATGGGTTTTTTAAACTGATTTTAGAGTATAGATCTATGTGAGTCTTAAGCATGTTTGGATCCACTTACTATCGACTGACTCACTAACTCTGCTGGAAGTCTATTCCAAGCATCAATTACAGTTTTGAACTTTCCCCCTGCTAGTTTGAGGCCTTGTCCCCATGTTCTTGATCTTGGCTTCATATTGAAAATACTGCACTCCTGAACCTTATTTATCCCTTTAACGTATTTACAATCATGTCTCCCCTTTCCCTTCTTTCCTACAGACTACATATTAATTTTCTCAAGTCTCTCCTGATATGTTTTATCCCTCAGACTTTACACCGTTTTTGTTGCTTGTCTCTGGACCTGTTCTATCCTATCAATATCTTTTTGTAAGTGAGGCCTCCAGAACTGGATGCAGTATTCTAAATGAGGTCTAATGAAATATCTACATAGGGGAATTAGAACCTCCTTCCTTCTGCTGGTGACCCCTCTATTGATGCATCCTAGAATTGTATTCACTTTTTCCACTGCCTGGTCACACTGCTCATTTTGCAATTATCTGAAATAAGAGCACCCAAATCTTTTTCCTCTGTAGTGCAAGCCAACACCAATATTGTACTCTGTCAAGGGATTTTGTTTTTCTTTAGGTGGATTATTTTCTATTTAGAAACATAAAACGGAGGTTTCCACTGCCTTGACCAATCTTACAGCAATGCCAAATCATGTTCCATGTTACAGACACCTCCAGGCATATCAACCCTATTACACACCTTTCCGTCATCAGCAAAAATACATGCAGTACCTTACCCACCAACCCTATAGTTATATCACTTACATATAGGTTAAATAGAACATGACCTAGTGCAGAGCCTTGTAGTACACCACTAGTGACTGGTCTTTATTCCTAATACATCCCATTTACAACCACAGTCTGGTATCTATCTATCCTTTAGCCAACTGCATATCCACTGAACCACCCAAGAGTTAAGTCCTAGCTTGTACAACTTTTACTAGATCATTATGTGGAATGGTATCAAAAGCTTTGCTAAAATCAGGATAGGCTATGTACACAGTACCACCCTGGTCAAAAAAATGAGTGATATAGTCTGACATGATCAGCTCTCAACAAAGCCATGCTGCTTTGGGTCCAGCAGGTAGTGTTTTTAAGTGATCAATGCTCCTTTTTTCAGGAATTATTCCATTAACTTGTCTACAAAATATATAAAACTCACTTCTTGTGGATAGATATTAGCTGTCTCCCAGTCATGCAGAACTTCTGTTAGAAGAGATTGATTAAAAAGATCTGTTAATGGTCTAACAACTATATCTCAAACTCTGGAATGAATACTGTCAAGGCCCCACTGCTTTATTAAGCTTTAACAAAGCCAGTTACTCTGCTATCTCTGTCTCTATAAATACTGAAAAAGGAACTGTCATTACCAGAACCAATATGATCCCCCAAATTGTTATTGTTAGTGCAATCTATTTCTGAGAAGACAGAACAGAAGTAATTGTTTACATGGTTTGCTACATCCAGGACTTACTCAACATAGGTGTTTTCCCAGTTTTCATTTAAGTGATTCCGCTGTATTTTTTCCTTTCATCACTAATGTACTTATAAAAAAAGTTTGTTTCTTTTCCTAATAGATTTAGCCATTTCTTCCCCTATATGTACTATGGCAGCACTGATTTGGCCCACTTTTGTCTATTTTTATACATGTCTCTATTAGCTCAATATCATACCACCATGCAAGCATCACGACTAACATAACTAAAACTTTTAACTTTGCACCAATCTTTTACCCAAACACTGAGCCCTGCTACATGTACTTTCTCTTGCTGTTTATTATGGGCAGATAAGACCACTGAAAATGTAAGTGTACATCCTAACTGGTGAAGATCCTGTCCCAAATTCAGAAAATCTTTCTGAACAGAATGCACATCATTCTGGGACAAATCATTTGTGCCAAGGTGCACAACAACATCGGCATTGCACTCTTCACTAGCTTGCTTGACCATATTTAAAATTCACATTTTTATCTCTACCGTTCTCAAGCCCGATGACAAACTGCCTTATGCTACAGCCATCAGTCCAAAACACCTGCTTCCATCTTTGTGCACTCCATTTCCAAGCACAGTGGGAGCGTGCCTCCGGCAGCACGCATGCGTGCCCAATACCTGGAAATACTGGATTACGTATATATATTTCATCCTGCGCAGCGCAGTCGCCCTGTAGCAGTAAATCTGCTATGGGGCAGTCGGCAAGTGTTTAAAGGCTGCTACCTTCAGATGAGTAGACACTGGCAAAGCTGAGCGCATCCCCCAGGCATACTTTTATATCCCCACCCTAGTCTGTGAGGCCTCTTTTTTTCTGCTAGTCTCCTTAGGAGATGGATCTCTTGTCCCTTGGAGAGGTTTTTCTATGCTTAACCATTCTTCTTTATTTTATCTCGGACTATTCATGCATCAGGACAGAAGTGCAGTGGACAAAAATGCATGGTTTAAACAGCAGGAGTTTGGAGGCAGCTAACTATCTTTGGTTTGTACCTGTGTTTGCTTTTAAGTAAATATTTTTTTAAATGTCTGGGGTAGACAAATGTTTGGGTAGACATCAGAACACTTATAGAGGAGAAACCCTCCAATAGGTGCACTAGCTATGGTGACCCTGATGTCACGTGAGATTCCCTCACTTTGGAAGGATTTCCTCTCGCTTCCTGTTTTGGCTATGGGACAGTAAGTGAATGGAAATCTCTCCAATGGGACACAGATGAAAAAAAAAAATTACTAGGATTATAATTCTCCCTTACTCTATTCAAAATGAAAAAAAACACAGTTTAAGTTAAAGCTGGCCATACACAAACAAGGTGGATGGAGGAATCCCCCAACTTGGACATTGTCTTCCTGTCTTCCAGTGGGACCCTGCTGCTGTAAAAGCACACTGACGATTGGCTGCAGCCGCAGTTTTCCAGCATTTACATTTGACTTAAGTGGATTAAATAACTGACTTCTATCAAGCAGGAAAGAACACACACTGATTGAAATTCAGCTGGTTCCTGCTGAAACGCCCAGATTTTGATCAGTGTATAGCCAGCTAAAGGGTTCAGTTGAGGTACAGAGTTACTCTCAAGTTCAGCCATAAAGACTGTTTTGGATAACAACTTGCTTAGTTACTATAGCAGTTGAGTTTTGCAATGCAAGATCCAGGGTGTTTTTCCAGGTTCATTTAGGTGTGTTGGCACTGGATGAGCCCAAATGCTTCAAAATTCTCTCGATTAAAAATTAACTAAGATAACAGGGCAGATAATATTCACTATTATTGGTCTGTCTGTACCTCCGGAAACTCAATACATTCCTATTATATAGGTTAACCAACCTCTTATGCTACTGCAATGCATACATTTCTTTATATCTTTTTCTTCAATTTACTAGCGCTAATAAAAGGAAACATTTACAAAATTCTTAAAAATGAACTGGACAGCCTACCAGATTGAAAGATTGCAAAGGGTAACAGTAGACAGCTGTGTCTCCCATGAATCGTGTGATCCAGCAGCCACTCTGCATCCCTTCATATTTCCTCCTGCTGGATTTGTTCAGAAGGGTCTAGATCAGAGATTATTAACCTGGGGTCCTTGGACCCATAAGTGGTTGATTAATGGGTTTCAGGGGGTCCATGAGGATCAGATAAAAAGATAGATAGAGGTAGTAGTAATGGTAGTAGAAAATATAGTGGTTACCAGTAGTAGCAGTAGGTTTAAGCGGAATTAAAACTGTTTGCTTGGCCACTACTTTTTGCATGAAAAGAAGTGAGTTTTTCTGTTAAGAATATTTACTCTATGCGAAATGTCATATATGTGCGAGTCAATCAAATTTCAATAAAATAAAGTATATTCACATGCATGGAAAGTTGTGTTTATGTGAACATTTGTTGAGGGGGGGGGGGGGTCAAAAGTCTTTTTTTTTTTAGAGAGGTATATGGCTCAAAAAAGGCTAACAAGGTCTAGATGAAAACACATACTTTAAATTATGTACATTATAGTTTCACAATTGGCAAGGTTAAAAAAAAAACACTAGTCCATCCAGTTCAACCTGTGTGGGTGTGTTCATATTGGTAATCATTTCCCATATCTCTGTATATTGTGTTCACTAAGATACACAGTCAACAGTCTTTTAAACCTATCAATACTTCCTGCTGACACCACTGACTGTGGAAGAGAGTTCCAAATCTGTATCACCCTGACAGTGAAAAAACCCCTACGCAGCTTAAGGCTAAACCGCTTCTCCTCCAATCTCATTGTGTGGCCCCATGTCTTCTTATACTCCTTGAATAGTTTCCTACCTATGCTGGGATCACCATTGAGGTATTTGTATTTTGCCATCATATCTCCTCTCAAGCGTCTCTTCTCCACGGAGAATACGTTGTGCTTGTAGTCGTTCCTTGTAATTAAGGTCCAGTCCCCTTATTCATTTTTGTTGCCCTTCTCTGGACTCTCTCCAGTTCCAGCACATCATTCCTGAGGATTGGTGACCAGAACTGGATGGAATACTTCAGATGTGGTCGAATTAGAGTTTTATAAAGTGGTAGGGTTATCATTTTATCTCTGGAGTAAGTAAATTCCCTTTTTGCTAAAAGTCTGCTAGCTTTGCTTGCTGCAGCTTGACATTGCATGCTATTGCTCGGTCTGTCTTCCACTAGGACCCACAGATCTTTCTCCTTCCTGGATTCCCCAGAGGTTCTCCCCCTAGTGTGTACCTTGCAGCTATATTTTTAGTCCTCAAGTGCAATACTTTACATTTTTCAATATTATACCTCATTTTCCATGTTCATTTATCACTGTGATTGTAGTCAGTCCTTTACTTAGCTTTCTTATTTTCCTTTTACTGCTCAGTGCTTTGCATACAACATCATGGAAATTTATGCCACAATCATTATTCAGAATTTTTCTGAAACAACTTGCATTTTAGTTTGAACAAATATTTTTTAAGCATTCTTAATTCTTGTGACAGCCTTGTTGGCACTGATTACCTGAAATTGTACTTGCTGGTTGATGTCAGACACGTAGAACTGCTTCAGGAAGAGCTCGTTTTGACTCCAGAACAAGCGGATGTCAGGAATACCGTAAAGAATCATGGCCAGCCTCTCTAATCCGAGACCAAATGCCCATCCAATTTTATCATGCGCACCAGCTGCAATCAAAAACAAAAAGAAAATCCAGGAGCTTAGTCTGTAAGATATCAAATAAAATATTTATTGTGTCTCTAGTGGATGAACTGAGGAGACAGCAAAATCTGTCAGTAATTGCCATCTGATTATTCTAAAAGATATGCAAACAAAAGGCTGTGAAGCCAATCAACAGAGAAGGCTTGTATAAAAATGTCCAGAGTTTTCCCAATCTTTTAAGAAATACTACTAATTGCATAAGAATATTATTCCTTTGAAGGAATTTCTAAGTCTGAAAAACACAACGCTTATGTTTCCCTACAACATGCCATCATTATTAAAGTGGTTGTAAAGTCACATCAATTAATTACTTTGATTCTCTCTCTTTGAGGTCCCTCTTCAGTACATTATGTGTGTTTTGCAAAAATTATAATGCTAAATACCTTCTTTGCAGAGCCCTGCTCTCCTGTCATGTGACCTCCCTCTGCTTCCTTTCCCTAGTAAGTCAGTACAGTGGGAGGGGCTGAGATTCCCCTATGATGACTGCAAGCTAGCAGAGGGTGGTCACACATCTGCACAGCAGGGCTCTGCAAAGAAGGTATTATTATAATTTTAGGAAACACACACACTATACTGAACAGGGACCTAAAACAAAGAGGATAAAAAGCAATTAATACACATTTCTTTATTTTTCAAGCACTTGATCAGCTGCAGAGAATAGAATTACACAGGCAGGAGAAGGGAGGGGCAGGGAGGAGATTGGCTCACACAGACTACGGAAGAGAGCGGGACAGAGAGGGGGGAGATGCAGAGGCACATAAACTGACCATGCTGATCAGCAGCTATGATAAACGTGGTCAGTTTACAGAGGGGGTAGCAGGAACAGGCAGGATCAGCCAGATATTGCACAACAAAAAAGGGGCAATCGACAGGGCAAACTCATTGTGCTATATCTCGTGCCTTAAAGGGACAGGAGCATTTTTTTTTTTTAGGGTTATAACCACTTTAAGTTGTGGTTTCGTGAATGTGTTTTTTGTATCAGTGATGATGAGTTGGAAATCCTGATCCAGTGTAACTGTTTTTCCTAAAAATGTGCTGTGTTACAACTAGCTAAGTTCCTGAGGCGTATGTCACCTCCAGGATTGCTTAATTTTTTTGTATTATTTGGAGTATTACCAATGTTAGATAGTGTAGCTATACTTACGGCACTGCAACAATGAGAGCCGAAGCTCTCCTACACACAAGCTATACTGTTGCTTGTCTGCTCCTCCTCTTCCCTTGTCCATTCACAGAACTCTTTGCATTCTGTTAACCATTCAAAAATATGAAACACTCTGTGACTGGACCAAGGGAGGGGAGAGGAGGGGCAGGCAAATGACAGTGGGGCTTGTGAGTAGGAGAACCGCAACCCTTCTTGTTACAGCACCGAAAGTATAGCCATAGCTGCACAATCCGCCATCATTGATGAAATAAAACAGAAACAGCAGAAATCCTGGAGGGAGCATACACTTCAGGGGACTTAAGTAGCTGCAACACAGTACATATTACTGGAGTTCTTCTTTAACCTGTAAGTTAATCTGCCACTCAAACCGTTCACATCTCATGTTAATGAAGTGGGGAAGCAAGGAAGGCAAAATACAAGCAGATTAAGGCCTCATACACATGGCGTTATGAAAAAACGAGCTGTAACGTCAGTACCAACGCCAGGAAAAAAATGGCGTTAAAAATGTGATTTCATTAGCGTTTTGCATTGGTGTTAATGCACGTTATTGAGTCTCAGCGCTAAGTCATGTTTTGTTTAAAAAGACATCCCCTGCTATTTTTTGACATTTTAAAACATAAAACGTGGCGCTAAAAACACTGGTTAACGTTGCTACAGCTCTAATGCGCGTTATTGAGCATTTTGCTGGCTCAACGTCAAAAACGCCATAACGTTGAAGCTTCAGAAAGCGCAGGTCCTGCGTTAGCTCTACAGCTTAAGAACGCCGACACCACTTACAGCTCAAAAACATCAACGTGTGTATGAGACCATTGAATAACATGGTGTGGCATTCTTAAGCTGTAAAAACAGCTAAAAAACGCCCGTGTGTGTGAGGCCTTAACCTCAGCTTTGAAGCTGAATTCCAGGCAAACAGCTAGTTTCACAGATAAAAGACATAAATTTGAACTGTTTGGCTGCCAAAGGATCTCTATTTTTGTCTGTCGAGAAAAGCGCAAATATTAAAAACAGTAAAATGTGGTACCCAGAAACATTCTTTCACATATACCATCAGAGCCCTGAGCCTTTGAAACTGGTCAGTCTGCTTATCAGCTTCTGCCATTAGCTGAACAGCAATACTCATACTGGAATAGGGACAGGCAGCGCTAGGAGCCACTCATGCCATTCTGCATGTATTGGCAGGTAACATACTTACACTAGAAAACATTAGAATTTTGATGACTAATCAGTGTATTACAGCTCATTGGAGTAAATGACTTATCAGGCTTAAACGGTTTGCATTTGTCGTCTATGACCTTGAATGGGGGATCTGCTTAAACTTCCAGTTCTGGTGACCACCTGTCACTAAACAAGGGAAATCCCCCTAACTTGGGCACAGGCAGCAATAAAAACACGCTCTATTAAAAAAAAAAATAAAAAAAATAAAGGTGTGACTAGAGTAGCACTTGAAGTTTTGTCAGTTTTAGGCACAATAGGGATTACTTACTAAAACTGGAGCATGCAAAACCTGGCACAAATCTGCATAGAAACCAACCAGATTGCAGGTTTTATTGCCAAGCTTAAAGCGGAGTTCCACCCAAAAGTGCTTTAAGTCCTTATCGCCAGCTCCGGATGCTGAAACAGAGTTTTGGGGAGGAGGGGGGGGTGGGGATACCCGATTTTTTTGGGTACTTCCGCTCCGGTCGCCTTAGGCGACCAGAAGTGGAAGGTCTCCTTCCCCCTCCCTCACAAAGTCTTCTGGGACACAGGACAGGTCCTAGAAGACTTCGGAACCAATCACAAAGCGCAGCGCCGCTCGCGCATGCGCAGTGTGCGCCCGGCCGCGAAGCCGCAGGCTGGGTGCCCACAGTAGCAATACCGGCGCCGTGGAGGGGAGGGGGAGAGGAGCGAGGCTCCGTGCGGCTCCATCGCTGGACCGGGAGACAGGTGAGTGTCTGTTTATTAAAAGTTAGCAGCTACACTTTTTGTAGCTGCTGCCTTTTAATAAACTTAAGGAAAGGGTGGAACTCCGCTTTAATTGAACAAGGTGAAGTTAGAAGCAAATTGGCTACCATGCACCAGATTCTGCGTGCACCAGTTTTAGTAAATCTTCCCCAATGTGCTTTATTTTGCATATTTATATTTCATGTCGTCCTTCTTTTCACATTGTTGTATAGACAAAGACCCATCATAATTAGTTTACGGTAAACAAATAGAATCATGCTGAAAGCATAATGTTCCCATTTTAAGCTTCTCCGATTGATTTTATTCCCCTTAATTGGGTTTTCATGCAGTTTGGTAGCAGAACCTTACATGAAAAAGGTGAAATAAGGACACAGGTTTGTGTGATAGAGTGAATATATGAATAGTGATTTAGACTTTACACAGCCCAGACATTTACTTTTAACACCTTTTCATTCAAAAAAGTGTTCTTGTCTCTCTTTCTCGGTGAAATGACAGGAACCTTCAAATATATCAGAGGTATTATCAATTCAGGAAGGCGGCATTTAAAAAAGGATTTTAGAGAACAGGGTAGCAAAGAAAACATTATTTTACAGAATCATTGATTACCGAAACAGCAATCCAGCTTTTGTGCTAGAGGCAATTAAAAGCCAAGTAAAAACAATAAAATAAGCACAGGGGACATTACAGTAAAATCTTGGATTGCATGCATAATTTGTTCCAGAAGCAAGCTTGTGATTCAAAGCACTCGTATATCAAAGCAAATTTCCCCATAAGAAATAATGGTAACTCAGATGATTAGTTCCACAACCATTTATTCATAAGTCTTTCAGTTTATAGTCCATATAAAAATTTTATGTCCTTTCACAAATGGCCGCCTCCACAAGGGGATTAGACACAAAATCCAGCAGGAGCTACTGAGTATGAAAGAGAAGAGAGGCCTCTAAGTGTAGCAATATGGTTACATTTAATGACACAACGTTTAGAAACTCGCAAAGGAGGGATGCACACCTAAGTGTAGTAATAAAAGATTTATTTAGTTCACATGACAAATGCAAAACAGGGCTACGCGCTCAGAACAACACAGCTCCTTCTAGAGACCACTAGAAGGAGCTGTGTTGCTCCGAGCGCGTAGCCCTGTTTTTGTTCCTGAGTCACGGGTCACTTCCGCTGACGCAACTTCTGGTCCCGGAGGGTGGAAATGATCCGAGGTCCGAGTCCCAGACTGGGGGAGACACTGCTTATCACGGGTGACCCTCTAGACGAAGTTCCGGATCCTCCACATCTCATGCGGACCACCACCATCATCTGCAATGCGGATAGAGCCCGCCAGACTGCCTTACTGATGGACATTTTATCTACATCCTTTTGTAAGTGTGCATTTGTCATGTGAACTAAATAAATCTTTTAATACTACACTTAGGTGTGCCTCCCTCCCTTCCTTTGTTTTATGCTGCAGAACTCTGGACACACTCTGGGGATGGCTGTCATCTTCTATCTCCACCAGCTCATCCAACTACCCAGCAGCACCACTGATGATGTAAGTGTTTTTACCCCCCAAAACAGCGCCAGAGAACTACCTTACTATTTAGAAACTCGCATGGTTGATGATTAAAAGAGGCACATCTAAGTAGTCAGGCATCCGGGGTAAAGCTGTCCACATAGACCATCCTGAAAGCAAGTCCTACCAGATACACCTGTCGAAATGGGGCCTACGGACTGATGAATCTACACGGAGAAAATTAGTAGTTGGTACGCTCAAAGATTTATCATTCCATCAAGAGACCGCGACAAAACCCCCCATTTTTGTGAATGTAGTAGTCACCACGACGACCCATCAACCTACTCGACCACCTCTATCTTCTACTGTCGGTAGGGGTCTCACACAGGTCTCAAGACGTCGTATTTTGTTTCCTTCCCTCCCTCCGTGTGGATTCACATCATAATTTTCTAAATAAATCAAGTGTACTGT
>BLSH010066234.1:595412-610156 GCA_018402905.1 Glandirana rugosa
GGGGGGAATTGGAACGTAACGACTAGTCACAACCATTAGGGGATCTAACCACCAGTCACCATCACGACAATTCGGGGACGGACGTAACCACTAGTCACGGTCACGACAATTACGGGGGATGGTTGAAACATAACCACTAGTCACCGTCACCACAATGGAAGGACAGTTGCTAGGTTTGGCCAGTGGGGTGCTGGAGCGCCTGCTGCATTGCAGAACTTTGCACTGACAACTGTAGTACTGTCAGGTGGAGTGATCTTTGCCCCAGAGAACAAATAAAGTCCTGTCTGGAGGAAGGGAGAGAGAGAGAGTGGCACAGGAATGTGCAATAAGAAAGCATTGACTACCAAGGCTGGGGGAGGAAGCGAGAGGGTTAACAGCACATCCACAGACCACCAATGCAGGGAGGGAAGAAGGGGGTTGACAGGAAGGTAACACCACTGCCACTGATCACCAATACAAAGTTGGTAGGGGGCATTAACAGCACTGGCACTGATCACCAATGCAGGCAGGGGCTTAACAGCACTACCACTGACCACCAATCTAGGGGATTACCAACACTGATCAGCAATGCAAGGTTAAGGGGGGGGTGTTAACAGCAGTGCCACTGACCAGCAATACACTGCCACATAACACCAGTGAAGCAGGGAAGGGAGTTCATAGCATTGCCACTGACAATAATGCTAGGGTTAATATTGCATTCAATGACACTAATGCTGGGGAATATTATAGCAGTCACTGACTCAAATACTGGGGTTTATTATTGTGGTCACTGACATCAGTGCTGGAGGTTATTATAGTGGTCAGTGACACATACTGGAAGTTGTTATTGCATCTACTGGCACCAATGCTGGGAGTTAATATTATGGTGACTGTTACCAATGCTGAGAGTTACTATTACTGCCATTGACACGAACAACCAAACAAAGCTGCTTAATGGGTCCTATGCAAATTCCTGCTCCAAAGAAACAATGAGAAAGGTACATTTTTTTGTAGAACAAGCAGTTAGGGTAGCTCCCCCTAGTGCCTAGAATAGAAATATGACTATGCCAACATGTTCATTGTCACACTTTGCAGAAGGTTGTTAAGCCAATTCTTGCTGGAAGGCTATCTTCCTTATCAGGCAGTTAAGGAAGGTCAGAATCTAAGGCATGTAACTCAGGGATCACAGCTTCAGTGTTGTCAGGAAAACATTTTCTTGGAGAGGCCTCTCCTCTCACACTGGTAACTCCGGGCATCTGCATCCTGGGTCCCACTGCAACACAGAGGCCCTTGAGACCGCAGGGCACATGGTTTAAGAATACATTTCAGGACAAGGCGAACCTACACACCTTACAACACAGCATCGGAGACCTATTGGCAAGTCAACTACCCTGTTCCAAACCAGAGCCCACTATGGTGTCAAGCACATTCTCTATTCTTACTCATTCCTCAATCCAGTCCATTTCAGACACAGAATGTCCAGTTTGGTTCAGATTGCAGCTTTAACATAACTTGTTAGCAAACAATCTTTACTTCACAAAGAAGCATTTCCAACATGGTGGCTTAAGGCAAATTGAAAAGCTCAAACTACAGTGTCGCAGAAGCTCAGTTAGTCTTTTAAAAAGATCCAAACTGTGTCCTGTTCATCTCCAGAAGGCTCTTCTGAATTATTGGTAAAGTTTTCAACAGCATAGGTGTGCACAAAGCTCCTAAGCCTTTCTCCTGCTATCTCATGTTTTGGGGTCTTCCACTTATTCTCGTGTAAAATAAACCAGTGCCTCCCCTCATGGTTCTTGGTCTCACTCTCTACCTATGAAAAAGTCTCTGGTTCCAATACTTTATGAGTTAACCAAGAACATGTATGTGGATTTGAAAAGTCAGAAGCTTGTATTTGTATACTTGTACAGGTCAGTAATTCAGAGTAACAATTTTTAAAGGTGACCTTTAAAATGTTAGTTCATCTGTTTTCAGTGCAGCCAAGGGGCCCCAGTAGGTTAAAAGTCATGTGTAGAGGAAATTCAGCTTCCTTTATATGACATACCTGTTGGTCAACTCTGGCTTTTGCAAGGCCTGGCCATAAAAATAGCATTCTGTGTGATTGGCAACATCCAACATATAAGCTAGGACAGATAGTATACTGAGCACATTGATCACAAGAATGAGAGTGGAGCTGCGGTATTGCTTATCTCCCTATTCCACAAATCGGCTTATAAGCAGGACAGCAATGACCCTTTAAAGTGGAGTTCTACCTACAAATACATCTTTATATATTTCGAATCCTCTATGCATGATGAATCACCTATGGAAAAAAAAAAATTATACTCACCCTAAGTGCCCTGTCGCTATGTGGTCCCTATAATCTTCCACTTCTTGATCAGCGGTACTCCGCATCACTTCCTGCCTTGTCTGGGCTAATGGGAGATGTGAGTCATCATTTCACAGGAGTCAGTGCGACACCCCTGAGCTGTAAAATCACGTTATTTCCAGACAGGAAATTACTCAATTTTGTGGGGGAGAGACATGTTCTCTATGTTGCCATAACAATGGGGCGGGACCTTCCTCCATTCCCACCTGTTGTTATGGCAACGAGACATACACTCGAGATTGAGAGGTGCATGCTGGTTACACAGCACCTTATCCAGGAAGAGATTCGGGGAGGGTGTGAGTGGGCTTCACATGCCCACAGCTAAGATGAGAACTCCCAGTAAAGAAAAAAACAGCAATGTAAGTACAAAATAAATAGGAAGACTACCCGGATTTAAAGCTATTAATTACTTTATTTATGTAATGAATACTAACTAGGTGGATGCCAGAAAAAAAACAAAATGATGTGGATGGAACTCCGCTTTAACTTCACTTTCACCTTCCCGGATACTTTAGAAATCTGCCAACCTACTTTGATTTTGATAGGACAGTACAAAACCTGTGCTGTCTATGTGGTATTGTATAGCAAGCCACAACCAGCAGTGAAACAAGATTAAAAGCTCAGTACTGAGCTAACAGCGACTATCTGTCACACAAACATAACAAGCCGAAGCCTGCGAGTGTGTGTGTACTACAGGTATATGTGAGTACAGAGGAAACCTTTGGCAGTAGGCATCTTATCATACAGCCAAGGTTTCCATAACAGAACCAATTGTGTAACTTTTTACAAACAGCAGTTATATTGCGTGAAATCAAATGAACTTTTAGGTATACAAGTCTATACTGCAAAATGCATTACAATATAAACATTTGACTGGTAAAGAAATCTTGGTTTTGTGTTCTTGAGCTTTTAATAAGTATCTTGGGTATCCCAGTGATTCTTCGCTAATAACGGCAAAAGCTCAAAAACTTTTCAAAAGATAAAGAAATACCATTTGTACTTCATGACATTTTTTGTAAAGAGAACAGGGAGGCACAAGAATACTGAAGGCAAGGATGTGTCATCGCTGAAAGTTTTCTTTCATTAATTGGGTTCTTCATAGTAAAGAGTAAAGGAAAGAATCTTTTCAGTAAAATGTGCTGGCACTTGTCTGTTAAATTGCTGTAAATGACATGAAATGTGTGGTGTGATAAAAGAAGATGCAGAACTCAATGAAAAGACTAAAGAGAACACACAGGAGCTTAACCTAAAGACACAAACCAGTATATAGAATTCACGATTCAGGAACTCATTCCCGAGTCTGCTGAACAGAACTTCTCTACTAAGACAGATAACTTCACAAAAAATTCAACCTTGTAAAATAGCTAAATTAACAAAAATATGATGATACACAAGGCCTAGAAATACCTTAAAATATATGAATAGGTTTATTGCTAATGCTACAAAAATATAAAAAAGATGTTCCAGTTAGGCAGAATCACACTAACTGCATTAAAGCAATAGCAAAAAATGCAACCAGTGATAGAAGAACTTGTACTGTAGAGCAGTGGTTCTCAACCCTGTCCTCAAGTACCCCCAACAGGCCATGTTTGCAGGGTTTCCTTTATCTTGCACAGGTGCTTTAAATTAGAGTCAAGGGCTTGGTATTTTAAACAGCTATTTTTATTCTCAAAACATGGTCTGTTGGGGGTACTTGAGGACAGGGTTGAGAACCACTGCTGTAGACCACATGCTAGCTATGGAATTTAAAGGTAAAGGGTTTTAGACCCAGATCAAACCTCATCTCCATACAACCACAGTCTTACAGTCAACACCATAACTTTCAAAATGGCAGCAACTATCAAAAATCTATGCGTATCAGAAAGTATGTCTCTCGCCATATGCTGTGGATTCTCTCGCTGACCACTACATCTCTACAGAACATACTAGTGATGTAGGAGTCAACAAGAGAAACCTCAGCATGTGACAGGAGGCATGTGTGGGACACCTACAAGTGTCAAATAGAAGCAGTGGCTAGAGCTCCTGAATCAAGTGATAAATCTCCTTACCCCTGCTGGACAGGTAAGAAATTAACCTGTTCTTTTACAGATTGACTACAGTAACTTTAGGATAGTGACAGCTAAAGTCTGACAGCTAGACATGAGCAATCTATTTCGTTCCGAATTAGTTTTTAACGAATTTTGACAAATGCATTAATTCGGAAATTCAAAATTCAGAAATTCGATGTTTTGGAAATTTGGAATTTAGAAATTTGAAAAATCTGTAAATCCCAAAATTCCGAAAAAGGAAAATAAGAATGAAAATCCTAAAATTCAAAAGAACGGAAATCCGAAAATAAGAACGAAAATTTGAAATAATGACTAATAACAACTTAACTATTACTAACTATTAAATTATAGGTATTGGAATTTCCTTTCAAATTTGGCTGTTAGTGAACGTAAGGAATATGAATTTATCAGAAATTACGAATTATCCGAAATAATGAATGCGGTATCTAAACAAATGGAACATAATGAATTAATAATAATAAATATCAATAATAATAATACAAAATTTTGATTATTATTATCTAATATTAATTTGTTGCATTCCATTTGTTTAGATGTGGCATTCGTTATTTTGGGTAATTTGTAACTTCAGATACAAATTTGAAATTCCAACACCTATAATTTAGTAGTTAGTTATAGTTAGTTTGTTATAATTTAGAATTTTCGGATTTTCTTTCTTATTTTCGGATTTTCAGATTTTCGAATTTTTTAATTCCCAAAAAAAACAAAAAACAAATGAAACAAAAACTAAAACAAACACATTTTTCAGCAGTGCACATGCCTACTGGCAGCTGCTGTCACTACCATCTCTACTTGGTAAAGTAGCTAAAACGATTATATATATATTTTTTTTCACTAATAGGCCTGCACAGTTACTGTGCGGAAAATAATTATTTGATCCTCTGCAGATTTTGTAAGTTTGCCCACTTACAAAGACATTAAGGCTCTTGTTGGCAATCACACATTTAAGACATTTCTTGTAGTTGGTTACTAGGTTTGCACACATCTTAGGAGGGAATTTGGTCCAATCTTCTTTACAGATCTTCTCTAAATCCTAAAGGTTTCTTGGCTGTCACTTGGCAACTCGAAGTTTCAGCTCCCTCTGTAAATTATCGATAGGATTAAGGTCTGGAGACAGGCTAGACCACTCCATGACCTTAATGTGCTTCTCCTGGAGCCACTGCATTGTTGCCCTGGTGGTATGTTTTGGGTCATTGTCATGCTGGAAGACCCATCCATGACCCATCTTCAGGGAAGAAGGTTCTCATTCTAGATTTTACAATAGATGGCCCCATCCATTGGCCCCTCAATGTAAGAAAGTCAGACTGTACCTTTAGCAGAGAAACAGCCCCAAAGCATAATGTTTCCACCTCCATGCTTGACTGTAGTGATGGTGTTTTTAGGGTCATAGTCTGCATTTTTCTTCCTCCAAACACAGCAAGTCAAGTTAATGCCAAAGAGCTCAATTTTGGTCTCATCTGACCACAGTACTTTCTCCCAATCCTTCTCTGAATCATTAAGATGTTCATTGGCAAGCTCCAGACTGACCTGTACATGTGCCTTCTTGCTGCCTGAAGACCTTGGGGGCACTGCAGGATTTCAATCCATGGCGGCATATTGTGTTACCAATGGTATGTTTGGTGATTGTGGTCCTAACTGCCTTGAGATCATTCACAAGCTCCTCTTGTGTAGTTCTGGGCTGATCACTCACTTTTCTCATGATCATCCTTACCCCAAGAGATGAAATGTTGCATGGAGCACCAGACCGAGGGCGATTGATGGTTATTTTGCATTTCTTCCATTTGCAAATAATAGCTCCAACAGGTGTCTCCTTCTCACCAAGCTTCTTGTTGATGGTCTTGTAGCCCATTCAAGCTTATACACATAATGGGTTGTCGTTAGGAGTACCTTTTTAAAGAGGAAGTAACCCCAGATGGGGTTTACTTCCTCTACATTCCCCTGCAAAGTAGATGCATAATGGGCTACTATGCATCGCATAGCAACCCATTATGTGCCACTTACCTGCAAACAAAGCCTGCGACATCCAGCGCTGTCCCCTTGCTGGCAGCATCAATCTTCAGCCCCTCTTCCTCCGGGGCCGCGATCTCTGGTTCTGTGACTGGCCAGAGTCGCGTGACTTTAAATTGGTTGTCAACCCTTGAAAACCACCTTAACCTACAGGTAAGCCTATATATAATAAGGCTTACCTGTAGGTTCCCTGCATATCTCCCAAACCTGCATGGTTTAGGAGATATGCACTGTACTCGCATGTGCCCACGTCATCGGGCAAATGCGCAGTGAAGAAATGGCCTCCGTGCCATTCCTTCACTGAGATCGTGCCATGACTGGCGGCTCCTGCGGGCATGCGTGGGAGTGACGTCACACAACTCTGGCCAGTCACAGAGCCAGAGATCGGGGCCCCAAAAGGAAGAGTGGCAGAAGATGGACGCGGCCTGGAGCGGGGACATCGCGGGCTTCCAATACAGGTAAGTGGCACATAATGGGCTAATATGCGGTGCATACTAGCCCGTTATGCTTTTACATTGCAGGGTAACGTAGAGGAAGTAAACCCCATCAGGGTTTACTTCCTCTTTAAATTGACAGGACTAATCTGTGTACCATATGATCACATGCTGTAGCCAGTTTGTGGGAGCCAGAATTATTGTTGGTTGGAAGGGGATCAAATACTTATTTTATTCACTGAACTGCAACTCAATGTATAACATTTGTATCATGTTTTTTTTCATAATTTTTGGTTGATATTCTTTCTCTAACATTTAAAATACAGATATGATAACAATTATAGACCCTTCATTTCTTTGTAAGTGGCCAAACGTACAAATAATTATTTTTGCCACTGTAAATGTGCAGGCCTATTAATAAAAAAAAAAAAAAAAAAAAAAAAAAAATATATATATATATATATATATATATATATATATATATATGTATATAGAATAGTCTTAGCTACTTTACAAAGTAGAGAAGGTAGATGGTAGACAGCAGACCTTAGATGACCTCTGTTTCCCTCATTGTCTTAGTAATAATTACAAACGTCTAATTCTAATCTCGCTTTTTATACCTGTCATGCAGGCTGCATAACAAAAAAAATGAAGGTTTCTTATTTTTGTATTATGAGTTCATGATTAAAACTAAGCTCCCTGTGCCTGCAGCATTCTGGAGAGCAGGACCACTGCTCTAACACAAAGGGCAGGGATCTGGGTCCCTAAGAGTCTGAAAGAGACAGGGTGCCTAAGCACTGTTGATTGGAATACTATTATAGGGAATGTGTCAGACAGCTGGAGACCCAGACCACTGTGCTCTGTGAAAGCAGGTACAGGGATGTATCCTATTTTATTCAAGAACACATAATAATTAAAAAAAAAACATATTCTTTACCCGTTATGTGGCCTAAATGTATAACAAATATACAAAGACTTCATTTGAGCTTTAAAGACTGAATACTATAAAAGTGACAAGATGTCTTTAAGTGTGACATCCAAGAGAAATGCACATCTGCAAAGGCAAAATGGATTGGCATGGAGAAGCATGTTCTGGTTGTAAAATATTTCCTACATTTTGAGCTGCAAATTAGCAAACACACTGGCACACAAAAAATATACACGCATTTTTAACATTTAATTTATTAGCCTTTATATTACTTTCCTCTACTGGGAAGCATTTATAAAGCCATGGCGTTCACAGCAATCAAATAATGATTGCTTCAAACCTAAAGAGGAACCACTTCAGTCCAAAAATTGTGACTCTAGCATTGTATTGCTGTAGTATATTCCAATTAAGATACCCACGAGCTGACATTCTGTGGTAGTTCCTCATTTATGCCTAGAAATCTAATTAATCCATTCCTATACAGATAACAGTTGTATTATTCTAGTTAAGATATTTTTAACTACTGTGCCAAAAAAAAAAAAAACATCTGAAAGAAAGAAATGACATAATAAAGCAAACTGTAGGGAAAAATAACTAGAATTTAATGAGGCATGAAGAAGGCTATTGTTTTATCAAAGTAATTTTACTTGATTTTATTTTAGACATTACTAATTTAATTGGCATTCAAAATATTAGGTTCTACATATGTGCATAATATAAACAGTTCTATGCCAGTTGTTAAGATGCATGTTCAATTGTATCCAGAGATTTGAATTATGTTCAAAGTAATTGGGTCTTTAAGAAGACATGACGATAAAATATCCACCCAAATGTACTTACTGTAGTTCATAAAATACACCATTATTTTCTAATGAACCATACGGTTTTGACAGCTTATTAGATGCAACTAATTAAAAACTATTTTCCGAGGCAAAAAGCCACAGAGGTAACTTTTGTGTATTTTAAAAGGAATTATATTGATCAAAAAATAAGTTTAACAAAAAAAAAAAAAAAAAGGAAAAAACATAACAGCATCCCGCATCAAATCAAAGAAGAATAGGTATAGATAGGCTTTTAAAAACAAAAGTTTGCTCCTTTCTGAGAAAAAAAAGTTAAATATACCATTAAAAGTGGTTTGTTATATCTGTATAAGTGCACAAAAATTGCTTTTTAATCCTGCCGGAAATCCAGTTAGCTGATAACGTTTTGCCTTTCTGCGTTGGTGGACTGCTGTCATTTAGCACTGTAATCAAATCTGCCCTGTTCTCCTCTGCAACTTACAGAACACCTTCCTCTTATGGTATGGAGATCAAGAGAGGTGAGGTGTTCTGTAGTCATATACCCACCACCTGGTTTTATATACCCCCCTGGTCATCTACCCCCCCACACCTGGTCATATACCCCCACCTGGTTATATACCCCCCACCTGGTTACATACCTCCCACCTGGTCATATACTCCCCCACCTGGTCATACACCCCCCACCTGGTCATATACCCCCCCACCTGGTCATATACCCCCCTGGTCATATACCCCCCCACATCTGTTCATACACCCCCACCTGGTCATATACCCCCCATCTGGTCATATGCCACACACTTCCTTACCTATAAAAAAAAAAACTAAGAACCCCAGGCAAATGACATGCACAGAGGATGCGGCGCTCTGTCCTGCCACCTGAATGAAACTTGTGTATGGCAAGAGATGCAAGACGTGGATATAATATATTACATAAAAGAGAAATGGATGTCCTGTACGGATCCTATGAAGGGATGCTAAAATGGGCCCACTGTAATGTGCATGTAAAAGAAATGAAATGAACCGACATTAGGTAAAACTCCATGTATCCAATGAAAAACAACACTAACACTAGAAAGCTGGTCCTGCTGTCAAGGAGTCTGGAGTGGGAGCAACTATATAAAAAACAAAAGAAAAGGAAAGGACACAACTGTGCAACCCACATGTAGTGTAACATTAAAAAAACTCTTGTCAATTTATTATGAAAAGTATAACCAACATGCACACTCCACACATGCATGTCATTTGCATGTGAGTTTTTTAAATACTAGACGTGGGTTACACTGCTTTGCCCCCCTTCCCAGTTATTTTGTTTCTTCATGTCCTAAGGTGACAACACTGCTCCTCCATAGATACAGAGCAGTGAGAGTTGTCGCCCTAGGACAGGCTTTCACAACCTTTTAACCCGAGAGGAACCCCAAAAATAATTTTCATTTCTCGAGGAACCCTTACTAAAAGCAATTCATCAGGGCTCAATAAGAACATTGCCCCTTATATTGGTGGTCAATAGAAAGAATGTCCCCCTTAAAGTGGTTCTCAGAATGCTACCCTTAACTGCTTCCACACCGCACGCAGTATATTTACTGCGGCAGTGTGGATGCTTCCCGCGAATCGCTGTAAATAAGCGGCGATTTGCGGGTGGCCGCTAGGGGGTGCGCACGCCCGCCGTGCTCCTGAGGAGTGTGTCCATGGCTCAGGCGGACCCGATGTTCGCCGGCGAGCCGCGATGAGCGGCCACAGCAAAAGAACGGGGGACCGCCGATATAAACACGGCGATTCCCCGCTCTGTCAGTGCGGGCATAGGAGATCTACTGATCCCTGTCACTGGGATCAGTTAGGTCTCTTATGCCCATGGTAGCCCAGCCCCACCACAGTTAGAACACACCCAGGGAACACAGTTAACCCCTAGATCTCCCCCTGCAGATTAACCGCTTCACTGCCAGTGACATTTATACAGTAATCAGAGGACATTTAAATTTCTGATCGGTGTATAAATGTTATTGGTCACAAAAAAGTGTAAAAATGGTCCGACATGTCCGCCGCAATATCGCAGTACCGCTAAAAATCACAGATTGCTGCCATTACTAGTAAAAAATAAAAAAAAAAATAAAAACCCCAGAAATTAATTCTCATCATCCGTAAAGGAGACCACTTTAGCGCAAACCAATCAATAAACGCTGATTGCAAATTTTTTTACCAAAAATATGAGGAAGAATATAAATCGTCCAAAACCGATGAAAAATAATGTTTTTTTATATTTTTTTGGATTTGTATTTCAGCAAACAGTAAGAAAAACAGTTTTTTCTCCAAAATTGTCGCTCTTCTTTTGTTTATAGAGGTGATCAGAAATGATGCAGAGGCGATCAAATACCACCAAAAGAAAACTCTATTTGTGGGAAAAAAAGGACGCAAATTTCGTTTGGGTACAACGTCGTATGACCGCGCAATTGTCAGTTAAAGCGATGCAGTGCCGAATCGCAAAAAGTGCTCTGGTCCTAAAGTGAGAAATCCTTCCGAGACTGAAGTGGTTAAAGACAGCTAAAAAGATATTTGTGTCATGTTGCTGACTTTGCTACAGTAAGGGCCATAAATATTGGGACATCAACACAATTCTAATCTTTTTGGCTCTATACACCACCACAATGGATTTGAAATGAAACATACAAGAGGTGCTTTAACTGCAGACTTTCAACTTTAATTTGAGGTGTATTTACATCCAAATCAGGTGAACAGTGTAGGAATTACAACGGTTTGTATATGTGCCTCCCACTTTTTAAGGGACCAAAAGTAATGGGACAATTGGCTGCTCAGCTGTTCCATGGCCAGGTGTGTGTTATTCCCTCATTATTCCATTTACAAGGAGCAGATAAAAGGTCCAGAGTTAATTTCAAGCATGCTATTTGCATTTGGAATCTGTTGCTGTCAACTCTCAATATGAGATCCAAAGAGCTGTCACTATCAGTGAAGCAAGCCATCATTAGGCTGAAAAAACAAAATAAACCCATCAGAAAGATAGCAAAAACATTAGGTGTGGCCAAATCAACAGTTTGGAACATCCTTTAAAAGAAAGAATGCACCGGTGAGCTCTGCAACACCAAAAGACCATGGAAAACAACTGTGGTGGATGACCGAAGAATTCTTTCCCTGGTGAAGAAAACACCCTTCCCAACAGTTGGCCAGATCAAGAACACTCTCCAGGAGGTAGATGTATGTGTGTCAAAGTCAACAATCAAGAGAAGACTTCACCAGAGTGAATACAGAGGGTTCACCACAAGTTGTAAACCATTGGTGAGCCTCAAAAACAGGAAGGCCAGATTAGAGTTTGCTAAACAACATCTAAAAAAGCCTTCACAGTTCTGGAACAATATCCTATGGACATGATGAGACCAAGATCAACTTGTACCAGAGTGATGGGAAGAGAAGAGTATGGAGAAGGAAAGGAACTGCTCATGATCCAAAGCATACCACCTCATCAGTGAAGCATAGTGGTGGTAGTGTCATAGCGTGGGCATGTATGGCTGCCAATGGAACTGGTTCTCTTGTATTTATTGATGATGTGACTGCTGACAAAAGCAGCAGGATGAATTCTGAAGTGTTTCAGGCAATATTATCTGCTCATATTCAGCCAAATGCGTCAGGACTCACTGGACGGCGCTTCACAGTGCAGATGGACAATAACCCGAAGCATACTGCAAAAGCAACCAAAGAGTTTTTTAAGGGAAAGTTGGAATGTTATGCAATGGCCAAGTCAATCACCTGACCTCAATCCAATTGAGCATGCATTTCACTTGCTGAAGACAAAACTGAAGGGAAAATGCCCCAAGAACAAGCAGGAACTGAAGACAGTTGCAGTAGAGTCCTGGCAGAGCATCACCAGGGATGAAACCCAGCGTCTGGTGATGTCTATGCGTTCTAGACTTCAGGCTGTAATTGACTGCAAAGGATTTGCAACCAAGTATTAAAAAGTGAAAGTTTGATTTATAATTGTTAATCTGTCCCATTACTTTTGGTCCCTTAAAAAGTGGCAGTGCAGTTAAAGCACATCTTGTTTGCTTCATTTCAAATCCATTGTGGTGGTGCATAGAGCCAAAAAGATTAGAATTGTGACTTGACTGCAAGTGGTGCTGAACCTTGAACTCTGTAGGCATCATCAAATAGGTGGTTCATCAGCCACAGCTCAAAGAACCCCTAGCAACCTCTGGAGGAACCCCTGGTTGAGAATGGCTGCCCTAGGACATGAAATGTGTTACTGGCAGTATCACCAGATGAAGCTAAAGGACCAAAAAGAGATCTAATGCACCAAATCTTTTAGGAACCTGTAAGCACCAAAATATTCTATTTTGCTCTTGGGTTTAGATCTATCTTAGGAAAGAAGAAGAAAGTAGAAAAGCCTTAGGATTCAAGAAGTGGAGACAACCAGCTAGATGCCCATTACATGTAACGAACATTTTTAGGAGAAAACAATCATTAAATTAAATAATAAGTGGAAGTTAAATAACTTGTCTATGTAAGTGATGTGAGCCTAACTGTCATCACACAAGTTTCCCACATAGCAATTATAACAGAGCTGCAATACAGCCTATTACACTTTATTGTGCCATTACTAAAAACAGTAACAACATATCGTAGCATGCATACAATTGAAGGATTCACACTAATGACGTCACAACCATTTATTTAGCCACACTGGCTTACTGGATTGTTCTCGGCTGTAGCCACACCCTTCTGTCACATTTCATCCCATTGGGCTATGATTAAACACAACAGGGATGAAACGCATCAGCAGGGCGTGGTCAAAGGTGGGGACTATCCAAGAAGCCAGTGTGGCTGAATAAAGTATCAATGGTTGATAAGTTATCAGTGTGCAGCAAGCTGAGTGGAGATTAACTCCCTGAAGCCACCTGGCCTTTACAGACCAAAGAAGCACAAGAGGGTTTTAAGTGGCACTAATCCTGAGATCCATCAACAGTCACAAAAACATAATCTACTGGGGTATATTAACTACCAACATCAAATTATACCACACAGCAACAGCACATCACATGACAGGGTAACTTATTCCCAGTCTATTCATGTGCAGCCCCTCAGTGAGGTAAGAGCCCCTTTTATATTGGTGTCAGTGGATAAAGGACTGTCAGAGCGAGAAGGACCCTTTAAAACGGCGTTTATAGCTTACTTACCACAAACAGAGTTGCGGAGGAGACACTGATTCTAGTTGCAACTCTTAAAGACTTTAGTCTGCTCACAGAGAAAGTCTCGAAGCCAACTAGCTTATATTCATAAAAATACTCCAACCAGCGTCCAAGGCAATCTCTGCCTGTTGTAGGCCACAGAGCCTAGTCTACAGTGCCTTGCGAAAGTATTCGGCCCCCTTGAACTTTGCGACCTTTTGCCACATTTCAGGCTTCAAACACAAAGATATAAAACTGTAATATTTTGTGAAGAATCAACAAGGGGGACACAATCATGAAGTGGAACGAAATTTATTGGATATTTCAAACTTTTTTAACAAATAAAAAACTGAAAAATTGGGCGTGCAAAATTATTCAGCCCCTTTACTTTCAGTGCAGCAAACTCTCTCCAGAAGTTCAGTGAGGATCTCTGAATCATCCAATGTTGACCTCAATGACTAATGATGATAAATAGAATCCACCTGTGTGTAATCAAGTCTCCGTATAAATGCACTTGCACTGTGATAGTCTCAGAGGTCTGTTTAAAGCGCAGAGAGCATCATGAAGAACAAGGAACACACCATGCAGGTCCGAGATACTGTTGTATACAAAAAGATTTCCCAAGCTTTAAACATCCCAAGGAGCACTGTGCAAGCGATAATATTGAAATGAAAGGAGTATCAGACCACTGCAAATCTACAAGACCTGGCCGTCCCTCTAAACTTTCAGCTCATACAAGGAGAAGACTGATCAGAGATGCAGCCAAGAGGCCCATGATCACTCTGGATGAACTGCAGAGATCTACAGCTGAGGTGGGAGACTGTCCATAGGACAACAATCAGTCGTATACTGCACAGATCTGGCCTTTATGGAAGAGTGGCAAGAAGAAAGCCATTTCTTCAAGATATCCATAAAAAGTGTCGTTTAAAGTTTGCCACAAGCCACCTGGGAGACACACCAAACATGTGGTACTACGAGAGACGCGAAATTTGTC
>BLSH010066234.1:615350-627026 GCA_018402905.1 Glandirana rugosa
TCCATTCACAGGATTATAATTTTCAGTCGTCGATGACATACACATCGACGACTGAAAATTAAAAAAAAAAATTAAAAGTCAGCAGCTACACATACAGTAGCTGCTGACTTTTAATATTAGGACACTTACCTGTCCTGGAGTCCAGCGATGTCGGCACCCGCCGCCGATCTTCGGATCGGGGGAAGGGTGCAGCCGCCTCCATCGCGGGTAAGGGAACCCGGACGTGTAAGCAGCACAGCTTCACGCCGGGCACCTTACTGCGCATGCGCGAGCTCTGCCGCGCTCTGCTACTGGCCAGGCGGCCAGTAGCAGAGCGAGCAGGGAGGAGGGAGCCGGGCTTCTGACGTCAGCGGCCGCGTCCGCCGGCCAGAGCTCCCGGAAGTGTGGAAAAGGACACCTGTCTAAAGACAGGTGTCCTCTTCCCCCTACCCCCCGAAAGGTGCCAAATGTGACACCTGAGGGGGGGAGGAATCCAACCAGCGGAAGTTCCACTTTAGGGTGGAACTCCGCTTTAATAAACTTCTTTTGAAATACTTAAAAAAAAAAAAAAAGTGCACAGAGAGTGTCACTGGTCCCCTCCGAAAGAGACAGGACCCCCCTGACCCCCTGGGGCACAAGACTCCAGATAGAGACTTCTGGCACACCCCTCTCCTCTTGGCCAGCTGAAGCCGACCACCTAGTACTATGTTAGGGGCTCACACAAAGAGAGACCCCCAGGCGAGGAAGAATGGAACTTAAGTGCCACACATCCTCCCGCTAGACTTCTGGGTAGGCCAGAAGACCTGCACCATACCATCCGGGTGAGTGAAAAAGCACACATAAAAAAGTAAAAGTGACACACGTGGAGATAAAAAATAAATGCCAAGGTGAGGTACCATGGCTGATGACCTACCCACATATGCCTTTACTGCCTTTTTAAAGCTTACCCTACAGCAGACTGATTACGGATTTCCAGCCTCTACATTTTTCCCCCAAACCTTCTCCTTCTCTACAACAGAATTTTCCACTGTACCTTGCCCATGAGCTGACAGGAATCATAGTTTTTTAAACAGTGACATCATCATTCTATTCAAAATGTACAGCTATCTGGGGCTGCCAGGAGGAGGGATCGGCAAGGTGCCCAATGTGACATGTCACACGTGTGGGCTGGCACTTAGAAATGTAGGCAGACGGATAGGTGTTGACAGGAGAACAGAAAATGTCCCTGTTATTTCTGTAGCTGTTACTAGCTTGTCTCTGGTAAAATAGGAATAGGAATAGGCACCTACTCATTGCTCTTGTACAGGGTTCCTAAGATCCGCGCTGCCCTGCCTCAGCAAACAGCAATCTCTTTAACTTAGCTGATAGCATTCTCAGCTCCTTGGCAACTAGGAGCTGAATATATGCTGACTGGCGGAGAAGACATTGAAGGACAGGGCTGTGTTTGCGGAGGTAGAGTAGCACAGATCATCGGACCTGGTATTAAGGAAAAGCAGAAGGAAAGGATAGGTCATAGGAGTAAGCATTTCATAGATTTTTTTTCTATATACCCAAATTAAATGTAACTCAACTTTTGTGGGGAAAAAAAATATATAAAAAAAATAATATAGCCCATTATGCCAACTCATACTGTAATTTAATGTTATTAAACATTAGCTTTCATTTTCAATCTTTAGCTCTGTCATTTTCTGTAAATTCAATGCAACATGGCAACCTGGAAGCGTTCTGTACACTTTTAGTTTACACTCTTCATCCTGGAATCCTCATATGCCAGTTAGCCTATATAAAATAGTCAAAGCTGCCTGAAGTAGATATGAAGTAGATCTACAAAAGGATGTTTAGGGGAGCAGTCAACCATTGCACAGAAACCAGGCTAGGTTGTGTGGCCACTTCAGCAGGAAATGGAGGCACTAGGACACTAACAGCCAGAAAAGATTTCTTGAGAATGGAGGAGACTACATAAAAAAAAAAGTTACACGTTTTTTAAAAAGGTGAGCAATTTGCTTAACTTAAGGAACTTTTAAGAAGTCCGGAGATCATCTTTAAGTTTAAACCTAATTTCAGAAAAGCCATTGTCTTTACCTGTACTAAATAAAATAATCCATTACCAATAAAGAAGTAATTGACTTTCTAAAGCACTTTTTATTAGGTCAAGACTGAATGATAAGGAGATTTAATTTATCATAAAAAGTGCATGCCCATATTAGAAAGCATATAATAGATAGAGATAATACAAATTATAATTAATAATATGGGTCAGAGTTAGATCGGTCTTGCTGAATCCATATGCATTTGCTGCTTTGAATTTACTAGGTGTCAGGGATACCAACTGTAGGCATCTAGCAGCAAGGATGACCAGCTCCGAGTAGCTGCACTAAGGAAACTGAAACCAGGCTTTATATGATTAAAGTAAGTTTATTAATAGTGAATAATAACCCATCCAAACACCAGCACACATACACAGAATACACAGCAAAATTGAAGATATAATGTTCTTGAAAAATAAATGAAATGACAAAATACCTAACAAGCAAATCAACTATAATACAATACATACAAAATAGGGTAAGGCAAGGGTTGCAAGGAACAGTCACGGAGGGGAAACCAGGAATGGGATCAGGAAAGAGTAGTGCACATATGAGGTAGCAGGATACAGGTACAGGAGCAGAGGCAGGATTTAGGTTCAGCAAGCATTAATCTAGCTAGCAGGCAGAACACTGAAGAAAGAGGGACTAAATAACCTTTCAGCAACCAGCATCAGGTGAAGGCCGATTACTGGGATTTGCTGGCTGCTGGGAGACACTTGTGCTTTTGACTCCTCCCCTCCTTCTTGTGTCCCCATAGGAAGCTACTTTCCATGGGGGCACTCTTGCTTGCTCAATCATGAGCCAGGCTGTTTGCGTCTATTCAGACACACAGCCTGACTCAGCCCCACCCCCCACTCTCTGCTCACAGGTTTTTTATTGACAGCAGCAGGTGCCAATGACTTCCGCTGCTCTCAGTCAATCCTGTGAAAACCGAGAAAGGGGGAAAGAGCTGCTGCAGATGTGCACAGCGCTGGACTGAGATAGGGTTTAGGTGAGTATTCAGGGGGCTGGGCAGAAGCCACTATTAAAAGCTTTACTCTTACACATCTCTATGGAGACCAGTGGACCCCCCTTTACTATATCTGCTTCTAATGACTGAATATACACGTCGGCTGTATCGCTACATTCCTGCTTCATGTAAAACAATATTAAATATAATGATAATAAATATTAAGTTTTACAAACTGATTCTCTTCCAACAGGACAACAACCATAAGCACACAGCCAAGATAACAAAGGAGTGGTACGGGACAACTCTGTAAATGTCCTTGAGTGGCCCAGCCAGAGCCCAGACTTGAACCCGAATTAACATCTCTGGAGAGATCTGAAAATGGCTGCGCACCGAAGCTCCCCATCCAACCTGATGGAGCTTGAGAGGTCCTGCAAAGAAGAATGGGAGAAAATGCCCAAAAATAGGTGTGCTAAGCTTGTAGCGTCATACTCGAAAAGACCTGAGGCTGTAATTGGTGCCAAAGGTGCTTCAACAAAGTATTGAGCAAAGGCGGTGTATACTTATGTACGTATGATTTTTTTGGTTTTGTATTTTTAATAAATTTGAAAAGATTTCAATCAAACTTCTTTCACGTTGTCAGGGGGTATATGTACAGTTTTGAGGAAAATAATGAACTTAATCCATTTTGGAACATAACAAAATGTGGAAAAAGTGAAGTGCTGTGAATACTTTCCAAATGAACTGTATATACCACACCCTATGTATTACACAATTTGAAATCTTTAATCCCATAACTTTTTTATGTAACTTTTGTTTTTCTTCATAACACATCCTGTACGAATAAAAACCTTTTTCATCGAACATAGTAATCTTTCTTTGCTGGTGGGTCTACTACATTTTTAACAATTCCCTCTCCCAGTTTTGGGGCTCGATTCTAGAAAAACTTTGGTTTATCTGGTAATATTGTACCCCTGATGAAGTCACGTGATTAGTGATGATATGTGTCAAGTGCTGCCGGGTGACATAATCCTTTGGATCTGTATACAAAGCGCCGAGAGGCGCTCAGCTGTCAGAGTGTGGAAAATCTTTTGCCTGCTTTGGATTCTTGGACATGCTCTAAGCTGTTTGCTCCTGTGCACTTGAGAATATTGGCACCAACAAATGTGAGTGTTCAATCAATCTGTTTTTAATAAATTAAAGATAAAAAGTACTGCACAATGGGAATGTTTGTTGTTTTTTCCCCCGAAGATATGTGGTGTGATGAGAAGGACTAAAGGAGGCTGATTACATATAAAGGGGCCAGTTCTGGTATAAATAATATAATTTCTGATATTTCATTTAGGAAAGAGGATTGGTGACAATCATCCAGTTGTTATTATAACCAAAGCACTTAATCACCTATATTCACATATACGCCCATGCAAGGGGGTGAGAGGCCATTTTGTTCATTGGGTGTTTGGTTTAAATATTCTATTTTGATACAGGCACTATTGGTAATAGAAATATTTTAATGAGCAGCGCTGCACTTATCATTTTAAATTGAATGATTACACAGGTCTTGGAACACATATCAGTGACTGTAGGCAGTTTAACTTATATTTTGGTTTAGAGGCAGCACAGGAATACTATCTACATCTTTAGTAAAATTCTCTAATGGTACTTTTATAACAGGCAGGGGTTCCTACAATGCGACACTGGAGTGGTTAACTAACAAGAGGGACATGAACTACAATATCTTTTCACCTAATGCAGGCGGTCCCCATCTGACTTACAAACAACTCCTACTTACAAACCAAGGAAGACAACAGGAAGTGAGAGGAAATCTCCCCCTAGGAAGGGAAATTCACTCCTGTAAGAGTTATTATGGGAAAAAGACGTCTCCACTGATGCTTTATCACCAAGGTTTGTTTCCACAACAACCCAAAATTTTCAAAATCCAATTATCATTGGGACAGGAAGTGAGGTGACATCTTCTGAACAGAAACATAGACAGCAAAACAAACATTACAGGGGTGTTACCCCTTCCCTATGCTATCCAAAAAGCTTAAAAATATTTTTTTTGGCTGAAGCTACACTTAAAAAATGTACAAGTCCCTGCTGCCCACACACACGGGTATTTCTAGGTCTTTCCCCTGGAGTTCTCAAGGGTCGTAAGGAGTCAGCAGTTAAATCACCAGCAAACCAAACTCTTCTTACATATGTAATATCACTTTCATGCAAGCTGACCATTTAAGCAGCAAATTATTGGGTACAAAGTACTAACTACAGTAGCCTATGTAGGTTGAGTAACTCCCTTAATTAGACATGCTGTACATGTTTACATTTTCATAAGGTTGCCAAGATTATTTGAATGATATCATTATTTATATAGATATATACTGTATATATAGTCATCAAAGGAATTTTCTGCAGACTTCCTTTTCAACAGCTTCACTAATATAAAAGCTAAAGCAATAGAACATGACAAAAAAAATCCAGTTGTTACAAACAACTGGTGAGACAAGAAAGCCTGAGGCATTGCTTTAGGTGGTCTATAGCCATAGCTAGAAATGCTTTGGACAAGCCACATACAACAATAAAAATGGGCTTAATTTGATCCTGTTCATGTTTATTTATTTTCCTGAGAGCTTAGTAAATGTGGTAAAGCTTCACTTTGTAAAGAATACTCACTCAGGTGCAAGGAAGACTTACTTAAAAAAAAGCAAAAAAAAAGCATTTTTGCCTGCACATAATTGGGTGAAGAAAATCATCAGAGCTTTGCCGCATTTACCAAGCTCTGGGGAAAATGAGTACAACTGCATTTTAAGTGCACAGTCTATTTGCCTTTAGTAAATCCATCCCAATGTCCACGCAAGGCTGCTGGCAATAAAGAATGATATGTAGGAACCCCAAATGAAAACTATATGTGTAATTGTAGTGCCAAAACTATTATAAAGTCCCAAAAATGTAGTACATAATACACAGTAATCAATCTACAATAATCATATATAATAGAATGAATAAAGTAAAAATCCAAACATTGTAAAAAAGTCACTAAATCATGCTTCTCAAAGTCCCATCACCTTACTTGCTATTAATATGCCCAATTCCAACCACCAATGCGAAATGGATACACTGTATGAAACAATAATAGAAATTTCTCCAGTGAAAGACCCATTACCTAACAGCAATTAGCGAATTTCCCAGACACACAAAGCCATAATACGCTAGGTCAAAATCTCCCCTGCAGACAGGTGGCTGCCATGCCAAAAAAAGTCAGCATAAAGTCAACAACAATTCCCAAAGAAGTGGCACAGCCCTAGAATAGTGAAATACAGGGTGTACACAGAGTCAGGATACACATTCAGCTACATACATTCATATGACATTGGGTGGAAATACAATGCATCGCTTGATCTTAGGAGCAATGGTACAATGGGGATATTCTATACTACTTCTTGGGATATTCTAGAACACTGCGATTGTCACTACAAGGCTCAAGTAGCCAATTAAAAAAGGGCCTCATCAACCAAGTAATTAAGAGCAGGGTTTATTCATTGCTTCCAGTCATGGCTTTCAGATTTTGTCAAATATCTTAAGACAAGCATGGCTAGAATAAATGAATTTATACTTTGTCAGTACCTCATTGGTCATTTTCAAGAATGCAGGGTGGTTGAGAATCTCTTTATAATATAAAAGTATAGCTTTCCGAGCATAGTAACAGATGAAGCGAAACATAACTCTAGCACAATTTGCAGAGATATATTTATCCATAAAATTCAGGAACAATGTTTCTAGGGAAGCATGATTCTGAAAAGGCCAAGTGTGATTGAAGAAAAGAATAAATACTGGACCAGTAGGGTTGGATATGAGGACACAACCAGAGCAAACATGCTGGGCCCATATAGCACTGGGGGATCCTGGCATGAGGCAAGAGTCCCATTTTGGCAATCTGCTTTGGAGTCTAATAGAGATCATGAATGAACTTAAACTGTATCAGTTAATTTGCAGTACTAATGGCAATGTAAAACCAGGATTTTTCTGTCCCAGACCAATCTGAGCCATCCAGAGTTGAAAATATGCTTTCCATTTGTAACAGGCCATGGAAAAAGGCTGTACCGCAGTTGACTGTAGAAGAACCTATATAAAAAACCCAGGGGTGATTGACCACTTCCTTACTGGGCACTTAAACCCCCCTCCTGCCCGGACCAATTTTCAGCGCTGTCACTCTTTGAATGATAATTGCGCGGTCATACGACGTTTTACCCAAACAAAATTGGCGTCCTTTTTTTCCCACAAATAGTGCTTTCTTTTGGAGGTATTTGATCACCTCTGCGGTTTTTATTTTTTGCGCTATAATCGTCGTATATCGATTGGGTTGCTCAAAAGTTATAACGCCTACAAACTATGGACTTTGGTTTATGGCGTTTTTATTTATTTATTTTTTGTTACTAGTAATGGCGAAATCTGCAATTTTTATCGGGACTGCGATATTGTGGCGGACATGTTGGACATTTTTGACACTTTTTGGGGGCCAATGATATTTATACAGCGATCATATCTAAAAATAGACACTAATTACTGTATAAATGTCATTGGCAGGGAAAAGGTTAACACTAAGGGGGCAGTGAAGGGGTTAAAGTTCCATTGTTTTTCTTGTGAAATTCCCAATAATTTTGATGTGTCACATGACCCTCTTCCTATTGAAAAAACAAAAGTTGAATTCAAAATGGCCGACTTCAAAATGGCAGCCATGGTCACCACCCATCTTGAAAAGTTTCCCCCCTCACATATACTAATGTGCCACAAACAGGAAGTTAATATCACCAACCATTCCCATTTTATTAAGGTGTATCCATATAAATGGCCCACCCTGTACTAAGCGACACCCAATATTCATTGTAATTTAACCATGCCCACCTTTTGCCTCTCTACCTCAGGTGTCCTTTATTCTCATGTTTTAAGGTTGGGAGGAATTAAATTCATATGAAATTATCCACAATCAAACCTCTATACAGTTCTGTCAATCCCTCTATTGGCTGCCTCTCAACTAACAAATTAAATTCAAGATACTAACTATAACCTATAAAGCCATCCACAACCTGGCCCCCAGCTACATCACTAACCTGGTCTCAAAATACCAACCAAATCGATCTCTTTGCTCCTCCCAAGACCTCTTGCTCTCTAGCTCCCTTGTAACCTCATCCCATGCTCGCCTCCAGAACTTCGCCAGAGCCTCTCCCATCCTCTGGAATGCTCTACCCCAATCTGTATGACTTTCTCCTACTTTGTCCACCTTCAGACGAAAATTCATCTCTTCAGAGAAGCCTATGTGGCTCCCACCTAACAACTGTACATTTATCTTCTCCATCAACACATCTCCCACAGTCACTACCTCTTGTATCTCTTGACCTTCCCTCTTAGATTGTAAGCTCTAACGAGCAGGGCCTTCTGATTCCTACTGTATTTAAGTATATTGCATTTGTACACTCTACCCTCACATTGTAAAGCGCTGCGCAAACTGCTGGCGCTATATAAATTCTGTATAATAATACATTTCCAGAGATTTCAGAGATGGTTTATATCTGTTGGATCGCCACATTTTTTTCTGGTTTAAACCTGTTAAAATTCAATTCTAAAGTCGATCTTGAACTGAAAACAATCCAGAAACAAATCTTTTTATACAAGGCTCAAGTTTCTGCAAATACCTATAAAATGGTGTTTTGCATGACATACACTGAATGCAGTTAAATGTCTAATAAGTAGACATGGGAATTACCATTTACCTTCCACAAGCCCAGAATGTCTTTTCAATTTTCTGTATAAAAACAGTTTTGTTTTTTTTTTACCTATCTTTGTGTTTGTCCTTACTTAACTACCAATAAACTTTAATACTAATAAAAATTTATAGGAAATAAAAGATGAACTTAGGATAAAACGACTGTAAACGGGATGGTTATATACTCAGCATGTAAAGGCATTCTATTATTTTTTTGTTGTTACAGCTGAAATGTATTTATTTTTTCTGGAATATGAGTTCCTAGCAGCACATTGTCTACCACTTTTATCTCTGAAAAGTCCTTGTACTGTTTCACAAAATGCCATACTTTCTGTGAATGGGGGAAAGATGGATGAATGACAGGATCCTCTACATCAGGACTTCTTTAATGTACTGCAATGTTAGAGCCAAGAAAGTTACCACTGCAGCACCGGAATTTAGAAACGTGAAGAGGACCTATCATCACTGCAGGAAATATGTTATCAACAGGACGAAGGATACATGTAATTAGAGAAAAATGCTATTGAACCTATATCCCAGAAAAAAAATAACTTCAGCTTTAAGGGCCCATTCACAGGTGTGTTGATTATGAAGAATGAAGCAATGCTCAATAACCACTTGCCGCCTGTATAACTTACTTATAGAGCGGCAAGGTGGCACTGTTGCGCCAGATCACGTGCCTAGTACGTGATCCAACACTTCCGAGTCTGGGGCACACATGCGCGCCGCCGCCGCCGACCCACTCCCACTGTAATTATAATTGTATAATGTGAAAGATTATCTTAGGCCAAGTAAATAGATACCTAACGTGTCATGCTTTAAAATTGCGCACACTTGTTGAATGGCGACAAACTAAAGTACTTAAAAATCTCCATAGGCGACACTTTAAAAATTTTTAACGGTTACCAGTTTAGAAATACTGAAGAGGTCTTATGGTAGAATTATTGCTCTCACTCTAATGATTGTGGCAATACCTCACATGTGTGGTTTGAACACTGTTTACATTTGCGGGTATGACTTAGGGCCGGTTCACACTGCAGTGTGAATCACATGCGATCGCTGCCATACAGATAGTATGGCAGAAATCGCATCACATTCGGAACACACTCCCACAGGATCCTTTTTTGGTCTGCAGCAGAATCAGATCACATGGGTGTTCACACCCATGCGATCCGATTCCTGTGCGAGTTTGCAGTGCGATATGCAAACTGATTGGGGGTGTCTAGCTTTTTATTGATACTCCCCACAGTTCGCATATGGCAGTGTGAACTGCCACGGGAGACATTCGATGCGGGAACCCGCAGTGGATTTGCAGGGTTCCCGCATTGCAGCAGTGTGAACTGGCACTCACATATGTGGTCGCTATTGCGTGCGAGCAACAGAAGGATTTCTTATTTATTTTTATTTTTTTACACTGTCCCTTTAAAAATGTTTTTCTTTGATCACTTTTATTGCTGTCACAAGGAATGTAAACATCTCTTGTGACAGTAATAGGCAGTGACATATCCTCTTTATGGAGAGATCTGGGGTCTGTAAGACCCCAAACCCTGCACTTGAAAGTATTTAAAATGTCAAAATCTGTGTTTTGAACACTTTCGATTTTTGAAAACTGGCGTTGGCTCCCGGGAGTGATGTCATGATGCATCGGTTGATATTAGAAGAGAGCCGACCGTCTGCTCTAAAAATGGTATCAGAGTGATGCCCATAGCCGCAGGCATCACTCTGGTACAACCACTTGAAGCCAATGATGTACAAGTACGTGAATTGGCGGCAAGTAATCAATATATTACCCCAACAATTCTTATTCCTGATATTTGCTTGCTGTACCATGTACTTGTATAAAAAATGTATCCTGTTTTTTTTTTTTTTTTTTAGTTTCTTCCTTTGTGTGAAATCCCTAGTGTCCCTGCCAGTCCCTCTGTTTTCCTATCAAAAACTCACCACACTAGGCATGAAAGCACAGTGTTGTTAGTTTTCTAGCTGTGCTGGAAACTCAGCCTGCTCTCCTCCACTGATCAGACTTGTGTTGACATGCCTCCCCCTGTACAGTCATACACTGGGAAGACCAGTGTACTGTTGTTTCTCCTCCCCTATATCTCTGAGCTCCTTATGCAGCTGAGAACTGAGGCGATCACTTCTAAAAAAAAGAAAAACTTATATTTATAATGTTTTTTTTATATGTATACACACAAGTTTTGCTTTTCATTTCTATTTTAAAATGAATGGTTGCTTTACGCACTGAGGGTTCACTAAGGCCCCTTTCACACTGGGACCACCTGATCGTCAGCGGTAAACCGCCGTAATAATGTCGCGATATCGACATGTGACGAGGCCATCACGACTCGCTGTCGTGAAAATTAGGGACAAATTGGGGTACACTAATTTTCACGGCACGACGGCGGGCTTATCGCCGCGGTATCGCGACGATAATGTCGCCATCTAGCGTCGATTTAATCGCCGCCAAATGGCGACTGCTAGTCCACCAGGGTCACACTTTCCCCGGAATCACTTGGGAGTCACGCATTTCGTTGGTAAGTAAAATTTTATCTTTACTTTTCGTTTTGAACACACATATGTATATTTTTTTTGTAATATTTATATTCAAAAAGAAAAAAAATCTTCACTAGCGGAGTCAAGAGTCGACGTATTCCTCGAGTCTCTATATCCCCTCCTCTTTGTTGTCATGTGACCAGAAGGGTCACATACTGACATGTCCCCCTCCGTACAGTTGTGTTCAGACTAGTCACCTCCTCTCGTCCGACTCAAAGGTCGTGTCGATCTTTTGATTGTTGTGACACGAAAGTACGGATCACACCACTCAAAAACTATCCTTTTGTCTCCCTGACCGTCCCTGTGATCCCTAAAGTGTGTTTCCTTCTTTGATTTTTTTTTTTTTTTTT
>BLSH010066234.1:629487-647402 GCA_018402905.1 Glandirana rugosa
TCTTTATAATATTGAGGGTCTAAGGGTTCTTCATATAATCTAGAAAACACTAAAAAAAAAAACCTTTACACACGTCAGCTTGACATGGGAAGTTTCTGCTTAAAAACTGGCAGATGGACAGGAGAAGACGCCTGCAACCAAGATATATCACTGAACATTTTGGATGTCACTTTTAATATCTATATTCCTTTTCTCTTAGAATTCTTTTTAGAGGTCAATGATATTTAATCAACAGTAAAGACAGGAAAGTCACTCGTGAGACACAAAAGTCAACAAAAATCAAAGTGTCATTTAACTGAAAAAAGAATTACATTTGATTTATGGAGCATGGTACACGCTTTTAAGCAATGTCCAGCTGGCATAAAAATCCATACGGCTTGAATATCTCCGTAGATAAACTCTCTACCCGCCCCATACAAAAAAAAAAAAAAAACAACGAATGGTAGGTCTGCTGCTTAGCAACCAAGGGCACACAAAGAATCAATACGCCTGTAAATGTGAACCCTTTTCTAAACAGGGCTAAAAACAGCAGCACTCCTGAAACTGGAGAAGTTAGGACATCTCCCTAGTGCTTTCAACCTTCATTTCCTGCCTCAGTCCATTTTTTATGTTTTAACAGTGATGTGATATACCCCCACCTCTATTACAAACACATTGGCAAGAGACGAAATATCTATCCAACAAGGCACTTATTACTATTTCTTTGTTCCATTACAAACAGCACATCCACAGTAATCACTGTGTCACATGCAGACTTCCAGTGTTGCCTACTGTCTGAAAAGTTGATACTGTGTAAGGTATAATACTTCACATGGCAGCACACTGTGGGCGATGTGACAATGGCTGTGATATGACGGCGTTAACAACCAAATACACAGCTAGGTTGACTATGAAGTAGTGTAACAATTAGCTACTGTATGAATGTTAGAATGTAGCAATTAGTAAACAGCAACATTATACTTAAAAAAAAAACTTTCTAAGTGAATTTTCCCAAGGTTAAATACAACTTAAAGTGTTACTAAACCCACAACAGTAAAATCAGTCTGTATATGCATGCATGTTATATTCACTGTGGAATTTAAGGGGTTAATCCTGTGCATTGTGTATGCCATATAAGCTTCCCTCCTGCACGGTCTATCCGGGGAAGGCCAGCTAACACAGGCAGGGTAGCCGACCTGCACATGCTCAATTGTGTCCTTTATGCTGGAGAGAACATTTACTTGTTCTCAGAGCTAGCCAGGTCACATGATATTGACATCACACATGTGGGTGTGTATACAGGCTGTAGTGGAAATCTCCTCCTACCTGAACTCTCAGCACTGGAGAAACTGTGCAGTTTATCATTTAACCGTGGTATACAGATCATCCAAAAAGGTATATAGTGGCAATATTTTAATGTAAAAAGAATATTTATAAGCCGTGGGCACTGTGGGGGGCAGATGAAGTATTTTCATATTACTGGATTTAACAAATCTAAAGATATGCAGTTTTTATTGTTGCTGCCTCCTGCTGTCTTTTACTCACCCTTTCTCAATGTACCTTGGCAGTTGTCAGAATTATTTTAAATTGCCCTAGTTATACACTGTAAATAATGATTATACTTAAAGCATGTGTTTCCTCAACACTTAATATATCTGATATGTGCCTGCTATACCATGTACTTGTATGGTACATAGTTACATAGTTAGTCAGGTTGAAAAAAGACACAAGTCCATGTAGTTCAACCAAAAAAAAGATATATAACCAAACAATCCCATATACCAGGGATATGCAATTAGCGGACCTCCAGCTGTTGCAAAACTACAAATCCCATCATACCTCTGCCTCTGGGTGTCATGCTTGTGGCTGTCGGAGTCTTGCTATGCCTCATGGGACTTGTAGTTCTGCAACATCTGGAGGTCCGCTAATTGCATATCCCTTCCATAAACAATCCTTCACCCACAGTTGAACCAGAGGAAGGCAAAAAACCCCAGCAAAGCATGGATCCAATTTGCTATAATGGGGCAAAATATTCCTTCCTGATCCCCCAAGAGGCAATCGGATTCACCCTGGAGGAGTATGTGCATGTACTTGTATGAGAAAGTACCCTGTTCTTTTTGTATTGCTTCCCTCCTAGTCACCCTTGCTTTCCTAATACAAACTGACCACACTAAGCAGGAGAGCACACCATGGTCAGTCCTCTAGCTATCCTGAGAACTCAGTGTACTCTCCTCCAATAATCAGACTTGTTCTGGCTTGCCCACACTGCACAGCCAATCACTGGGAAGCTCAGTGTGCTGCTGCTTCTCCTCCCCTCAGCTCTAGGGCCTCATTTACACTGCTGCTGGTAAACGGACGTTAAGAGGCATCTGGGCATTTTTTCAACTGCCCCTGAACATTCCTCTATGTTATCTTATCAGTACATTTACACAAGGTCGTTTCCAGGCAGTTGAGTTTAAAGGTTTTTTTTGGAACACAAAAAATGGGTTCATACGCCAGTTCAGAGGCATTTGAAACACCAAAAAGCTTCTAAACGCAGCTACACGCGCCTAAACACGGTAACTCGCATCTAGGACCGTTTCGTTTACAGGCGTTTCCATTAAAAAAAAAAAAACCACGGCTTGCAAAACGGCTGTTTTAGATGCCGGCTTCTAGCTGTCAAAAAAATTGTTCATGGGGAGGTTGAAATAGCGTCCTGTGTAAATGGAGCCTTATGAAGCTGAGAACAGAGGGAATGTGATCATTTATAAAAAAAAAAAAGGAAAAAAGGGTATTTATAATGTTTTTATTATATCTATACACAAATGTTTTGCCTTTCATTTCTATTTTAAACAAAAGGGGTTGTTTTACAAGGTGATCGTTTACAATCACTTTAACGCCTTGGCTGACTAATATGCAATAAACCTCATATATATAGAAATCTTTAACAAAGGGTTAAATCATACAGTTTTGTTATAGGCAAAAAAGTACTATTAGGAACAGGAATTGGTATACAGCAAATGATATTTGATGGTGTCTCATAAAAGGTAGCCATGACCACGCCTCAAGCATTATCTGTTAGTGGATATGCCCACCAAAGTATATATATATATATATATATATAAATATATATATATATATATAGTAAACAGTATATGTTTGTATATATATATATATATATATATATATATATATGTTGCAAACATGTGGGGTGAACTCAAGCGGTGCATGCGATTTCCAGAAAACGTGCAACTCTAGACTGGTTTTTAAGGGCATGGCAGCCCATTTTTAGTAAAGGAAAAGTTCAAATAAAGAGTAATCTTCCCTCCAGGGGGTTGCACCATCATTGTATAAACAGACACCTCAGCCTGCTGGCTTACTCACTGTCAGCTTCATGCTGTTCTGTGAAAGAAACGATAGTCAGCCCTCCTGGATAGTAAACTATAGTCAGCCCCCCTGACTAATGGACAGTAGTCAGCCCTCCTGGCTGATAAATGCAGCTCTCCTGCTTAGGCCTTCGTCTTCAGGCCATGGTCTGTCTCCTACAGACCAGATGCTCAGCAACTCGATGCTGACATGTAGTAGCCTCACAGACTACATCTGCCTCCTGCAGACATACATGTGCTAGCTGCCCCCATGCAGCCTCTGACTCTTGCAGAGGAATGGGAGTCCACATGACTCCCTTACACAGATTTCCTGTCTGTTGGGTGGGAGCCTGAGCCATAGTCAGGTCACAACTAAACAACCCAGCACATAGCTGTCCAATCAGCGTGCCTGTCTCTCCAAAATCTGGCACAAAGCAGAAATCTGCCAGGTAGCACAGGGTCCCACTGCCATATATCCTTCACCCTTGTTTTGAACTGGAGGGAGGAACACATAAACCTGTCACTATGGATGGGACACCTCTGTGCCAGCCATTAGCTGCATAGGCCCGACTCTTTTTCTGTGTATTGTTCCACCAGCACTTCTGTGCCACCTCTGTGCCACTTACCAGCAGCAGGAGTCCTAACCTGCCCAATCTTCTTTCTAAAGGGGCACTCCACCTGCAACCACAAGCACTTCTCCCTGAACCGTGGGCTCCCACTGATCTCTCTACTATCCCTTCTACCTTCTGGCCTTGCATTCCTCCATTTATTTTTTATCTCCCCCAGACCTACTCTCCTGGGACTGTTGGGGACCCACTTCCATGACACCTGTCAGGGACTGATCTCTCTCACTACTTGACTCAACACCAACCAACATCATTTGTTTCTCAGGTTCACTAACCCTTGGGTGGTTACCCTTGGCAACCAATGCACCAGAGATTAACACCACATCTTTCGGTTTAACCTCAATAGAAACTTTCCACAATGAATCACTCAACTCAATATTGTCGGTGTCATAAGGACCTCTTATCCCCTGGTTTGTTAGGACAGTGTCTGTGGAGGGACCACCTACAGGCAAGCAGTTCCCATAGTTTCACATCGCCCGCTGTTGTCAAACACTCCAATAGCAACTGGCCTACCAACGAACATTTTTCACCACATTTTTGCATACCTATTTCTTTAACCATTTCTATGTCCATTGGTACCTCAACAAATAGCTCTGAGCTGTCTGACAATGATCTAGAGCAGGGGTGTCAAACTTGATTTCATTGTGGGCCGTATCAGCACTATGGTCGCCCTGATAGGGCCGGTTGTATATGTAAGACTAGATGTCCAGAGCACCACCCCCCTTACATCAGATGTCAAGAGCCCCCCCTCCCCCACCATCAGAAGTCAAGGGTCCCCCACCCGTCCTTTCTTCACAGTGGGGACGGAGCTGGGAAGCAGTAAGTGCAGGGTCTAGAGGAGCACGAGAGGAGAGCTGGAGTCTTCTAAATGCTGAGACCAGGGGAGGAGAAAATGAGGGGGTGCTGCAGCTGCACATAGAGGAGCAGGATCTGAAGGAGTTCTGTCCTCTCCTCAGCGGCCGACTGCTGAGACAGGGGGTGGTGGAGATGAGGGGAGTGCTGCAGCTGCAAGAAAGGTGTGAGGGCCACATGAAATGACCCGGAGGGCCGCATTTGGCCCCCGGGCCTTGTGTTTGACACCTGTGCTCTAGAGTGCTTCTCATACATCACCTCAGTAGGAAGCAACCCAGCACACTGTGAGACAAAACATAACGTGGGTTTACACACTTCCCTATTACAGTTACCCACATTGCTATTTCCTGTCAGAGTGTCTCCAAACTTCAAACTGCACCTCTTTGTGAGTGATGGACAAAATTTCCACTACTGCCGCGTCTGTTCCGGAAGGGCTGCCACGTCTGTTCCGGAAGGGCTGCCACGTCTGTTCCGGGCCCTTCCAGGTGAGGCAGTACACACGCCATGTACCAACCACTGCTCAGCCACACCTTGAACCGCACCAGCTGGAATGTACCTCATCACACCAACATACAGAGAGACTTCCACCATGTCTGTCATTTCTGATTCCTCTAGCAGTTCCCGAGTGCCTTCCGCGCGCAACTGCAGCTGGAAGCACTCTCGCAGAGAACTATGATTCCACTTTCCACATTGCAGTAATTGTTTCCAACATTTGCGATCTCTACACAGTAAAGCCTGCAAAATCAAGCTCCCATCTGCCATACCTCGTGGTACCAGTTCTCCAATCACAGTAAAAGCTGGCAAGATATACACAGGCTGTACATTCCATGATGCTAGCATTTCATTAAGCACATCTGTCATCACAAAATACACATTTTCCTCTGTATGCGTTGTGGACACAATTTCTGCTGTGTGTTTACACTTGCTCGGACTTCAGACATGGGAGGGTTAACTTCTGCAACAGCCAAAGCACCTTGGCCTTTAAGCTGTTCCACAGACACCACTCCTGGCACAGAAGCCATAGTATTCACCACACCTTTAGCCCCAGAAATTTCATCCAGCATTGCAATTAGTCTCTTGGCCAAATCATCCGAACAAGTTTTGCTCTGTAGCACTACATCAGCCCAAGGAGACAAAGATAGACCAAGAGGCTCAACAACAACTGAAACACTGCGCTTGTAAGTTTCACACTCATGAACGTCATCAGCATTGCTAGAAATACATTTCTCATTATCATTCCTAACTTCTACAGCTGCTACTATCCATCTGTCCATATCATCCCTATGCAGCACCTCCCCAACTGTGCAAGGAGACCCAGGACAAAGTGGATCAGCAGCAGACACATTAAATACATCATCAATATTCACATTCCTGCTTCGTATAGGCTGCGTTAGTACGTTACTTTTCAGCTCCTGTGAAACATGTGTCAATCAGGGCGGCGACACCACTATCCTGGGAAACCCCAAGCTCAGGCACCATAAGCTCCTGTGTGGTCTCCACCTCCGTTGCACATGTCACAGTTGCCAGGGGCAATGGCACACATTTCTCAGAGGTCACCCCTGACATATCTGGATGCAATACCACACGTTCACCATTGTGTACTGACAATGCTTCATTAACGTTATATGACCTTGCTGTTTCAGCAGGTCCCATTAACCCCTTATCACACATTTCAGCTTTAGCATTTGACTAATTCTCATGAACAGGTTCAAGTACCCTCTTATCGTTTAGAGTGGCATCACAGTTGTTCCGGGCAACCTCTGGCTCCAACATATAGATGCTCTCCCCTTTGGGATCCCTTCAACTCCCGTGTGCACAGTCGCATAGTCGGTTTTTCTCACACATGAAATCGGAACAGTCTTACCAGTCTTCCAGTTGGCAGGTGATGAACACTTCAATTGAGGGTGTAGTCCCTTCTTGGCTGTGCTCTCGCAGGCGAATGCCCCCACATGGAAAAGGGGCAACATTGCAGCCTTTTTGGACTCTCCCACAGGTTTCCTGTTGCTAGGGGGTAACAGAAGATCCACACGTCAGACCCCTTACAGGATGCTTGATTCTGTGCCTTCTTCTCTGGTGCTGACCACTTCATACAAGCAGCTATAATGTGAAACCACCGGTTTCTTGCGCTCCATCTCCCCCTGTAGGCTGAACCAAATTTTCTCCACAGTTGCCAGGGGAAACTTCGGACACTCTTGCAAAACCATCTTCAGTCAAGGTTTGAGCCACAAAACAGATTTTCTCCGGTTGCTATGGGAGGCCATATTCTCCCTGCTGAATTTTTCCAGCGCTTTCTAGATTGGATTGCTTCTAGATAATTGTCGTAGTCATCTCGGTTATGACCCATCCAGCGGTACACTCCTTGGTACTCCTCCGTCAGAAAGGGCTGCACCAATTCAACCCTCTGGACCACCCTCCGTAGGAATCAATCATCGCAAACTCAGCTAAAAAGTCTTCATCATTATTATTATTATATAGGATTTATATAGCACCGACAGTTTGTGCAGTGCATTACAATATTAGGGCAGACAGTACAATTACAATACAAATCAATACAGGAGGAATCAGAGGGCCCTGCTCGTTAGAGCTTACAATCTAGGAGGGAGGGTTAAATGATACGAAAGGGCAATAACTGCGGGGGATGAGCTGATTGAGAAAATAAGGAGTGTAGCCGTTAGGTAGTGGCAGGATAGGCTTCCCTGAAGAGAAAAAAATTTCAGGGAACGCCTGAAGGTGAATAGATTTTGAGGACAGTCTGACAGATTGGGGTAGGGAGTTCCAGAGGATGGGAGAGGCTCTGGAGAAGTCTTGGAGGTGAGTATGAGAGGAGGTGACGAGGGAGCTGGAGAGCAGGAGGTCAACATGTTCAGAAAGCAACATAGGCCGTATGAAGTCAGCAGCATGAATTTCTTCTTTGGTGCCACGGGCAATCGTATCTGCTCACTCCTTACACTAAGTGACAGCTTGCTTTCCTTTTCCCGTTGCTCCAGTGTGGCCAAATGCATCTTGCACCACTCTGGGGCTTGTTCTATCTATAACAACCCCTCCAGCCACAGGGTTCGGTCTTTCATCTCAGCAAACATTGCTTCCTTTTTGCGTTTTGACCACCCCATCTCTGCAGTCAGGCAAGCAAAACTTTTTAAGACAGCTCCTTTTAATTCAGGAAAATTTGGCGCACTGTCTCTTTAAGACTTGCAAGCAACACACTTTCTTTTTGCTCACACAGCAATAGAAATACAGTCTCATGAAACTCACTGTTTTTGTTATGCGAAGAACTGGAATTCTTCTGTCTCTGCCTAGAGCAATGCCTCCACCATTTGCCTCCACCATATGTAAATGTGCGGGGTGATTGAAAGGAAAAGTTCAAATAAACAGTAATCTTCCCTCACAGGGGGTTCCACCATCATTGTATAAAAAGACACTTCATCCTGCTGGCTTACTCACTGTCAGCTTCATGCTGTTCAGTGAAACAAATGGTAGTCAGCCCTCCTGACTATTGGACAGTCGTCAGCCCTCCTGGCTGGTAAGTGCAGCTCTCCTGCTTAGGCCTTCGGCTTTGGGCCTTGGTCTGACTCCCTTACACAGACTTCCTGTCTGTTGGGTGGGGGCCTGAGCCATAATTAGGTCACAACTAAATGACCCAGCACACAGCATGCCTGTCAAAGCAGCAATCTGCCAGGTAGCACAGGGTCGCTCTGCCACAATATAATATATATAGTACATACAGTATATTGTGTATATACAGTATCTAACAAAAGTGAGTACATCCCTCACATATTTGTTAATACTTTATTATATTTTTTCATGTGACAACACTGAAGAAATAACACTTTGCTACAATGTAAATTAGTGAGTGTACAGTTTGTATAACAGTGTAAATTTGCTGTCCCTTCAAGAGAGTGAGAGCGATAACACCAAATTTAGCACACCTACTCCCCATTCACACCTGAGACCTTGTAACACTAACGAGTCACATGACACCGGGGAGGGAAAATGGTTAATTGGGCCCAATTTGGACATTTTCACTTGGGGTGTACTCACTTTTGTTGCCAGCAGTTTAGACATTAATGGCTGTGTGTTGAGTTATTTTGGGGGGACAGCAAATGTACACTCACTACTTGACATTGTAGCAAAGTGTCATTTCTTCAGTGTTGTCACATGAAAAGATAAAATATTTACAAAAATGTGAGAGGTATACTCACTTTTTGAGATACTGTATATCTCAAGATAAGAGGCTAACATGTGTAGTCAAGTGGAACAAGCTATCCAAAGGCAGTAGAAAAATGGGACGGAGCAAGAAAGAACAGAAGAAAAGAAAAAAATGGGGGAGAGACAATCAGGGGCGCTCAAAGGTAGTACATGATGGCAACCCCTTGATGTGTAAAAATACCCTGTAATTCAATCTATTCTGTAACAAGCTATTAAATAACTTAGGAAGTATGTAGGCTTCCATTGTTTAACTCTCCTTGAGCCCTTGGGTTACTTATCACAGTAACAATGTAGCGTCGTTCTAACAATCGGGACCCGGAACATCCAAATCCGAGTCACCTGACCATTGTGATAGCCTCTGATTGGCTATGTCTCTGTGAATAGAAGAGAGATACATTGTATATTTCTCTATCCTTGCAGAGATAGAAAAATAATAATAATTTAAAAAATACCTAGATCAAGGTTTGATCTAGGTCATTGTCAGGGTAAGTGTTTGTATCAAGGTCAGGGTCAAAGGTCAGTGTCAGTATTTTTTGGACAGTTTTTCTTTTTAATTAATATCAGCGTCATTCTGTTTTAGGTAGGATTTAAAAAAAGCAAAATGTGCACTGTTGTTTTTGGGCTGTAATATGGGTACAAACAACAACTTAAATACACATATGTGGTATCGCTGCAACCGTCAGGGGCAGCAGAATTTATTTTGGGTTGTTCTTTCGTGATAGGATATGGTAGTAGCAAGAATATACAGTTAAATTTTATTTTTATTTTTTTTTTACTATTTTGGGCCAGTTTTTCTCAGATAATAAAAAACAGAAAATATCCATTACCATTTAACGCCAAATGAAAGTCCAATTTGTCCCGAAAACAACAAGGTATGCACAAGTAGTTGTGATGTACAGTTTTACTAATACACGTTAAAGTTGCCCAATATATTCTTAGGCATTTGTTTTATCCTTATACGGGAAGGGGTTAAAGAACTAGTTCCCTAGCTGTGCCTAGCTTTCATGTTAATCTTATCGCTTCTCTACTATGTAAGTATACAAATCAGAATTTTAACTGACTTTTGTAATCAACATAGTTGTTCCAAGTCAGTGACTTAGAAAGTACTAATAATTAAGACAGGCTACTAGAATTTTCAGAATCCTGATGAGGTATTCCTGAAGTCCAATGTGATAACCTGAAATCTGTCTTTAAACGGAGTGGCCACCCACCAAGCATAATTTGAAATCAGATTTGCACTGGGAATGACTGCTCCGTGCGCTGTTTAGTAAAGAATGCTAAGGATGCAGAGGGAATAATACTTGGGGTGGATATCACCATTGTGCTGACCTTCACTAGCAGTTAATGCAGTAGGCAGGTCAAAGGAAAGGATTCCGCTGATTTGCAGCCTCTAAATAGTGCTGTCATGGTCATTATGCTACACAGTCATAGCAAAGGTGGATGAGTCCCAAGGGCATGACAATTAAATTCTAAATCTTTTGGCAAATATAACAGTTTCTGTAGATATGTCTGAATTGTGCATTTAGCTGCTTGAAGGTGTCCTTTGAATAAGGAAATAAAAAAGTTCATATATAAACCATGTATCTTCATAAAATGGTAGCCTTTGAGCATACGGAAGAAAAGAGTGACAAACACTCTACTGCTTTACAGCTAGACAGAGACTGTAGAGAAGAATGAGTATCTCCCCAGCACAGAGATATATTGACAAATAAGACAGTAAATGCTATCTATGACATTATGTTACCCACCTTTCAGATAATGGCTCATCAATAGTCCAGGTGATGGATTATATTATTTTGGCATAACTTTATGTTGACTTATTTTACAAAATCTGAAGTTTGCAGCAAGTCATCAATTATACTGTACTTATCCTCCCAAACAACTGATATAAGATGCACGTATAATGTTATGGTCTGTTTAGAAATATACTTGATATATGATTCAGTAGCAGACAGGGGCCTATTTATAAAATCATACCTGATATATGATATCATAGCAGAGGTATATGGACTATTTATGAAACTTCCCCTGATGTATATTGCTATAGAGGAGAATGTAAGCCTCTTTATAAAGCCATACCTGATATAATATAACAGCAGCCCTAATGAAGGCATGCTCATCTGAAAGGTGTCCTATTCCTGTATGTCACATTTATACTATTATAAAAATGGAATTTCAAGGAAAAAAAGCAGGAAAGAGTGCTATCCATAATAATTTGCTACACAAACCTCTCCTCCTTTTTCTCTATAGGTATAGTTTTGTGCCAGTTCACCAGAATTTTTTTTTTCTAAATTTTTCATGGTTGCACTTTTATAAGGATCTTTGCCATTTATAGAAGCTGGTATATAAAAAAAAAACTGCGGTAGCAGTTAATGGTTTATAATAATTACTATAAATATAACTACCCCCCAAGCACATGTTTTCTTACCTTGTGAACAAGGATATACTCACTATAAGCAGACCTAAAGTCCACAATATTTTCCTGTCCTTCAACAATCTGATGCCACTCCCTGGCCCTGGAATATTCTACCTGGCTTCTTCCGGGTGCCAGGGTGAGACCGTCTTCATTGGTTGGCACAGGATACGGTCACTCCTGGGCATGTGCCAGAGTTTGGTCATACCAGCACACAGAATCTGTGATAGAATGTAACATTTTGTTTATGTTTTTGAAACTTAGACTTTAGTTCTGCTTTAAGTCTGTGGTCTGATTCCCTTGCAAGTGTCGTTTTGGGATGCAGATGACCGCCAATCCAGTGGCTGCCAGCTAGTCTCTTAGAGAGCTGACACCAAGGCTGCAGACTCCTCTTCTGGATCCTATAAAAACCCAGTTGCTGGATAGCCAATAAGAAGTGTCCACGTAATGCAGGCAGTGACATGGACACCCAAAGATGAGGCTGCAGCTTTAGGTGAGTAAAAAAGATATTTAGATTTATGTCTTTTATTGTAAGGGCAGCGATCAGACAGAGAGGACTGGTAAAAGGGTTAGGGGGCAGGACAGGGGGGCCCAGTGATCAGCTTTAAATCAACAAATGAAAAGGAAGAACACAAGACAGGACTATGAGGAACTACACTGTTCTGTGTAGTGATGGTCTCAGCCCCCTGAGCAATAGCAGCATAATAACCCAAATAAATTAAATAGATACATTATGACCACCCACCTAATACTGAGTAGGTCCCCCTTTTGCCGTGATAACAGCTCTGGCACGTCGAGGTATGAAATCCAGTAAGCCTCTGAAGGTATGCTCCAGTATCTGGCAGCAAGCCATCAGTATCAGATCCTTAAAGCCATCTCCGACTTGTCTTCTTCCCTTAATGAATCCTGGTGCCATTTCTACCCTAGATAAGCTACACAAACGCACCTGGTAGTGCAGAAAACTTTTCTAAAGTCAGACAGACTTGTGTAGTATCAGTTAAGATGATTCTCATAGGGAAACATTGAATGTCATCCAATTTGGGGCCTTACACGTTGGATCCTATGTCGCATCAGTGTGACCTGAGCCTTAAGGCTATGTGTAATTTTCACACCTTCTATCAATTATCTTAAATCTATGCTAACCAGACCTGACATTCATTCACTGACTGTAACTTCATATACTCTTTACCACTTATATGCCATAGAGAAAATCTGGAAGAAATATTCCCACACTTATATCTGTACAAACATGCAACATAACAATACAGATCACTTCCATGTTCACAAAAATAAATGTAGATCAAAATCTACATTTAGTCCACATGGCTGTAGTGTGTTCAAATTCTGTATCCACATCAACTCTCTCTTCTTTAATAATAATTTCCTGTCTCCATCTCTCCTTAATTTGGGAATATGATTGATAGCCATAAATCTTATCTGGGAGACCTTGTGACCACTATCAAAGAAATGCCTGACCAATGGTATCTCTACTTATTTACCTATAACAGCATATTGGTGTCTAGCAATGTGTTCCTAAGTGTCTGTGTGGTCTAGCCCAGATAATATATATATCACATACGTAGACTGGCATGTTAGTTAATGTCTAATGGGGATCTTGCATCCCTTCTATGGATGTTTGAAACTCTTCCCTTTCATCATAGCTGTGCATTGAATGCATCTCAAACAAGGGAACTAACTTTATTTAGGACCTAAAAGTGTTGGAATAATTTTAGCAGGGGAAACAAAATCTGATATCATTGATTGATTATATGCTGTATGACCCCTCCTAAAGGTCTGTATAGGTTTCTCTCTAAACTCTGATACCATGGGATAATTCTCCTTCAAAATATGTCAATAAAAAATAAAATTTCACCTTACAAGTAACTGAACTGAGACACAAATGGTATTGGTGTTCCTGTTGTATTTCTCCTCAGAGGAGAATGGGCAGACTGGTTTGAGATGATAGAAAGGCAACAGTAACTTAAATAACCATTTGTTACAAATTAGGTATGCAGAATACCATCTCTGAATGCACAACACATCGAACCTTGAAGCAGACGGGCTACAGAAGCTGAAGACCCCACTGGGTGCCACTCCTGTCAGCTAAGAATAGAAAACTGAGGCTACAATTCGCATAGGCTCACCAAAATTGGGCAATAGAAGATTGGAAAACCGTTGAGTCTCGATTTCAGCTGCGACATTCAGATGGTAGGGTCAGAATTTGGCGTAAATAACATGAAAGCATGGATCCATCCTGCCTTGTATCAACGGTTCACTTATTGTTTCAAATGTTCTTCCTTGTTTCCGAAATTCGGAAATAAGAAAGAACATTTGAAATAATAATAGCTTATTATAATTTATAATAAGTTAAAATAATAAATGAATAACTTATTATTTCAAATGTTCTTCCTTATTTCCAAAATTCAGAAACAAGAAAGAACGTTTAAAATAATAATAAATGACTATTGAATTATAGGTATTGAAAGTTTGGCTGTTAGTGAACTGAAATATGAAATTTATCACTAATAGCCATATTTTCAAAACAATTCCAATACCTATAATTTAATAGGTATTTATTATTATTTCAAATGTTTTCTTATTTCCGAATTTCGGAAATAAGGTAGATGATTTGAAATAATAAGTTATTAATGTATTATTTTAACCTATTATAACTAATAATAAGCTATTATTGTTATTTCAAATGTTCTTATTTCAAGAATTTCGGAAATAAGGAAGAACATTTGAAATAATAAGTTATTGATTTATTATTTTAAATTATAAATTATAATAAGCTATTATTATTTCAAATGTTTTTCCTTATTTCTGACTTTTGCAGTGTGTGACTGTATATATGCATACTGTAAGTATGTGTGTGTGCATACTGGGTGTGTATATACTGTGTGTATATTGGATGTATATTGTATGTATACTGTGTGTTTACATACAATATAAGCACAGTATATAAACACCCAGTATGCACACACACATACATACAGTATGCATATATACAGTCACACACTGCAAAAGTCGGAAATAAGGAAAAACATTTGAAATAATAATAGCTTATTATAATTTATAATTTAAAATAATAAATCAATAACTTATTATTTCAAATGTTCTTCCTTATTTCCGAAATTCAGAAATAAGAAAGAACGTTTGAAATAATAATACATGACTATTAAATTATAGGTATTGAAATTTCCTTGAAAGTTTGGCTGTTAGTGAACTGAAATATGAAATTTATCACTAATAGCCATATTTTCAAGAAAATTCCAATACCTACAATTTAATAGATATTTATTATTATTTCAAACGTTTTTCTTATTTCCGAATTTCAGAAATTAGGAAGATCATTTGAAATAATAAGTTATTAATGTATTATTTTAACTTATTATGAATTATAATAAGCTATTACTATTTCAAATGTTCTTCCTTATTTCTGACCTTTGCAGTGTGTGACTGTATATATGCATACTGTATGTATGTATGTGTGTGTGCATACTGGGTGTGTATATACTGTGCTTATATTGTATGTAAACACACAGTATACATACAATATACATCCAATATACACACAGTATATACACACCCAGTATGCACACACACACACATACATACAGTATGCATATATACAGTCACACACTGCAAAAGTCGGAAATAAGAAAAAACATTTGAAATAATAATAGCTTATTATAATTTATAATAAGTAAAAATAATAAATTAATAACTTATTATTTCAAATGTTCTTCCTTATTTCCGAATTTCCAAAATTCGGAAATAAAAAAGAATATTTGAAATAATAATAAATAACTATTAAATATAGGCATTGAAATTTTCTTGAAAGTATGACTATTAGTGCTAAATTTCATATCTAAGTTCATTAACAGCCAAACTTTCAAGGAAATTCCAATACCTATAATTTAATAGTTATTCGTTAGTTATTATTTCAAATATTCTTAGTTTTTTTACAATTTTCGGATTTCCGAATTTCGGATTTTCGTCTGCTCCGATTGCCGAATTTCTGAATTAACGCGATTGCCGAATTACCGCGAATTTCCGAATTACCGCAATTGCCGAATTACCTCGAATTTCCGAATTTCGGATTTCCGAATTTTTTAAATTTCCGAATTCCGAATTTTTTTAATTTCCGAATTTCTGAAAAACGAAAAAAAAACCAAATTTTTTAGCCATGCACAAGTCTAGCAGTTATGAAGGCAAAAGAGGGTCCAACCCGGTACTAGCAAGATGTACCTAATAAAGTGGCCAGTGAGTGTATAATAGTTAACTAAACTGTGCTATTGCTCTATGGTAAATGACTGCTATTTGGAAAATACATGTTTGACCACCTGCATGCTATGTATGATTGATAACTGACACTGTGCTATTGCTCTAAGAGTCTATAGTAAATGCTCTAATATCCTTTAAACATGTCTATATTTTTGGTGACTGATTCTCACCTAGTTTTTCCTTTAGTGGAGCTGCCCGAATCTGGCCAAAATGAGAATCACGATTTTTTTGCTTAGAATATAGATCACGATTCTCTCATGATTCTCGCGGCGTAAAATCTTACATATACAAAAAAATTGGTATAACAGCACTGTTTAGTTTTGTTTTTCAAAGTGTCATTTTTCAAAAAAAAAAAATATTGCATTTGAAAGACTGCTGTGCAAATACAGTGTGACATAAAATATTGCAACAACCGCCATCTTTTTTTTTTTCCATTAAATTTTTATTGCATTTTTAAGAATCATACAATAAACAAAAAAAAATGCAATAATAGACAATATGGTTTCAAGAACACATAGTGAAGTATGACTTGATAAGAGAATTAGACGCATGCTCTCAATGAGGCCTCTGGGCATCTGAATACTTCCAAATGTGAGAGAAAAGTAGCGTTAACGTTGCCCTGACACCCCTATTGGGAACAAAACTGTGTCTTGGGCTTAGTAATAATTAATGCTTTAATGCTTTTTGGTCACATTGAGGCATGAGTCTGCTTGAAGTAAGGCTTCTACAATTGCGTTGCATTTGAGATCTAAGAAACCAAACATACTTATAACAATTTAGTAGAGAATAAGAAAGAGGAGGAATAAGAAAGAAAGGAGGGGAACAGATAGGGGTTGTTGGTGAACTGGTATAGCCCGAGTAGAGGGTTGAAGTAGTTATTTCAGGTGTGATATTAGACCCTTATATAAAGGATTGTTGAACATTATGTTGCTTGGATTAGTCATCATTGTTTAGATTGAGTCTTAGAGTATAGGATATATCCAGAAAATTCGAAGCTGAGAGTCATCGGTTATGTGGGTTAGCATTGGAATGAAGATTGTGGGTGTGTTGTCCATGGGTGCCAATCTTTGAGGAACAGATCTTGTTTAAGGTGAGCCTTTGCGAAAGAGTATTCCTGCTGAGCGTGGTCGTTGAGAATGACAGTCACTTCACTGATGCTTGGCGGGGTAGTGGATTTCCATTTGCGGGCTATAGCGAGTCTGGCCGCAATAAAGATATGTGTAAGGATGGAGTGGTACTTAACAGGCCACGTTTCGATGCCTATTCCAAGTAGGGCTACTTTGGGGTCCGGAGATAGGTTGTGGTTGATGATGGAAGAGGTTAGTTTGAAGAGTTGATCCCAGAAGGGTTGGACAAAAGGACATTGCCACCATATGTGGTAAAGAGAACCTTGGTTATTGCAATTCCTCCAACATAGCGGAGACTTGTCTGGGTATATTTTGGCCAGTTTCTGAGGGGTAAGATACCAGTTGAATGAGATTTCCTGTGCGTTTTCCCAGTGGAGAGTACATTTGGAATGTTTCCTTGGAAGAAGTTGTGCTGTGTGCCATTGTTCTGGGGTTGCTGTGAAGGAGAGTGTTTTTTCCCAGGTTGTGAAAGGCTTTGGTTTTTGTAGTTTGGCTGAGGATGATAGGGATAGGTATAGGGGACCTATACCTGTAAGAGTTTTCGTGGGTGAGCGTAATATGTCCAGAATGGGACTTAGCGGATCAGAGTCACTGATTTGAATATCTTTTAGTGCATGACGTATTTGAAGGTACTGGTAAAATGAAGTACTGGGAAGCTGATAGGATGAGGAAAGGTCTTGGAAGGAGCAGAATACCTTGTGGGCGTATAATTGCCCCACTGTAGTGATTCCAGCCGAGGTCCATTTTTGGGTGCTGAGGTCCATAAGACGAGGAAGGTTCTGGAAAGGAGTAGGATAGTCGAAGGGTCATGAAGTAAAATGGTCATGGAAGTTTATGCAGTACGTGATTTTCTATAAGTTTAGTCACTGAGACTAGGCGATTCAGGGTAAGACCTGTATAATGCGAGTGGGTGCTTTTGAGAATGTCCATATCCAGGGGATATGGATAGGGATAGTAGGAGTCGGTTTGATGTTTTTGGTTTCGGAAAGTGTTGGACCCTTTTTTGTGAGAGGAAGTGTCGTTGGGGTCTTGTTACCGTGTGTCGTGTTGAAGAAGGTTCCTTTGTAAGGTTTACATGAGA
>BLSH010066234.1:650801-663540 GCA_018402905.1 Glandirana rugosa
GACAAAAATAACAAGAGAAAAAAAGTCGAAGAGGAACAGTTAGAGAAAACAGTTAAACCCATTTGGGCTCTCAGCACAGGGAATTGACGGTAAATAATGAATGTGCATAGTTCACCTGCTGAGATGAGAGTACCTGAACGGAGTCAGGTGTTGTTTGATTGATGCTTGCCATCCGTGAGGTGTTGTGGGAAAGTGAATTTTGGTGGGGAGATCAGGTTCGGAGGGGACAGGCCCCAATTTTGTAGTTGTTTCAGGCCTTGTTTGAGGTGGTAGATAGTCACAGACTTTCCTTGGTATGTGACGATGAGTTTGGTGGGGAATCCCCATTTGTAGATGATGTGACGGTCTCTTAGGATGGTCGTCACCGGTGAAAGATCTTTACGTAGTTGCGCTGTGGCTGCAGATATGTCATTGTATACCGTGTGGGATGTATACGGATCCGGGAAAGTCGCTATGTTTCTGGCGGAGGCTATGATCCGGTCTTTGGCTTGGAAAAAATGTAGCCTTGCCAAGACATTTCTGGGTTTTTCCGCCGGTATGTGAGAGGGTTTAAAGATTATGTGCGCTTTATCAATAGTTAGGTCCACTGGGGAGAGAGCGGGAACCAAGGCTTTAAAGAACTGTTGCAGGTATTGTGGGAGTTCCCCAGGGGTGACAGACTCAGGGATCCCCCTGATTTTGAGATTGTTTCTGCGCGAACGGTCCTCTAGGTCCGCCATTTTTGCTGTGATGCGTTGTATTTGTTCTGCTTGGTGTTGGTGTGCGTCCACTAGTTCGTTGTATGCAGTGGCGTAGTTACTCATTTGATGTTCAATCGTGTCTGTTCTTTCGCCCAGCTCGTCTATTTGGTGTTGCATGTGGGCGACGGCTTGATTGATCTCTTGTCTGAGGTCTTTCCTCAGATCTTTCTGTAGTGAGAGTAACATATGTTTAAGAACGTTCTCTGACACTGGATTATCAGTGGTCGGGAGCGAAGCGAGCTATTCCGAACGTTCGGGAGATTCCGAACGTTCTTGGTCCGAAAGTTCGTTCGCGGTAGGATCGCGGGTTTGGGAGAAGGTATGCTGTTTCTTGCTTACCGGACCCGGGTGAGATGGCGAGGCGTGAGGGGAAGATGCGGCCCTCTTAGTGGAGTCTCTGGCTCTGTTCCCTTGCGGCGCTGTGCAGTCCATGTCATCAGTGGGCTCTCCGGAGGAAGTGGAGTGGGGATGTGGGAGAGATGAATTACTGGAGGCCCCGGCTCCGTTCTGCCTGCCCGCATGGCGGGCCTCACTGATAAATTCAGTTAGCTTCCTTGGTTCTGCAGGATGGGATTTTTTCCCCGTCATTTGTGGGGGATTAGTAGTATCCAGAAATATGATTTTGGATGGTGGATTGTCCAGTTAGCAGGTCCTGTGCTAAAAAATCTTCCCTGTGCTGGGAGAGAGAAGAGATCAGGCAGCCATCTCAGTGTGTGGCCAAGCTCCGCCCAACAACCGCCATCTTATTCTCTAGGGTCTCTGCTAAAAAAATATATAATGTTTGGGGTTCTAAGTCATTTTCTAGCAGAAAATACTGGATTTTCCCCTCACCTTTACTTTTTTACTTGTAAGTAGCAAATGTCGGAAAATATTTAGTCTTTAAATGGTTAAACTAAACTCTTTTATACAGGGGAGTTCAACCGTTTGATCATTTGAAACATCTTTTATCAACTTGACTTGGCTCTCTGCCCTGACTTGGCAGTCTGCCCAGATAGGAGAGACTCAAGTCGCTCCGACTTTAGAAAAAGATTCCTGGGGAGACTTGAGGAGACTTGCATTGACTTCTATTACAGTCAAGTCGCGCTGGGTCGCCCGGCATGTCGGACTCCATTAACTGCACTGAAAATTGCGATAATATGTGATGGAGATCACGCGGGGTTTGAATCAAGATCGCGATTTTAATACGATTTATCACGCAGCTCTAGCCTTTAGTAATCAAAGAATCAATTACCTTTTACGACTCTGGCTTGTGTGTGTGGCTGGTCTGTTTGTTTTTTTTTTTTTACAACTTCCCCTTCCGTTCAAGTGTTCCTTATCAGTATCAATCTAATAACAAATGTTTCCCTGCCCCATCTTCCTATAAATTTAGATTTAGCTTATAGGAAAAGTCATAGACGGGCAAGTTGCTGATAGGGAGTTTTTTGACTGTGTTCAAGCAGTTGAACACAGCAGTTTAACTAAAACAGTAAGAAAATACAACAAGGACCATCTATGCTTCACTCTGAAAAGACTGCAAGCAAACCAACATGTAAATAATGTCTTATGAAGTCTGATTCCCACTCTCTTTTCCCAAAAGTATTGGGATGCCTGCCTTTACACGCACATGAACTGTAATGGCATCTCACTCTTAGTCCATAGAGTTTAATATGGAGTTGGCCCACCCTTTGCAGCTATAACAGCATCAACAAGCTGTCCACAAGGTTTAGGAGTGTGTCTATGGCAATGTTTGACCATTCTTCCAGAAGCACATTTGTGAGGTCAGGCACTGATGTGGATGAGAAGGCCTGGCTCACAGTCTCCACTCTAATTCATCCCAAAGGTGTTCTATCAGGTTAAGGTCAGGATTGTGTGCAGGTCAGTTAAGTTCCTCCACCCTAAACTCTCTCATCCATGTCTTTATGGACCTTGCGTTCTGCACTGATGCACAGTCATAGGAAGGGACCATCCCCAAGTTGGGAGCATGAAATTGTCTAAAATGTCTTGGTATGCTGACGCCTTAAGAGTTTCCTTCACTGGAACAACGCCTGAAAAATAACCTCACATCATAATCCCCCTCCACCAAATAGTTGCACCAATACTTTTGGTAAAATAGTGTATATTACTCTCACGCCTACCCTTTTCCTATTACTGCTGTGATAGTGAGAGCCCCTGTCCCTATGGAAATGGAGAGAAAAGTCACACAGAGTTTGCATGTTGGCTGACTGCAAGACTACAGAGTGTAGATTTTAAATGGAAAAAACTGCTCTGGCAGTTTTCTCCAGATTTTGCTATTGCCGGATGGGTCTCTGTAGTTTGAAGAGTCTTGGGTGGGACAGAATCTCCAACCCTGTGTCCAGGTTTTGTGGACAACCACCAGGTTGTCTGCCCAGGTGGACACAGCCAATATAACGAGGGGCTGGTGAGAGCAGAGAGAGGAGGAAGATGGAGTGTTAGCAGTCTGCTGCTGAAAGACCGACCCCTGTCAGCAAAACTGTTGGCCCTGTGTGAGACTACATCCCTGTTAAGGGGGGGACTTTGTGCCTGAAGGACTAGGAAGGTCAGGATGGCTACAAGAGCCTGGGAGACCAAAGGAGGGTCTGGGAGACTAGAAGAGCCGAGGCGGCTAGAAAGTCCAAGGGGGCTGAAGGAAGTCCTAAAGTCTTGGGGACAGTGAGTAAACCAAACGGGGCTGGAGAATCTTGTTGATGCCAGGAGTAGGCTGGTTCAGAAAGGAACTGCTGACAAGAGAGCCAGGTGGCTCGGTATGTTTTTGAAGTTTAAACCCCTGCGTGGGTCCTGGATGGACTTTTGGTTTGTTTGCCTTTTAAATAAACATGGGCTACCAGGCCCTCAACTATTAACGCCTGTCTGATATTGATTCACTGCACAAAAATGCATCTATCACTTGAACTAAACACCCCCAATATTACACTTCATTCATCACCTCCTGCAAATACAGAACCCATATGCTGACCTAAACATCAGGACAGAGAGGTATGTGTGCTCCCTGGACCAGAAACTTTCTTGATGACTTCTCTGTCTGGTTACCCTAGCTAAGCTGCACCTGAACACAATGAGCAGACCTAACCAATAGATCCTGCTCCCTGGTAGGCAGAGAGCACTCTATGTTTTACCTGGCCATCTGCCTGGTAAGTAGAAAGACCAAAAATGATACTCTCTCTTCTAGCATCTACTTAGGAGGGTGCTACAAAATACTTTCTTTTTTTGGCCCGGCTACTAAAGAAGAGGTTAGCAAACTTATCTCAGGCGTCCACCTGACCAATTTTGCCGTGGATCCTGCTCCCTCACAGCTACTATGGTCACCATCTATCTATTCTGTTATCTCACTCGCATCTTTAATCACTCCCTCTCTACTGGCACTTTCCCCTCCCCTCTAAAGCATGCACAGATCACCTCCATACTTAAAAAGCCCTCACTGGACCCCATCAACCTGAACAACTTAACTCCTTGCTCCTATTTACTTCCAAACTTTTAGAACAATTACTTAGTCTACAACCATCTGAGCTCATACCTCACTGTAAACAACCTTCTTGACCCCTTACAGACTGGCTTTTGCTCGCAGCACTCCACAATATGCCCTACTAAAACTCACTAATGGTTTACTAACTGATAAAACCAATGGCCACTACTCCATACCCTTACTACTAGACCTTTCTGCAGTCTTTGATATTGTTGACCACCCGCTCGTCCCTAGTAACCTCTACTCCCTTGACCTCCAGGATTCTGCTCTTTCCTGGTTCTCTTCTTATCTATCACAGTGGTCCTTCAGTGTTACAACTCTGCATCCTCCTGTCTCCTTCTTATTTTTCACAACCGAGCTTGTGATATTCTCCCCTGCCAGTGCCCTCCTCCCTGACTTTTTCATCAAGATCAATAATACAATTATCATTCCCTCCCCTTATGCGATGGTACTAAATGTATTCCGAGACTCTGAACTGTCTTTACAGCCCCAAATCCAATCAGTGTCAAAAGATGGTAGAATTCACCAACGTAACATCAAAATTCGCCCCAGTGAAACCACCAAGCTACTTATTCCCTCTCTTATTTTTCGCCTTGACTATTGGAACTCCATTCTCATAGGCTAACCTCTACACAGACTATTCCCTCTTCAGTCTATCATGAATGCTACTGCCAGACTCATCTACCTTACCAACCATTCATTGTCTGCCACCCCTCTCTGCCATTTCCTCCACTGGCTTCCGACTCTTCAAACCCGATCATTCCAGCATTGAGAACGAGCCCAGCAGCTCCAGCCACTGGCTTGGATCCTCATTGGATAGATTGATAGCAGCCTGCCGCTGCTGTCAATCAAATCCAGTGACGCGGATGGACACAGCAGCATGACTCAGGAGTGTGCCGCACAGGTGCCCCCAGGGAAAGTACTTCTTCGAGGGGGTGCCCAATGGAGGGGAGAAGCCGGGAGCGCCACCAGGGGACCCCAGAAAAGGAGGATAGGGGCCACTCTGTGCAAAACCCTTGCACAGAGCAGGTAAGTATAACATGTTTGTTATTAAAAAAAAAAAAAAAAAAAACCCTTAGTATCCCTTTAGATTCAAAATATTAACAACATATAAAGCCATTCACAATGCCGTACACTACATCACCAATCTTGTCTCAAAATATCACCCAAACCGTCCTCTGCACTCCTCCCAAGACTTTCTGCTCTCGTCTCCTCTTCCCATGCTCATCTCCAGGACTTTTCTACAGCCTCTCCCATGCTTTGGAACTCTCTACCTAGATTTGTTTGGCTATCTCCTACTCTGGCCTCCTTTAGGCAATCCCTTAAAACTCATTTATTCAAGGAAGCCTACCCTGCCTGACAACTAAACTTTAATTCTTCCATCAGCTCATCTCTCTTAACACTCTTGTATTATATTGTATTGTAACGGTACTGTCTACCTTTATTATTATTATTATTATACAGGATATATACATCTTTATATTGTAAAGCATTTTGCAAACGTTGGCTCTATATAAATCTCGAATATAAATAACATGTGGCTAGACCAGGAATGGGCGAACTACGGCCCGCGGGCCGTATACGGCCTGGTGGACCTTTTAATCCGGCCCGCGGAGCGCTAGCTGCTACACCAATGAATGTTTCCGGAAGCAGCGTGCCTACATGCTATAGCAGGCACGTGACCCGCCAACCAATCACAGCGCGCCTTTCACAGACATCCCTCCCAATCCCAGCGTGGCTGCTCTCAATCAGAAATCGGCGCCTTCCTTCTTGTGCCGCTGTGTCGTATTTCCTGCCAGGCGCTGCGGAGTGAGAGATGTCATATGATAGGTGTGGGATGTGTTCTAGTAGCCCGGCCACAGATTCCTAATGTCACAGCTTAGGCATGAGCCTGCTGGAAGTGTTATAGCAGCCCCTGCCTTCTTATCACAGATGGGAGAGCTGAATACATAGGCTGCCCATACGCCAGTCATGTCCAGCAGGGTGAGTGACTATGGATGGGGGGGATCCTTCGGCTGTGCTATTGTATTGTGACATGGGGGGGGGGCTTCCCCTACTAATTAGCATTCAGCACACCACCCAGCCTACAGCCTACCTGACAGGACCCCCCCCATAATGTTAAATGATATTATCACTAGAATGCCCCAGCATTAGAGTTGCCACATCATCCCTTTAATCCAGGACACATATGAATTACATAGGTTCTCAGGCTAATTGAATGCAGATAAGGCACCAAGTGAGTTTAATTACCACCTTAATCAGCCTCAGAACCTGTGTAATTAATATGTGTCCTGGATTAAAGGGATGATGTGGCAACCTTACCCAGCATGCTCTGCTCTGCAGCCACGCCACAAATGATACGTCACTGAAGAGTGAATGGCGCTGCTCTGCAAGTGCCCCACTACCGCAATGCGCCTCCTCGCCGCCTGTTCTCTGAAGAACGTACAGTGCAGGTGTTCCATCAGGTTTTTTAACAGAAGTGATGTTCCATCGCCGCCATCTTGCTACACCCAGCAAGCGGACATTATATTAACCACTCCAGGTCCGCGCTATTGCCGAAGTACGGCTCCAGCGCGGACCTGAAATGCCCGGAGGACGTCCATGGACGTCCTCCACTGCGCACGCTCCAGGCGCGCCCCCTGGAGGCAGCGGCGGCGCGCGAGCGTGCCCGTGGGTCGGCCGGACTCGATGTCCGACCGAGACCCGCCGATCACATTTAGGAGCCTCAGAACGGGGAACCGCCGTTGTAAACACGGCGGTTCCCCGTTCTGTGACAGAGGACAAGCAGATCTACTGATCCCTGTCACTGGGATCAGTTAGATCTGTCATGCCCCTGTCAACCCCGCCCCCCCCACAGTTAGAACACACCCAGGGAACATTTGTTAACCCCTTCACTGCCCCCTGCAGGTTAACCCCTTCAATGCCAATGACATTTATACAGTAATCAGTGGACATTTAAATTTCTGATCGCTGAATAAATGTCATTGGTCCCAAAAATGTGTAAAAAATGTCCGACATGTCCGCCCCAATATCGCAGTCCCGATAAAAATCGCAGATCGCCGCCATTACTAGTAAAAAAAATAATAATAATAAAAACGCCATAAATCAATTCCCAGTTTGTAGACGCGATAACTTTTGCGCAAACCAATCAATATACGCCGATTGCGATTTTTTTTTTAACAAAAATATGTAGAAGAATAAATATCGGCCAAAACTGATGAATAATTTTTTTAATGGATTTGTACTTTAGCAAAAAGTAAAAAATATTGTTCTTTTTTGCAAAATTGTCGCTCATTTTTTGTTTATAGCGGCGATCAGAAATGACGCAGAGGGGGTCACATACCACCAAAAGAAAGCTCTATTCGTGGGAAAAAAAGGACGCAAATTTTATTTGGGTACAACGTCGCACGACCGCGCAATTGTCATTCAAAATGCGACAGCGCTGAAAGCCAAAAATTGGTCTGGGCAGGAGGGGGGTTTAAGTGCCGGGTAAGGAAGGGGTTAATTCACACATACACACCGTCCATCTACTCTTGGTCCGGCCCCCCGAGTCCAATATATGAACCCATTGCAGCCCTCGAGTCAAAAAGTTTGCCCACCCCTGGGCTAGACCATTTAACAAATGTATGTATATATTTATTTTGCTAATTGTCTTTATTGACAGTGTATGAGGTATTTACTGTGTGTTTGTTAATTTTTGCGGTAAATACTGCATAAACAAATAGTGAATTCCGTTTTCAATATATGCAATATCTGGATTAAATGAGTCAAGTAATCCAAACATCACATACAATATCCTTTAGTGAATTGAGCCCATTGGGTGGATGCTGCATGGTGTCATGGTGCGAACAAAATAGCATCTGTCCTTTAAAAATTCTTCATGATCGGCTCATTTAATTTTATCTTGTGCTAAGACTAGTAACAGTTGTCTTAAATATGTCAGCAAAGCAATAGAAATCTTTTTTTTTTTTGGGTACCTAAAGCATGAGCCCACACTTAGGCAATATAATGAGTTTGTTGTTATGTTCAGAACAGTACAATAATTGCACGAATACTGATTTAGCCTACAGAATGTCTGCCTCCACTATGTGGGAAACAGCTGCTCTTTGAAATGCTTAGGCAAAAGCAAAAGGTTGCCTGTTCGTTGAAATGAAACATAAAACAAAATGAAAATATGTTTGCAAAAAAAAAATAAAAAATATTCAACCTATGGGTGTTTAAAAGGATAAGTGTAATTTTAGTGCATTTACAGTATCTCTGACAAGCCACGTGCTTTCTTGTCCCTGGTGGAGAATTGACTTTGCACAAGATTGAATAAAGATGACAGCAAGCATGTGCAGTAGGAGCAGGACTCAACAGGGAGGGTTTTCACTAAGCAGATGAGTATGTGACTTGCCAGGGATGCTACAGGACATTGGGCTCTATAAATGTGCACTTACTCTTTATAAAGAGCTTTTCTGTTTTGAATAAATATATTAACAACAGAATGATAAATGCTGTAAGATTCCTCTACAAAAATGGAAAATTATTAAAGTAAATGAACTGTGCATACGGTGAGAAAAACAGAACTGTGTGTGTGTAAATTTTACAATTATTACTAATGACAATTTAGAATTTTCATTTTCAGTGCTATAAACCTGAGAAAAATCAATACCCATAGGTTTTTTGTGCTTAACCAGTTCCACACCGGCCACCGTCTATTTACGGCGGCAGTGTGGACGCTGGGCGCGAAACGCCGTAAAAAAGCGGCGATCTGTGAATGGCCGCTAGGGGGCGCGCGCGCGCCCGCCGCACTCCTGCGGAGTGTGCCCGCGGCTTGGGTGGACTGATGTCCGCCGGCGAGCTGCGTTGAGTGGCTACAGGCAAAGAACGGGGAACCGCCGATGTAAACACGGCGGTTCCCCGCTCTGTTAGTGAGGGCATGGGAGATCTACTGATCCCTGTCACTGGGATCAGTTAGATCTCTCATGCCCATGGTAGCCCAGCCCCCCCACAGTTAGAACACACCCAGGGAACATAGTTAACCCCTTCCCTGCCCCCTGCAGGTTAACCCCTTCACTGCCAATGACATTTATACAGTAATCAGTGAACATTTACATTTCTGATTGCTGAATAAATGTCATTGGTCCCAAAAAAGTGTCAAAAATGTCCGACATATCCGCCCCAATATCGCAGTACCGCTAAAAATCGCAGATCGCCGCCATTACTAGTAAAAAATAATAAAATAAATGAATTCTCACCATCCGTAAACGAGGCCACTTTTGCGCAAACCAATCAATAAACGTTGATTGCAATTTTTTTTATCACAAATATGAGGAAGAATATAAATTGGCCAAAACCGGTGAAAAAAATGTTTTTTTATATTTTTTTTTTGATTTGTATTTTAGCAAAAAGTAAGAAATTAGTTTTTTTTTGCAAAATGGTCGCTCTTCTTTTGTTTATGGCGGTGATCAGAAATGACGCAGAGGTGATCAAATACCACCAAAAGAAAGCTCTATTTGTGGGAAAAAAAGGACGCAAATTTTGTTTGGGTACAACATCGCACGACTGCGCAATTGTCAGTTAAAACGACGCAGTGCCAAATCGCAAAAAGTGCTCTGGTCCTAGCCTGGGAAATTCTTCCGGGGCTGAAGTGGTTAAATAAATATGAAAACTAGGTCCAAGCACCCTCCCCCCCAAATCATTGGTAGGGGTTGCAGGGGTTGTAATGGCGACCCCACCCACACTCCAGGGAGCTTGTGCAGCATTCCTGTCACATTAGGTCTTACATTGGGGGTCGGCAACCCGTAGATTATGGACAGGTGACGGGTAGATCACATCTCTTCCTTGCCGATCCCTGGACAGGAGGGGCAGCATTTACTGGAACAAATCCCTTTTATTATCCTCCTGCAGCAGCTGAAAGCCATCCTCTCCTCCTCTCTCTTTCGCCATCATTCAGATTCTGAAGAAAATAGAGGGATCAGGTCCAGTAAATGGTGCTCCTCCTGTTCAGGTTCCCCTTCCTGCTTCTGCTTTGGCTCCCCTGGATTCCCCCCTCCCTGTCACAGTACTGCCAGCTTCCTCTCCCACCGGCTGCTGCAGGAATCCATTCAGGATGGAGAGCAGGGGAGGGGCCAGTATAAATGTAATTTACCAGTTTATCCTTTTCTGAATGAAAACAGTGAGTGACTGATACCAATAACTTACACTGTTCATTCATAACTGAAGAATAATAAACCGTGTTTACTATGCTTCCATTTGTAAATGAACCAGGAGACTGTGCAGAGCTCCTACCTTTCTTATAGTCTGTGCAGTAGAGGCTGCAGATTTGGAGATTGATGTCTGTGTCCTCAATCTCCTTTCTCTGTGTCAAAAGTGAGACATCAGGGGTCTCTTTAGACCACTAATATTTCACCACAGCCCCCCAAAAGGGCTGCTAAAAAAAAATTGTAAAAAATAATAAAAATAATAAACTACTGACATCAACCTCTGCCCTACTGACAGGTCCACTGCTCTACTGACACAGTCCACACACCATCCACTGCTCTACTGACTGACACTGTCCACTTTTAAGGTAAGCTAAGTATATGTTTTTACAGTGACATTTGTTCTATTATAGTTTTCTACATTTTGCTTACTAATTAGTTAAGCCTTGCTAGTTCTTTAGATAAAAAGGGCTCCAAATCTTGGTGATCTCTTATGTTGTTCAGGTAGATCTCTGCCCCTCAAAGGTTGCCTACCCCTGTTTTACACTGCGTCACTGGGGAAAAACACTTGCTGCATCACCCTGCATAGTTAATTTATTAAACTCAGAGCTGGTGGGGCAGGGGCCCGCCCCCGGCCCTCTGATTTTCTGGTTTCACCTACATAGGGTGATGGGGCAAGTCCTTCCTCCCCACCCTAATCAACCCTGCTCAACTGCGCATTTGCACACAAGGTGGGACACTCTGAGCTGCCAGGTGATAGCGGTGGGGTGGCTTATATGTGAATTTGGAAGTCAGAGAGTCCGCCCACCCCGGGTGGTAGTGATACGTAATAGTGAACCCTGCGTGGTAGTGGGGGGTACCCTGGGTGGTAGTAAATGCGACAGGTGGCGGTAGGGGGGCCCCAGGTCAACTATGGCAGCAAGGCCCACACGCTTCAAGCTATGCCTCTGCTCCAAAAAAAAACTATTTGTTAAAAAATACTAGCTTCTAACACATCAACCATCAACATGCACTCTAAAATGTATCCTAACAGTAATAATTAACCAGTACCATATGAAGTGTGTATAAAACCAAGAATAAAAATGACATCTATTGAAGCTTACCTGTTCTTAAGTGACATGGCTGCATTCATTTTCTTTTTTCAGGCTTTGTACCCTTTATTTTCCCCTTGGTGATGTACAGATGTACTGTACTCTATGAAAATGCATATTTACTACAAAACACACCTGCCTCTTCAAATAATAGGGGGGTGTAGTCCTAACATACTGCACTTTCTAATAAAGGTGTTTGCTAGAAAACTGCAGAGTGCACAGAAGAAAGAAAATTACTGGATTTTTGGCAAGGTCAACAGGTATTTCATGCACCTATCAAACAGATGTAGCAAAACACTTTCAACTGTATATTTAACAACATATACCAAAAATGAGCAAAAGGAGAATTTCATTGTTAAAGAGGTTGTAAACCCTTGAGGTTTTTCACCTTAATGCATTCTATGCATTAAGGTGAAAAATCTCCTGTCATGCAGCTGCCCCCCAGAGCCCCCCTTTTACTTACCTGCACCCGATCTTTCCTGCGCCGGGGACGAGCCCACAAGCTCCAGCTAGTGTCTCGGGTCCTGATTGGATAGATTGATAGCAGTGCAGCCATTGGCTCCCGCTGCTATCAATCAAATCCAATGAAGCGGTAGTCGGGGGCGGAGCCAAGTCCTGCTGTCTGTGTCAATGGACGCATCACTGGGACACGGGAGCATGCCTGCACGGGTGCCCCGAGGGAGAGTGCTTCTCCGTCGGGGTACTCGAGAAGAGGAAGTGCCAGGAGCGCCGCTGAGGGACCGCAGAAGAGGAGGATCGGGGCCACTCTGTGCAAAACCAACTGCACAGAGAAGGCAAGTATAACGTGTTTGTTTGTTTTTTTAAAAAAAGCTTTACATATCCTTTGAGGTTTATGCACACTTTAACCCCTTTATAAACTGTCAATCCAACGAAATTCACAACACCCCCCCCCCCCCAATTTCACACGTATTTGGAGTTTCCTATACATTTCGAAAAAAATTTTTTTGTTTGTTTGTGCAATATGAACGGAAGAGACACGTCAACCAAAACGTGTCTCACCGGGGCTAGGAGGAGAAGACGCCAGGGAGTCGCCGCGAGGACCGTGAAGGAGAAGAGCTCATGGGGCTGCCTCTTCGTGAGAGGGAGCCCCGTGGGCACGTCCGTACGAGGGCACAGGGTCACTACGCAGGTAACTGTGTCTGTCGTCCTGAACCGAGGCGGGGGCTGATGGCGAAGTAACCTAAACTAACTATCGTCGCCCTCGGTTACCGACGTGACGATAGTTAGATAGGTTAGTCCTGG
>BLSH010066234.1:682873-715528 GCA_018402905.1 Glandirana rugosa
GAAGAGTGCCCATCAGTGCAGCTTATCAGTGCCCAGCAGTACAGCCTATCAGTGAAGATCAGTGCAGCCTATCAGTGAAGATCAGTGCAGCCTATCAGTGCCCATCAGTGCAGCCTATCAGTGCCCATCAGTGCAGCCTCATCAATGAAGGAAAAAAATTACCTGTTTTCAAAATTTATATAAAAAAAACTATGAAGAAGTTTTTTTTAGCAAAAAAGAAAAAACCCAGCAGTGATTAAATACCACCAAAAGAAAGCTCTATTTATGGGGAAAAAATGATAAAAATGTCATATGAGTACAGTGTTGCACAACCGTGCAATTGTCATTCAAAGTGTGAGAGCACTGAAAGCTGAAAATTGGTCTGGGCAGAAGGGGGGTTTAAGTGCCCAGTAAGCAAGTGGTTAAAATAAATTTGATAAACATAAAAAAAAAAATCTGATTTAAATTAAAAAAAATCAAAAAAATTATTTTTATCCACCCTTCATTTAATGCATATATGCTGGGGCAAGGAGGGTTATCATAAATGCCCATATGCCACACATATGTATCCATGGACAACTGAGGCTTCTGTGCCAAAGGGTTAGCAAAAAAGTATTATTTATAGACCATACTAACAATATCCCCTCCACTGAATAGAATTTACCAGAATGATTCTTTACTTATCTTAGCTATATTGTGTTTTTATTCCTTTTTCTTTTAACATGCTGTGGAAGTATCTTTCTTAGTACCAGCTGCTACCTCTGAGGATTTTATAATGGCCGCCCTGGACAACCAGCATTGCTTTCATTAGAACCACAACTGAAGTTTGGCCAATATTCATATTCAATACCCCTCTGCACTGTATTTAATGGTACTGACAGGTGCACTTTGTGTTCTTATTTTAACCTGAAACGAATGCCACTGTTGTGCTGTGTGGATGAATAGGTTCTAGAATCTCACCACAGTATCCACCGCATGATAGAACACAATAAGTATATTTAATGGAGAAAAAGAGATGGTAGATAAAAAGAAGCCATCGTTTTGATGCTTTATTTAATCTTTTAATCTTTCAGTAGTTTGCTGGTTCTATTTCTCATAGTTTATTCATCATGTAACACTTGTGAGTCATTTCCAAGTTTACACTGTTTAAATGGTGTTATATGGTATTAAAAACAAACCCACCTACATTAATGATAGCAAAAGCAAATATGTAGGAAGTACTGTGTCAAATATAATTAACCCTGCATCAGCCTCATAGGAATGTACATTATACCATTAATGATTGCAGTTGAAACCTAACTCCAGCTTTTCGCTAAAGTGGGGAAAAAGTTAGGCCCTCTGTCAGGTTTTTATTGCCATGTGTCACTGCTGGGAACATTTCCCCACATTTCCTGTCCTGGGGCCCAAGCAGGAAGCAAGCATTTCCTGCAAACAGTGGCACTAACAGCAATAAAGGTTTGACAAATTCTCTCTATTCTCCATTCTACAAAGAAAAGAAAAAAAAGCGGTGCCACTGACTCTGATTCTACTCCTTCCCTATAAGCCCTGCAGCTGTAAATGGATAGTAATAATGCTAGAAACAATAAAAAAAATAAAAACACAAACTTATAAAAAGTTTACTTTTGTTTTTGAATATAATGATACCATTACTATATGTCTTTATCTACACTCTTCTTCCTAGTTCAGCAACAATAAACTCAATTGAGCTCACTAATTCTCTTTTAGTAACTGTGGTTGACAATTTTCACACCCTGGTTTCAAACCTTGAATGCCAAGGAAGCCTTTTAATTAACAGCCTTTTGCCTAAAATCCTGTGACCTCTTTGCTTTGCAGTTTCAGTGCATGTTCTTTCACAGACAACCTTACATAATGCCTGGTATACAATGAAATGAGAAGAATTGTGCATGATTTTTTTTTTAACTCATTGGGTTTTTTCTGCTGTTTGTAACTTAAACAGTGAGATCTCCCCATCCATCTCTACTGTGCTGTGATAGCCAGGACTCTCTGATCTGAGTAACAGGAACACTAAAAATATCTTTATTCTCCAAAAATAATCCATGCATATCCACTGCTTAACCACTTGCCTACTGGACACTTTTACCCCTCCTCCTGCCCAGGCCAATTTTTAGGTTTCATCGCTGTCACGCTTTGAATGACAATTGCATGGTCATTCCTACACTGTACCCGTATTACATTTTTCATAATTTTCTTCACACAAATAGAGCTTTCTTTTGGTGGTATTTAATCACCACTGGGTTTTCTATTTTTTGCTAAATAAACAAAAAAAGACCGAAAATTTTGAAAAAAAAATGTCATAGTTTGTTATAAATTGTGCAAACAGGTCATTTTTCTCCTTCACGGATGTGCACTAATAGGCTGCATGGATAGGTGGCACTGAGGCAGCACTGATGAGGAGGCACAGATGAAGCTGCACTGAAAGGCGGCACTGATAGGTGGCAACACTGGTGGGCACTGATTGGCAGCACTGGTGGGCACTGCTGGGGCTGCACTGATAATCAGGGTCGATGTCCCTTTAACACAAGCCGGTTATCGGCTTTCTTCTGTCAACGTGAGGAAGAAAAGTCGATAACCAGCTTGCATGCATGCTTACATCCATGATCAGCTGTCATTGGACACAGCTGATCAAGCGGTAAAGGGCCGCTGTGACTGGCCCTTTCTCCCGATCTTTGATAAGCTGAGCCCAAATCAGTGTATATTATTTGGTCTTTGTGAGGCTGGATTCACAGCATAGCGATGTAAATTCCAGCTTGTTTGCTTTGTGAGAAGGACCGGAGCCGCCGTTCGGTGGCTCCTGTCCGTTCTCACAGTGCAGCAGCTGCCCAGGGAGGGAAGGGGGAGGTGCAGCGGGCAGGGGTAAAGATCCCCGTTTAATGCAGAGCACATCTGCGTGTCAGATGCATTCCCATTGAACGTAAAGGGCTGGGAAACGCACACGTTTTCTGTGCAATGCGGACTGCAAATGCACCGCACCTATGTGAACTAGACACATTGAAAACAATGTGTCTTCAAGTCAGTCTTCTGGGAATTGGATGTGGTGTAAGCCGCATCCAATTCGCATAGGTGTGAACCAAGCCTGAAGGCTATAGAGTCTACAGGCTATGGTGCCATTCATTAATAATTGATCACACCTGATGTTCTGATGGCCTCATTTCTTGAGACACCAACAAGCCAGGAAAGTATAAATAACCCCCAAATGACCCCTTTTTGGAAAGCAGACATTCCAAGGCATTTAGGAAGAGGCATGGTGAGCTTTTTGAAGTGGTATTTTTTACCACAATTCTTTGAAAAATAAAGTTTTTTTTTCCCCAAAATTGTCATATTAACAGGTTACTTCTCTCACATGGCTTGTGCATATAGTACCTGCAACTACACCCCAAAACACATTCTGCTACTCCTCCTGAGTATGGTGATACCACATGTGTGAGACTTTACAGCCTAGACACATAGAGAGGGCCAACATGCAGGGAGCACCGTCAGGTGTTCTAAATTACACATCTAACTTCTTGACTACCTATTAGTGCCCATTCACACAGGGGCAACTTGCGCTCCGACTTGAGTCACCTCAAGTCGCTTGACATTTGAAATCCCATTGAAATGAATGGGAGCAGTCTTAACGTACACTACTGAAGTTGGAGCGACTTCACAAAAGGTTCCTGCAGGACTTCTAGGTGACTTCTATCCGACTTGTGCCCATAGAATTGAATAGAAGTCACCTCCAAGTCAGATCTCCCATTTAAATGGAAGCGACTTTACAGTGAAAAGAAAATAATTTATCCAGGGCCACCCCCTCCCACCCTGCTCTGATTGGCCACAGGCAAAGTTGCCTGGCATGAGGTTGCGTTGTAAGTCGCCTGAAGTCGTGCTGAAACCGCCTAGCAAAGTCACGCTGAAGTCGGGTTGCCCCTGTGTGAATGCACCCTTACACTTTTGAAGGCCCTGGAGCACCAGGACAATGGAAACACCCACAAAATGACCCCATTTTAGAAAGCAAACACCCCAATCTATATTATGTGAAGCATAATGAGTCTTTTGAACACGTCATTTTTTCCACAAGTTTTTATAAAATGTGGAAAGAAAATGAAAACGCATTTTTTACTACCAAAAGTTGTCCATTTATACAATATTTCTAGCACATAGCATCTACATAGCAAAAAATATACCCCAAGATGCATTCTGCTACTCCTCCTGAGTATGGCGATACCACATGTGTGAGACTTTTACACAGCCTGGCCACATACAAAGGTTCAACATGCAAGGAACACCGTAAGGCGTTCTAAGAGCATAGATTACACATCTGATTTCCTGACTACCTATTAGCCTTTTGAAGGCCCCATTTTGGAGAGCAAACACCCCAAAGTATATTCTATGATGCATTTCTTTTTACGGCACTGACGGGCACTGATGAGGATCCACTGATAAGGTGGCACTCATGAGCACTATTGGGCACTGATAAGCACTAATAGGGCACTTTAGTTGCACTGATGAGCACTAATAGGGCACTGTGGTGGCACTGATGATCACTGTAGGACACTCACTGATGGCGCTGATGAGCACCGATAAGCATTCACTGAAGTGCACTGATAGCACTGTAGTGGCACCATAGGACATTGATGAGCACTGTAGTGGCACTGTAGAGCAGTGTAGTGGCACCGTAGGGCACTGATGAGCACTGTAGGGCACTGATGGGCTCTGTAGTGGCATTGATGGCACTTTAGGGGCACTGATAAGTACTGTTGACACTGTGGGGGCACTGATGAGCACTGCTGGCATTGTAGGGGCACTGTTGAGTACTTTTGGCACTGATGGCACTCAGGATCCTGCCAACTCGTGCTTCTGCTGTGTTTCTCTCTCCTCTCCTCATACCGATACAGCGTGTGAGGAGAGAGAGAAAAACTGCAGCAGTGCGAGCTGAACCGGGCATGATCCCAGTTTGTTGACAAGTGATCACTCCATCACTGAACGGAGCAATCGCATGGTAAAATGCCGCTGTGATGCACTGGGTCCTACGGACCCAGCCATCATGGACACTTCCAGAAGTGTGAGTATGGGAGGTCATCATATGACAACCTCCCAGAACTTGCTGGCCATGCTGTAGCCGGCATTCAGCTATAGCACGGCCGGCAAGTGGTTAAAGATAAGATGGAAAAGCCAGCACTTTACATTGCTGAACTCCGTTCTTAAGTTTTTACAAAAGATAGCTGCTTTTACAATTTACTAATGCAATTCTTTTGCTGCATTCACTAGCACTGGCGTAACCTGCCCTCCTGAACCTTTCCAACAGTAAATCACAGTGCAGTTTTATGTGGTATCCATTCATTTAAGCACTGTCATAATTTTTAAGCCCTCATGAAGGGGTAGTGTGTTTGGCCACCGAAATGCATTGGCTTTACTCTGCTATGAATTAATTTTATCATTAAAGTCGAACTTTAGTCAGAAAATTAAGTCCTGCTAGATCACTTCAGAGTGGCCCCTTTTGCAGGTATAGCTATGTACAACATTAAAAATAAGTGCCTATACTGTTTAATCACTTGACCACTGGACACTTAAACCCCCTTCCTAACCAGACCAATTTTCAGCTTTCAACACTCTCACATTTTGAATGACAATTACTCAGTCATACTGCACTGTACTCATATGACATTTTTGTCCTTTTTTTCACACAAATAGAGCTTTCTTTTGGTGGTATCTAATCACCACTGGGTTTTTTAGTTTTTGCGCTATAAATGAGAAAAGACCTAAAATTTTGTAAAACAATTGCATTTTTTGTATGTTTCTGTTATAAAATTTTGCAAATTAGTAATTATTTTTCATAAATTTTGGACAAAATTTATATTGCTACATATCTTTGGTAAAAATAACCCAAATTAGTGTATATTATTTGGTCTTTGTGAAAGGTATAGAGTCTACAAGCTATGGCAGCAATCACTGAAAATTGATCACACCTGATGTACTGACGGCCTATCTTATTTCTTGAGACCCTAACAAGTCAGGAAAGCACAAATACCCCCCAAATGACCCCTTTTTAGAAAGTAGACAGCCAAAGGTACTTAGCAAGAGGCATGGTGAGTTTTTTGAAGATGTACATTTTTCCCACAATTCTTTGCAAAATGAAGATTTTTATTTTATATTTTTTTCATAAAATTGTCATAACAGGTTATTTCTCACACCCAGCATATGCATACCACAAATTACACCCCAAAACACATTCTGCTACTTCTCCTGAGTATGGCGATACCCCATATGTGTGAGACTTTTACACAGCCTGGCCACATAGAGAGGCCCAACATGCAGGGAGCACTGTCAGGTGTTCTAGGAGCATAAATTACGCATAAAATATCTTGACTACCTATCACACTTTTGAAGGCCCTTGAGCACCAGGACAATAGAAACACCCAAAAAATTACCCCATTTTGGAAAGTAAACACCCCAACGTATATTCTATGAGGCATAATGAGTTTTTTGACTGGGTGAGCCAGGGATGAGTGAGCCAGGGACTGGGTGTGCAAGGGACGGGTGAGCCAGGGACTGTGTGTGCCAGGGACTGGGTGAGCCAGGGACGGGTGAGCCAGTGACTGGGTGAGCCAGGGGCTGGGTCTGCAAGGGATGGGTGAGCCAGGGACGAGTGAGCCAGGGATGGGTGAGCCAGGGACTGGGTCTGCAAGGGACGGGTGAGCCAGGGACGGGTGAGCCAGGGACTGGGTGAGCCAGGGACTGGGTGTGCCAGGGACGGGTGAGCCAGGGAATGGGTGAGCCAGGGACTGGGTGATCCAGGGAATGGGTGAGCCAGGGACGGGTGAGCCATGGACGGGTGAGCCATGGACGGGTGAGCCAGGTATGGGTGAGCCAGGGATGGATGGATTAGCCAGATATGGGTGACCCAGGGACGGATGAGCCAGGGATGGATGGATGGATGAGCCAGGGATGTATGGATGAGCCAGGGCTGTATGGATGGATGAGCCAGGGATGAATGGATGAGCCAGGGATGGATGGATGGATGAGCTAGGGATGTATGGATAAGTCAGGGATGCATGTATGGATGAGCCAGGGATGTATGCATGGATCAGCCAGGGATGTATGCATGGATCAGCCAGGGATGTATGGATGGATCAGCCAGGGATGTATAGGTGGATCAGCCAGGGATGGATGGATGGATCAGCCAGGGATTGATGGATGAGCCAGGGATGCATGGATGAGCCAGGGATAAATTTGTGTGCTGGGGTGGGCACAGATCAGCGCTGTGGGCACTTCACATCCAGACCACAGCGCTGCTGCACCCGTTCCCTCCTCCCCTCACACACCGTGCGATTGGCGCGAGGGGAGGAGCCGAACCGGACATGCTCCGGTTTGTTTACAAGTGATCACTCCGTCCATTGAACGGAGTGCTCATGTGGTAAAGGGCCGCTGTCATTGGCCCTTTACACCGATCTGTGACACGCCGGGTCTGGGAGACCCGACGGTCACGGACATTGCCAGGTGCGTGCGCCAGGGGGCACGCAGGATCGCGATTCTGGGAGGACGTCCATGGACGCCCTCCCAGAATAAGCCGACCATGCTGTGGATGTCTTTCAACTATAGCGCGACCACCAAGTGGTTAAAATCCAGTAATACACTGTCTCACCCTGCTCTGCACATGTTCAATCTGCTTAAAGCCTAAAAGCGGAATTAAACCCTCTTATCCTTTACAGCCAAGGAAGCTGCTTCTGTTTGATCTACAACTGCCATGGTGCTGCACATGTGATCAGTTATGATACCAACCATTAGATGGTTTGACAGTTTGGTTGAGGACACAAGCAAATCAAACTGTTTTTTAAAACGGGTAAATTGATAGGTTTAGTTTTGCTTTATGATTTACAGCGGGGCTTTAGCAAAATGGCAGCCTCCAGCAAGAAGAAACAGGAGCAATACTGGAGGCAATTTACAGAGCACACTATTTTGATTGCATAATTATTCATGTAGAATGTATGTTCCTTGCTAAAGAACGTTATTTTTTATCAAGCTGTTATGGGTAAAGTTACACTTTAAATTACGTTGGACTTCTTAACATTTTTTGGTGCTCTCATCAGACTGTATGTGTGTTGATTCTCAACTGTAGGAGCTTTCCCTTCTTCCAGAGGATGGTCCCTGTTTGTGGAGGAACCAGACTCCTTTGCCCATTGACAATTTTAGCGACCCTTAGAAAATCAAATCCAAATCCAGTGTCCTGTTTGGTCTTGTGTTTTGATTTACAAAATGCAGGCAGTGGCGTGGAGTTTGCAGTGCTCCAAGCTGTAGGCAGTGCCTTGAAGTTATTGAGTACAATACAGGGCCATTAACCCTCTCTTGTATGTTTAGGTGGCAGGAGTGTCACTGGAACCAGTCATAGCTTAGAGGAGCTGTGGGGGACTGGTCACTGTGCTGGAGGGAGCCTTCTTAAGCAAGGAATAAGGCAAGTATTTTCTCCTTAATCTTCTACCCCTAGATTAAACAAGCAATTGAGCTTGGCCATACACAGTGCCAAATTTGCACGATTCCCCCATCAACACAGACAGTGCTGACACTATAATCAGCAATTGGCTCCTCTCGCCAGGAAGGCGGGGGAAGCAGCCCCCACCAGGAGAATACAGTGATTATCGCTGGTGGCTATAGCAATGATCGTAAGGCAATCTGGCAGGCTGGTTGTACCCAATTTAATTGATTGATTAACTTGGTACATTCAGCCTGCCCATTAATGGTTCTAACAATGTATGGCCAGCCTAACCCTTGCAGAGCAGGGGGGAACTGCAAGCGTGGATTTTTTTTCATTTTTATGGAGTTTGGATGTAAGGCTGTAGAGAGGAATCTGTGATTTGGGGAGAGTCCAGTCACCTGATAAGGCTGCCCACCTCCCAGCTTACACCGCATCCAATTCGCATGACACATGAAAACACATTGTTTTCAATGTGTCAGGTTCACATAGGTGCGGTGCATTTGCACTCTGCATTGCACAGAAAACGTGCAAATTGCCAGCCTATTAAGTTCAATGGGAAAACATCTGCCCCGCACATGTGTTCCGCACTGAACGGGGATATTTCTCCCTGCTCACGGCACTTCCCCATCCCCAGGCAGGTGCTGCACTGTGAGAATGAACAGGAGTTGCCGAAAGGTGGCTCCATTCATTCTCAGCAGCAAACAAGCTGGAATTCGCACCGGACTGGTGTAAATCCAGCCTTAGAGTTTTGTAGCTTGAATATGCTTGAAGCCTGAAGCTACAAAATGCTGGAAGGGAAAAAAAATCAATGATTCTCTATGGAGATGGTTCACATCTCCACTCAAAAGCACCTGAAGCTCAAACAAGTTCCGGAGGTATTTTTGTCAAGTGAATTGGGCATATTTGGGCGTTTCTTGAACATTTGTATTGCCATAGATATCAATGGAAAAGCATAATTTGCACATATTAGCGCGACTAGCGATCCTTTGGGCATTTGCAAACGCACAAAGACATGCGACAACAAGCTTGAAAAACACCCAAAAACACTACGCTCAGGTGTGAATGGGGCCTCAGAGTCCAGAAGCAAGAGAAATGCACGTTTGTAAAGCACATTTCAGTGCCTTATAAATGTCAGGTTTTTTTTAACTCTATATACAGCTCAAAGACCACAGTAAGTGCCTGTGTTGATAGGTTTCAATGGGCAAATATAGCATGCTTTTGACATCAGTTTGAAAAGCTTCTGAGATAATTGAGAATTCATTGCAGATGCATTTGACCTGCAGTTTACCTGCTTCATTTGCATTTGCATTCCCATAGACTTATATGGGGAGAGAAGCCATAGAAACTGTATATATGACCTTTTTAGTCAGAAACACTATCCCTACCCATAAGATAAATCACATTTTTCTCCACAATAGCAGTCATCAAACTAGTCACTGTACTAGCTAGTTTGCCATTACCGACTTGCCACCATAATATTTTTTATCTGCTGTCAGTTCACCATCATCTACTCTAACATTTCATGTCACTTAGCAACAGTTTGGCAAGGAGCATGAATAAAGCTGGAAAAAGGAGGATTATAGTGGAACAATGTCAAAAGCATTAGGTCGCATTTACATTTTGGCATGTGCAATGCTTTAAAAACTCTGTTTGCTACATGTACATTGTAGTTTCAAGCAAAATGCATCTTCCCTAGGGATGAATGGTAACACCGGCAAAATGCAATGCACTGCTCTGAAACTGCGCCACTTAAACAATGCAGAGGTTTGAATGTAGCTTTAGGGGCCAATTCGCACTTTTGCAATTAAAAATGCATGAACTTTTTTTTTTCCTTACAGTACATACACTATTTAACAAACCTATTTTATCACTTTCATTAACACCCTCTAATCCAGACCTTGTCAACTCTTCTCTACTTTTAACCCTCTACTTTGTCCTGCACCTCCATCCACTATCTCACTAGCTGCTTACGAGATTTTTTATCATTTGAGATGCAACTTTTGAGGAAATCTCCACTGTTCAGACATCTTTCCGACTTAACTTACCCCCCTGTCTTCCACCAAATTCATTACATTTCTCTTTTGACCCTGTTATTACAGAGGAGGCCATCAAACTCCTCTCAGAATCTCACCTAACCCCTGCACCCTGTTTCCTCACAACTACTATAGTCATCCTCTTGCTTTATTCTATGCCATCTTACTCACCTTCTTCAATCTCTCCCTCTCTACTGGCACCTTTTCCTTCTGCTCAGAAACATCCACAGGTCAACCGCATACTTAACAAGCCCTCGCTGGACCCCACCAGGCTTAACAAATTAAGAGCTCTTGCTTCCAGTTACCTCTAAACTTCTAGAATGCCTAGTCTATAACCACTCAAGCTGCTACCTCTCTAGCAACAACCTTCTTGACCACTTACAGTCTGGCTTTTGTATGCAACACTCCACATCAATTACCATACAAAAACCTAATAGCAACTTACTAACTGCTAACACCAATCACCATTACTCCATATTCATACTACTAGACCTTTCTGGTGTCTTTGATACAGTTAACCATCTGCTACACTTCAAACTAATTACTGACTCACTTGGCTTCCAAGACTCTGCTCTATCCTGAGTCTTTTCCACCTACCTATAGAAAAAATTCCCCTCTCAACATTCTCTTTCTTTAGGGGTCCACATAGGCTCTGTCCTCAGAGCCCTTGTCTGTAAACACATTTTGACCCTTGGTCACTTGATAATTTCTCTGTTTCCAATGCCATCGCTATACCGATGACTCCCAAATCTTTTTCTCTATTCCTCACCTAAAACTGAGCTCTTAATAACCCCCCCATGCCCTATTCTCTGACTTTTGTATAAAGATCAATAATACAACAATCTGTGTCTCCCCTCAAGCCAGGGTGCCAGATGTAATCATGTACTCTGACCTATCCGATCAAATCTTGCAGACTTAACCAAAATTCCTTCTTAACCAATGAAACCACCAAGCTACCTATTACTCACTTGCTATCTCTTGGCTCAATTTATACAACTCACTCTACCTTGACATAGGCCATCCCCCTTCAGCATATCCTTCCACTGGCTTCTGAGTACCTAACAAATAAAATTGTAAATACTAACAACATCATAAAGTGCCATCCACAACTCTGCCCCAAGCTACATAACCAATCCTGTCTCAATATATCACCCAAACCATCCTCTCTACCACCCCCCCAGACTTCCTGCTCTCTAGCTCCTTAGTCTCATCCTCCCATTCCAGCATCCAGGATTTTTCCAGAGCCTTTCCATACTCTGAAACGCCCTACCCCAAACTGTCTGATTATCTCATACTCTGTCCAAATGTAGGCAATCCCTAAAAACCCATCTCTTTAAAGAAGCCCATCTCTCCACCTAATAAGCTTTACTTCCGGTTCTCCATCAGCTCATCCCTCTCAGAGTCATTACCTTTTGTACCATCTGCCTGTCCCTATCAAATGTTAAAGGGGTTGTAAAGGCAGAAGGTTTTTTTTATCTTAATGCATTCTATACATTAATATAAAAAGCCTTCTGTGTGCAGCAGCCCCCCTAACACTTACCTGAGGTCCCTCTCTGCCCAGTGATGTCCACGAGTTCTCAGCTTTCCAATATTCTCCTTCCTAATTGGCTGACACACAGCAGCAACACCATTGGCTCCCGCTGCTGTCAATCAAAGTCAGCTAGCCAATCAGCGGAGAGGGCAGGTGGGGCCGGGGCTCTGTATCTGAATGGACACACGGAGCTATGACTCAGCTCGGGTGCCTCCATAGCAAGCTGCTTACTGTAAGGGCACTGAACAGGAGGGGGGGCCAGGATCACAGAAGAGGGACCCAAGAAGAGGAGAATCTGGGCTGCTCTGTGCAAATCCACTTCAACAGAGCAAGTAAGTATAACATGTTTGTTGTATTTATAGAAAAAACACAAGACTTTACAATCACTTTAAGCTCTCATGAGCAGGGCTCTCCTAACCCTCTTGGATAGAATTGTATTGTAACTATATTATGTTCATTTATATTTTAACACGCTGAGCAAAATGTTGGTGCTACGTAAATGCTGTACAATAAAAATATTTACATGCTTTCAGGAATTTTGACAGCCAATTATCCAGAGAGAGTGTACCCTCTATATTAATATGCTTGCAAGACATATGTATTGTGTCCCTTTCATGCCTTTCCATTCATCTTCAGGCCAAGCCCATTTTTACTAAAATGCTTCTTCTGGAACTTTGAAATTGACTATAATGCAACATATTTCACTGCACAATTTTATGTGAAGCACGTGCATTTAACTGCACCAAAGCAAGAACAGGCACTTTTATTGCTGTATATGTCCTGTGACAGTATGACACTCTGTTACGGTATGAGGAGGGTTAAAGTGTTTGTTAAGCCACAATTATTACTTACTGCCAGCCCCTCCAATATATTAAGGCATTGCACACTGTATATATATTTTCCAAACACGAGGCTTGTAAATACCTATTTAGAGCTCTCTTCAGGCCGGTCACATGACCCGTGGCTGCTTTTCAGCTCCGATACATGGCTTCTGTAGGAGGGGCCGAGGTCTGCCTCTGATGTCAGCGGGTGGAGTCACGTGGCTGCTCAGCCCCTCCTGCAGTATCCATGTATCATAGCTATAAAGCGGCTGTGAATCACATGACCGGCTTGAAGAGAGCTCTAAATAGGTATTGTGGGGGTTAGCTCAATGGGGATTACCTTCCCTGGAAAAATGCAGTTCAAACGGCAGGTTTTCTTAAAATCTGGCTTGTAACCAGGTTTATTAAAAAGGTTGCATGAAGAAATCAAATAAACAAAACAGAAAATAAATCCTCGCCATCTAGGCACTAACTAAACATTTCAGTTTTTCCTAACTGAGTGGTGCAGGGCTTCTCCCAGACACCCACAAAACATAGACAGTGCAAACCTTTTTGTCTCAGTCCATAAGCAAACTTCTATACGTCAGCTCTCTCAGACTGATGGCTCCTGAGTCCCAGACCAGAGCAAAACTTTCCTCTCTTCCTGGTTATTTAAACCACCTGATGGTGGACTCCAGTGGACCACAAAATCTGGTCCGAACCAACCCTGCCAAGGTGGCAGGTAAATCCCAGACCGGATTCCACCTTAGTCCACTCCAAATGAACGCAAGCGAGGCGACACTTTGCGTCCATCGATCACCTCGCCTCGCAGCCGGAGGGGGGGGGTGGAGACACACAGCAAGGAGCTGACAGGCGGGAATAAGGGAGAGAGATGAGGGCAGAGCAGGGACGTCACAGACAATGATGGTCAGGGTTAAGAAGCCCTGGTTTTTGTTGTCTCTGCAGAAAGGGGATACAGGAAGTGGCGGGTTCAGGCAGGTTTTTTTTTACAGTTTAGATGGGGGCAGATTACACAGCACAAGTACTGTGCTGTTTAATCTGCTTTGAGGGACCAGGAAATCTATTTTTTTGGGGGGGTTAACAAAAACTAAGTGTTGCTCAAGGTTCTCTTCTATACAGGTTGATGGGTTCAGGATGCATGTTTAGTACAAAGTCCTCTGGGATTAGTAAGTCCTTGAGTCTGGAGGCTTTGTAGAGAGCTGGGAGGGATGAAATCTCCAATCCTGAGTCCATGATTTGCTGGTAGTCAGCACTCTGGTTGGGCAGGTGTGCACAGCTCTTATAAGTTAGGTGTTTGAAATAGTTTCTGGCTCCTTCCATCCTAAGAACTCTGTGTGGGAGGCAGGAGTTTCTGCCCAGGAGTCAGGGTGTGAGTCAAGACAACTGGGAGTCAGTGCAAGTATGCACAACAGTGTGCGTGAGCATGAGTACTGTCTGAAGGGCCTGAGAATTGAGACCAGAGCAGCAGTAATGTAAGTGAAAGCCATAAGGCTGATGAGCCTTCATTGTGTAGCCTGCATGTTGTTTTGAACTTCCTTTAAATAAAAGTGGACCAGGAAAGTCGTAAAAAGTATGATTTTGGCGAGCGGACTGGAGTGGTCCTTAAAGTACAACCTTGATCTTCCTCACTTTTCACTAGTTATAGTACCCCTCTATATTTGCCACGAAGACAGAAAATGATGGGAAATTCTACTCTTTACAGCTATTATTGGGGGATTTTCCTTCACTTCAGGGGCATTTCCTGTTTCACTTCCTGTTGTGGCTTTGTAAAACTGGAAAAGAGGAGAAATCTCCCCAGTGGGACACAGACAACAAATATACTCTGACAGGCAATGTAATGATCCCGTAATCTAGCAAAACTATACAAAGGTATTTACATATATTTCAGGGAAATAAGCTCCAGGGAAACTGGAGGGGCGTTTATTGAGGTAAAAAAGTGCTGCTATAAGGCAAAATGCAATCATGCAATGCATAGGGTAACCTTGCTGAACAGGTTATGTTTAAAATGACAAGCATAGTATTGTATGTATGGACATTTAAAGCCGTTTATAAGCAGATTTCCTTTTTCAATAACATATTCTGACTTCACAAGTGCTAAGATGAAGCACATAATATTCCTGTCTGCTTTAGATTCCAGGGGCATATTTAAGCTAAGCATTTGTATATGTCTATCTGTGTCAGTACCATTACCCTCCTTCACTCAGTCAGTGTCATTAAGACGATAACACCACCTGCTTAGTGGGGGTGACTTGCAGTAGGGGACTGAAATTTCCTAGTGCTGACTTCAGAAAGTTCCTGGCACTGGCAGATGGCGTGTGAGTCACAACTGTATTAATTAGCAGGTAATTCCTGAATTTTGAAGGTTGGAAAGGAGGAGGTAAGTAACGAAATGTAGTCTAAAAAGTAACGCTCTCCTCTGAGACAATCAGTATCTTGGACTAACTACAGGAAAGTGACATGCCTCCCTTTCTGAACACTCAGGACGTATGTTTACATGATTCAGGAACACTTGATGGTTTTTCTAACGTTTATTTGTAATACTAAGTCGTTAGTATGTTGATGAAGACATTTCTATGTAAGTTTATCAATAAAGCATTAACGTGTATATGCATGATTCTTAAGGCTGATGACATGCAGACGATTCTGCCGCTACACACAAATTACCAGTGGCAGGTTCGCTAAAAATGCTGCCTGTGTGTCGATATGGGATTGCTTCTTCTATAGCCACATCAGTGAGATGTGGTTCTTTTACTGGCCCAAATGCTGCTGAGTCTTGATCGCTAGTGATGGGAGCAACATCCTGCTGCCTTCGTTACAAAAGGAACAATTGCATAAGGACAAAAAAGCAGCAAATTTGTCAGTGGCAGGATCGCCAGCAGCAGTCACCCCTGTGTTATCAGCCTAGGGGTACACTACTGTCAAAATAATACCAATACATAAAATGTAATATACTGTACCTTTGAAATGAGTATTCATTGTTTTGAGCAAAAGAACATCATAACTAAAAGTAAGAACATATAAATAAACTCAGTTCAATCGAATTACTCTTGCAGGTAAAAGCTAAATAAAAGCTGGAAGAAGAGGACTACACCTAACCTCAGCATCTGTTTTAAGAAATGTCCATTTAAAGCTGAACCCCATGAATTCATCTACTTTGTAAAAAAGTGCAGGCATTCCATGACCTGTAGACATATCTCTTATTCACATCAGACAGGTTTATAGCGCTCCAGGAAGATAGCTTTTGGAGCTCCAACATTAGACCTTCTTGTCTCAGCTCCTTTAAGTGCAGAGTTGATGCAGCTGCTATGCCCACACCTTCCTTCTTTCTGTCCATTCACAGAAGCCTTTGTATTATGTGAACTCATTGACAAAATACAAAGCCTTCTGTGAATAGGCAGAAGAGGGAAGGGCCGGGCATAGCTGTTGTATGTGCACTTCTCTCCTCTAAGAACTTCGAGTATCTCCTCCGGGAGCACCATATACCTGTCAGATACAAATAATGGAAATGATGTCCAGGAGGTGGCATGCACCGCGTTGGACAAAACTAAAAACTTAATCAAAGTCTCTGAATTCCTGGAATATCATAATCCTTCTGAGCTCCTAGGAATGGTCATTATTCAAAATCCCATGAGAAGATGCTGCAGCACAGTGCTGGAGAGTCTTCTCACAAGATTAGGATCCTCATTGTTCTCAGGATCTCACCTAGGTACAGATGAAAGCCAGAGGGGAGATAAATATTTGTAGGCTTTTTTTTCCCACACAGGTGTTTTTTATCCTATTTTAATGTAGCGATTTGGGATGAGGAGGGAGGTTTAAGTGAAAGTGCCGCCTTCATTTTTTAGTTTTGGATAAAATGTAGGGAGTTAGAACTTTTTTTTTGTCCCTATTTGAGAGATTGAGTAGTCTATAAACAGCTGAGCAAAAGGGATTTTATTAAGATCACCATAAAACTGGCAATAGGAGTGGAGCAAAACAGGTATGTTGGGATGCAAAACCAATGTAGTGTGCAGACTGGCTGATTCCTGCATGCATTTCAAGGCCTGATTTGCAATTCTGACTATTTTGAAGGAGCACTACTTTGAAACACAGTGTATCTGATTCCATTATGTGGTTAATACATGCAGTTCAGTATATAAACATTTTTTTTTTCTTTTACATAACCTTATTTATATTTATCAACACACCAGCAAACGTGTGCCCATCCCAGAAAAGAGAGATCCCATAACCGAAGAAGAGTTTTAGTATCTAATATGGGCAGGAGAGAAATGTTGGATGAGAAGACAGTGGGCGGTATATGCAGGAGAGGAATCAGGGGATATGAGCCAGTATGTGCTGGTTATTGACAAGCTAACACATACTCTGGAGTCCGGTCATTGAAGAGTTAATGCATATACTCTGAATGTGGTCACCAAATCTAATGCAAACTTTGGAGATTGAAATCTAATGTGGTTTTGTGCATAACAGCAACCAAACTTGTGAACCGACCTCAAAGCCCTACACCTTACATAATTTACCCAAAAAATAGCAACACATTTAGAGCCCATAGCAGAAAATATCAACACTTGTACTGTAACAATATCTACTTTCATAGGGCTTCTATGGAAGTTCAAATATATGTAAAAAAAAATATATCTGACTCTTAGGCCCTTTTTGCATGGGGCAGACTCTGCCAGGAGTTTGCTTGCTCAGCAGGGGGTCTGTCCTCTGATTCCCGCTCAGCAAGAGGATGGCTGGTCCGTGTCCACTCCACTCATGCAGAGTGAACACAGACATAGCCCACTCTCCTCCTTAGGCAGTCGGATGTAAAGTAACCACCTGTCCGTTTACACCCGACTGCCATGTGATCTGCTAGACAGAAGGGCAATGGATCCACATTTGTCTGTTTTTAGTGGATTGGATGTAGGTGAGTGTAAACAGAAAAGAATAATGGAGGGCCCGATTGGATGTGCCTGAAAAACTGACAGACGGAACCGACAGGACTGCTAGTGTGAAAGGGGCCTTATGCAGCTAACTGTTTAACAAATATATTTTATTACAAGGAAATTATAAAGACACAAAACAATATAAAAACAGTAGGTAAACCTGCATTTTGAGCCTTCATAATATATTTAATGCTTGTTAAACAGTTAGCTGTATAAAATCCCTTTCACATAGGGCAGATCTGCTGGACGGACTGCGCCAGCTCAGTGGAGGATCACTCCGTTGATCCCCACTGAGCCGGTGGATGACAGGTCTGTCTCTACTCACTGTGCAGGGACGGACCTGTCAGAGCCCTGCTGTCCTCTATGGGAAGATCGGATGAAAACAGACTGCATGTCCATTTTCCTCCGATCCGATCCACTAGACGGATGACGAACGTATGGCCAGCTGTCTATTTTGAGCATTTCCGCTGACATCTGCCTGCCCATAGTCAGTGGGTGGCCCACTCGGATCCTCCTGAAAAACAGACAGGCGGATCCGAGCGGGTCGATCGAGTGAAAGGGGCCTTAGAGTCAGAATTTTTTGTTTTTATTTCTTTTCTATAAACATATGTTGAAACTTCAGTAGAAGCCCTATGGAAATAGATATTTTTACAACAGTAGGGTATTGTGCGTACTGTATGTTTGAGACTAGACATCAATGAGTGTGGAGAGAAAATGAATAGTCTTCAACCGCTTGCCGACCGTGTCGCGTTCATTTACTGTGGCAGGTTGGCAACGCTGCGCAGATCGCCGTCTATAAACAGTGATCGGCGCAGCCACACTTACGAGCGTGCCGGGTGGAGTCGATCACCGCCGGCGACCTGCAATCTTCTTCTAGAGAGGCTGAACGGGGAACCGCCAATGTAGACACGGCGGTTCCCCGTTCTGTCAGGGGACATGACAGTGATCCACTGATCCCTGTAATCAGGATCAGTTAGATCTGTCATGTACCTGCCAGCCCAGCCCCCACACAGTTAAAACACAGTGAGGGAACACACTTAACCCCTTGATCGCCCCCAACAGGTTAACCCCTTCCCTTGCCAGTCACATTTATACAGTAATCAGTGGCTATTTTTAGCTCTGATCGCTGTATAAATGTCAGTGGTCCCAAAAAAGTGTCACAAGTGTCCGATCTGTCTGCCGCAATATTGCAGTCCCGATAAAAATCACAGATCACCGCCATTACTAGTAAAAAAAAACCCCAAAAATAATAAAAACGCCATAAATCAATTCTCATAGTTTGTAGAAGTGATAACTTTTGTGCAAACCAATCAATCCAATCGTCTATTGCAATTTTTTTACCACAAATATGTAGAAGAATATATATCAGCCTAAACTGATGAATACATTTGTTTCTTTATAATTTTTTTGGGATATTTATTATAGCAAAAAGTAAAAAAAAAAAGTGTTTTTTTTTTCAAAATTGTCGCTCTTTTTTTGTTTATAGCGCAAAAAACACAGAGGTGATCAAATACCACCAAAAGAAAGCTCTATTAGTGAGAAAAAAAGGACATCAATTTCGTTTGGGTACAGCGTTGCACGACTGCACAATTGTCAGTTAAAGCGACGCAGTGCCGAATCGCATAAAGTGCTTTGGTCAGGAAGGGGGTAAATCCTCCTGGGGCTGAAGTGGTTAACCACTTGACCTCCGGAAGGTTTCACCTGCTTCCTGACCAGAACATTTTTTTGCAATTTGGCACTGTGCTACTTTAACTGGTAATTGTGCAATCATACAATGCTGTACCCAAACAAAATTGACGTCCTTTTTTTCCTCACAAATAGAGCTTTCTTTTGGTGGTATTTGATCGCCATTTGGATTTTTACTTTTTGCGATATAAATGTAAAAAAAACCAAAACATTTGAAAAAAAGTGATGATATTTTCAATTGTTTGTAATACAAAAATATACAATAAACTTTTTGTCATACATTTAGGCCAAAATGTATTCAGCTACATCTTTGATAAAAAAAAAAAAAAAAAAAAGCCTAAATTTATTGGTTTGCGCAAAAGTTATAGCGTCTACAAACAATGGTATATTTATTGGTATTTATCCATCTTTTACTTTCTGATTGCCTCTCATCTCATTTCTTGAAGTGCTAAAATGGCAGGGCAGTACAACCCCCTCCCCCCCAAAGTACCTAGACACCCCAAGGAATTTGCTGAGAGGCATGTTGAGCCCACTGAATATTTCATTTTTTTATTTCATTTTTTTGTTGTTGTCACTGAAATGATAAATTGCTCACACATGCCATGGGTATATGTAAGGCCTCATACACACGGGCGTATCTTTAAAATAAACAAAACGTCAGGCCCGACGTCAAGGAAAAAAAATGAGCGTTTTTCAGCGTTATGCATCGGCGTTAGTGAGCGTCGGCGTTAATAGGCGTTTTTTTTTAAAAATCATCCCTCTGCTATTTTTTAAACTAAATACGTCGGCGTCAAAAAACGCCGGAAAACGCCTGTACAATATTAGTTGGCGTTTTTTGGCATTTTGCGGTGTCGGCGTCAAAAAATGCCAAAACGTTACAGCCTTAGAACGCGATGGCCGTGGGTTCTACTTTCAGCTCACTAACGACACCATCTACAGCTCAAAAACGCTGACGTTTTTATGGGGCCATTGACTAACACGGAGAGCTGCAAAAAACGCCAGAAAACGCCGGCGTCAAAAAACGTCCGTGTGTATGAGGCCTAAAATTACACCCCAAAATACATTATGCTGCTTCTCCTGAGTACATGTGAGAGACTTTTTGGGAGTCTAGACTGTGAGACCTCACATAAGGAAGGATCTCTGTGTTTGGAGCAGATGGAAATCGTGAGAAAGCATCCATCCTTGTCCAGTGTGCTAGGAACTTGGGGTATTGGGAAACCTATGCTAACAGAGCTCCTGACCTGTCCCCTCCTTGCACTTAAGCTCAGGCTCGAGAGCAAAATGAAGCTTACACCCACCTCATCAAGAAGGGAGTGACTGTCTATGCCCCAACAGGACAGGGTGATAGGCAAAAGTTGCCAAAAGTCTCCCCCTTCCAGCGACTGTTACAGAGCAAAGTTGCCCTCGAGTATGGGTATGACTACCCCTATGCTCCCTGGGAGATTATGGAAGAGATTGAGGCCAAACGTGACATGTTGTGTGATGAAGCTGTGTGGGACTTTGTATTTGTTCTAAAGCCCTACAGAAATCAAACCAAACCAGCCTTATGGAAGGAGTTCTTGGTTGTCAAAGAGAGCTGGAACTTTGGAAGGTCCATTCACATCGACAAGGTGGTTGTGAAAAGACCAAAGAAAAGAGACCTTGAATGGTCCTGCAACATCTGGGGCACTAATGGAAGGATGGTCTGGATTCCTCACCCAGATTTCTGTTTCTGAACTGCATCTCAGTGTTTGTCTACTTTAAGAAAAAGAGTGTTCAAGAAGCAAAAGTCAGTTGCCTAGAAGGGTGACCAGCAGAGAGCTGTTCTACAAAAGTTGATGTTCAAGTTAAAGTTGTTGCCGGGGGCAATCCCCCAGTTCCCAATCCCCCTTCCCTTCGATCCTTGCAAAACCAAGAAGGGGGTGTCTAGAATTTGTTCTACAACTAGGAGAAAAGGAACTTCTGCCAGAGAGGACTTCTCCTATTCCAAAAGGACACTTTGTGAAGAGTTCTTTGAATGGACACTTTGTGAAGATATTTCTTCAAAGAGACACTTTGCGAAGATCTTTGGGCCAGTTGGCCAGTTTGAAAGAAAGTGAAACATCAAGTTAACCACTTCTGTTTGGGTGGACGTCAGTCGCTACCTTTGAGAAGTGATATCTGAATGGTGCCTGCAGGCACCATTCAGATATTGTTTTTTTTCAGCCAGCGATTCTGAACAACATAAAAGTGGTCTTAGTGGCAGATTCAGTTTTTTTTTTCACTTTTTCACTTTTTTTTCACTTTTATCAGCGGCGGGAGAGGTGCCCCCCCTCCCGCCGCTTTCCGGTCATCTCCGCCGCTTACCAGTCATCTCCGCTGCTTACTGGACCCGCTGGAAGTGGCAGAGATGATCCGATCTGTCTTGGCTCCATAGTACGGCAGGGCGGAAATGACGTCAGAAGTCACGTTCGCCCAACGGTCTTAAAGGGCCCGTTTTTTTTTTGGGCTGTCATTTTTTTCAGATTTTTTTTTAATGTTTTTTTGGGGATTTTAGTGTAAATATGAGATCTGAGGACTTTTTGGCCCCGGATCTCATATTTAAGAGGACCTGTCATGCTTTTTTCTATTACAAGTAATGTTTACATTTCTTGTAATAGGAATAAAAGTGATATTTTTTTTTTTAAAAAAAAGAACAGTGTAAAAATAAAAAGTAAAAAGTAAAATAAATAATTAAAAAAAAAATTTTTAAAGCGCCCCGTCCTTGTGAGCTCGCGTGCAGAAGCGAATGCATACATAAGTCCCGCCCACATATGAAAACGGTGTTCAAACCACACATGTGAGGTATCGCCACAATCGGTAGAGCGAGAGCAACAATTCTATCACTAGACCTGACTCCTCTGTAGCTCAAAACTGCTAACCTGTAGAATTTTTTAAACGTCGCCAATGGAGATTTTTAAGCTGCAAAGTTTGTCGCCATTCCGCGAGCGGACGCAATTTTGAAGCATGACATGTTGGGTATCATTTTACTTGGCGTAACATTATCTTTCACAATATGGAAAAAAATTGGCCTAACGTTACTGTTTTCTTTTATTTTAACTAAAAAAAAACTGAATTTATTTGAAAAAAAGCACGCTTGGAAGACCGCTGCGCAAATACGGTGTGACATAAAGTTTTGCAATGACTGCCATGTTATTCTCTAGGGTGTTACAAAAAAATATATATAATGTTTGTGGGTTCTAAGAAATTTTATAGCAAAAAAAAATGATTTTAGCTTGTAAACAACGAACCCAAAAAACAGGCCCCTTACTGAGGTGGTTAAAGGGGCTGCTGCTATGTCAGAAGGCAGTTGCCCAGCATCTGTATAAGTAATGTGCCATGGAAATGACTTCTTCTGTTGAAGAAGTGCTACTATTGTTGTTCTATAAGTGATGTGCAGTAGGAATGACTTCCTCTATTGCCAGCTCCTACTGTTGTTCTACAAGTAACATGCTGAAGGAAGAGACTTCTTCTGTTGTAAGCTCCTTCAGAGGTATAAACCGAACTTTGAAAACCCAAATGCTATTAGAAAAAAAATGTTGAATTTTGAGACTGCGTATTTGAAATGTAACGGTAATTTGAAATATGTCAGTTAGATAGATTGGTAGGATGTTGTTGTTCTATTTTTTTCAGGTCCACAAGGAGAAAACGTGTCAAGGTTGCCCTTAGGAGGCAGTATCATGAAGATGCCTCTACGAGAATGTTAGCGGTAGATGCATGCCCGTGGGGAAACCACCTCCGAGGAGAGGGTGTTCCCACTAATAGCTTTTCAGGAATGTACATTTTGGTTGCTTGCATATGTTTTCTCTTTTCTTTGCAGGACTGCAGGGAATCTTCAGGCCTCTGCTGAGGCAAATGTGATATAAGTGCGTACAGTTATACTGTTATGTAGCAATAGTCAGTTAGGATGTATTATTTATGTTTACCCCTTCCCCCAACCATTTTCATGTTTGGCAGGGGTGCACTAAACAAGTGCAATTGGTAGAGTTTCACTTAAAATGTGAAATGCTGTATATTGATAATCTTATCAAAAATGTGAATGTTTTCTAAGACAGAGTATTTTGTACCTATTGGCCACATATGGGGTATGCCCCATGGCCCTGTTCATTTGTTATTTTCCCTTTTTCCTCTTTCCACAACATGGGATACTCCACTAAGTTGTTTTTTTGTAGAGGCAGTTGCCCAGAGCCAATGAGGACATGGCTCATTTTTGGCGGGGGGTGGATGTAGCGCCCTCCTAGTTTGGGTACTAGTAAGTGTACATTTTCATGTTTGGCAGGGGTGCACTAAACAAGTGCAATTGGTAGAGTTTCACTTAAAATGTGAAATGCTGTATATTGATAGTCTTATCAAAAATGTGAATATTTTCTAAGACAGAGTATTTTGTACCTATTGGCCACATATGGGGTATGCCCCATGGCCCTGTTCATTTGTTATTTTCCCTTTTTCCTCTTTCCACAACATGGGATACTCCACTAAGTTGTTTTTTTGTAGAGGCAGTTGCCCAGAGCCAATGAGGACATGGCTCATTTTTGGCGGGGGGTGGATGTAGCGCCCTCCTAGTTTGGGTACTAGTAAGTGTACATTTTCATGTTTGGCAGGGGTGCACTAAACAAGTGCAATTGGTAGAGTTTCACTTAAAATGTGAAATGCTGTATATTGATAGTCTTATCAAAAATGTGAATATTTTCTAAGACAGAGTATTTTGTACCTATTGGCCACATATGGGGTATGCCCCATGGCCCTGTTCATTTGTTATTTTCCCTTTTTCCTCTTTCCACAACATGGGATACTCCACTAAGTTGTTTTTTTTGTAGAGGCAGCTGCCCAGAGCCAATGAGGACATGGCTCATTTTTGGCGGGGGTGGATGTAGCGCCCTCCTAGTTTGGGTACTAGTAAGTGTACATAGTTTTTGGCTCTCTCTGCCTAACAGGAGAGCTGACAGGTAAATGTATATGCTGTCTGCTTATCAGAGAGCCTGATTTGAGTAAGGTCTGCTAGGTGTGCTCTGGTGTTGATTCATGTGGTCTGGAGACGTTTTACCCTGTCCAGTAGTATGGGTCCCTATTGGACAGAGGGAGAAAACCCTAGCCAGTGACAGCAGGTGTGTTTGAGGGTGGTTCTGACCAACTAGCAGGGGAGTGGTGCCCCACTGCATCTTGGGTGAATACCTTCATATAAAAGGGAGCACATGGGCTCAAGGTTAGGAGTTCCAGCCCACCCAAGCCTGAGGGGTGGAGGCGTAAGTTTAGCTCCTGGCTGCTAGGCCCAAGGGCTTATGCAGGAGGCTGCAAGGCTGCTAGGCCTAGTCGAGGCCTATCTGGATGCTGAAGCTGCAACCCTCAGTTCTTTGAAAGTTGACAGAAGGAGGATGTCCTTGGATTCGGTCCGATACTGCAGTGGCAAAGTGTCACTTGGAGGTTGAAAGAGAGAGGGCTACCGACTGTTCCAGGACTTGGTGTAAGTACAGATCTGTGAGAGGATCCCTGTGACTGCATTGCTAGAATTTTCCCCTGCCCTCATATCTATTTAATTGGGTGTGCCAGCTAGAAAGGAGACATTGGAGAGTGTTATGAAGAACAGAGTCCAGCTTCTGTCCTTACTGCTTAACAAGGGACCTGTTCTGCTAAAGTCAGCCTGCCATAAAGTGCCTTTGGTAGTCTGCTACACTGAGTTAGAAAGGAGACACTGGCTAGTGTCTTGAAGAAACAAAGTCCGGCATGTCCTTTGTTGCTTAAAGATGGACTTGTTTCAATGGAGTCAGTCTGCTGTGTGCAGCCACTGAACGTCTGCTATACAGATCTAGGAAGAATTTGTCCTCAGTTACAGTTAGTTAACTTGGAGTATCCCATACCTATCCTTCTTCTATCCAAGTTAAACAATAAAGCATTGAAAATTCATCCCCTAGACTGGTCATTGGAAACAGGCAGGATTGTGTGTGCACCTGGCTGTGTGAAACTGCTATAGTGACTAGCTGCAGAATAATCAGAGGGAGGCCTGGGAACAAATAAAAATTCCATTAGCAGCTCCTTCGAGGGTACCACTACACACATGTGTGAGACTTTTGGCAGTCTAGCTGTGTACAGGACCCCGAAAACCAATCACCACCTTCAGGCTTTCTAAGGGCATAAATAGCTAATTTCACTCCCTCACTTCCTATCACGGTTTCAGAGGCCATGAAATGCCAAGATAGCACAAAACTCCCCTCAAACGACCCCTTTGTTTTGAAAGTTTTGAAAATTGAAAAAAGAAAAGAAAACTATATTTTCCTTTTCTTTCTTCATTTTCCAAACAAATGTGGCAACAAATGAGATCTGCAAAATTCTCACCATGCCTCTTAGCAAATAGCTTGGGGTATCTGCTTTCCAAAAAGGGGTCATTTGGAGGGGTTTGCACTATCTTGGCATTCCAGGGCCACCAAAACTGTGACAGGAAGTGAATTGAGCAATTTACGCCCTTAGAAAGCCTGAAGGCGGTGATTGGTTTTTCGGGGTCCTGTACACGGCTAGACTGCCAAAAAGTCTCACACATGTGGTATCCCCATAATCAGGAGAAGCAGCAGAATATATTTTGGGGTGTAATTCCTCAGATACCCATGGCATGTGTGGGCAATATATAACATATGACAAATTTGTGTAAACAAAAAAAAAAAATAAAAAATATTAGTTTTCCAGAAACATGTGGCAAGACATAAACTATTCCATGGACTCAACATGTCTCTCAGCAAATAGCTTGGGGTGTCTACTTTCCCAAAACGGGTCTTTTGGGGGGTGTTTGAACTGAACTGTCCTGGTATTTTATGCCCAACATTAGAAACTTATGCCACACATCACCCACTCTTCTAATCACTTAAAGACCAAGACTTTTCTGACATTTTTTGTTTACACGAAAAATAAAAAAAAATTTTGCTAGAAAATTACTTTGAACAACCAAACATTATATGCCTTTTTAAAGCAGACGCCCTACAAAATAAAATGGTGGGTGTTGCATTTTTTTTCACACAGAATTTGTGCAGCGATTTTCCAAACACATTTTTATGGAAAAAAAAAACACATTTTTAAATGCACAAAAACACAATCTATTGCACAATTATTTGGTAAGAGTACATAGATACCAAACATGACATGCTTCAAAATTGCCCACGCCCGTTCAGTGGCGACAAGCTACGCTCAATTTTAAAAGCCTTTACAGGTTACCACTTTAGATTTACAGAGGAGGTCTACTGCTATAATTATTGCCCTCGATCTGACATTCCCGGTGATACCTCACATACATGGTGCAATTGCTGTTTACATACGACACAAGACCGATGCTTGCGTTCGCCTTTGCGCGCAACTACGGGGGGGACAGGGGTGCTTTAATTTTTTTTCTAATTATTTATTTTGCTTTTTTATTTTATTTTTACACTATCCCTTTCATTTTTTTAAATCACTTTTATTGTTATCACAGTGAATATAAATGTCCTCTATGACAGCAATAGATAGTGACAGGTACTCTTTTTAGACTCTAGATCTCTCCTTTGCCCTTAAAGCATCTGATCACACTAAGATTGGTGTAATCAGATGCTTTGCCAATTTAAAAATGGCGCTGTTGAAACCCTTCCTGTTTCTTAGGCCATAGAGATGATTGGAGCTGTTCTGGTCTCCGATCAGCTCTAGGGTTCAGCTGGCGGAAAAACCAACTGAATTCTCGGGTTCGGGTGGGACAGGAGAGCCCCAGAAAACTGTGGAAGGCGGAGTGAGCCCTTCCCACTGCTTATAAAAGCAGTCTAGCGGCTAATTACCAATACCAAGATGATGCCTAAACCTGCAGGCATCATTCCAGTATAACCACTCAAAGTCCAGCGACATACCAATACATTGCTGATCCTTGTTGGGCATATATTGTAATGTTCTTTTTTTCATGCAGCCTGTGGGCTGAACGAAAAAGAAGGAACCTAACAGATTTCTCCATTCACATTAATCAATGTGGATGAAGAAACTTCTGCCAAGAAAAGTGAAAAAAAAAATGCAATGCCTTGAAAAAGTATTCATACCCCTTGAAATTTTCCACATTTTGTCGTTATGTTACAACCAAAAACATAAATGTATTTTAGTGGGATTTTATGTGATAGACCAACACAAAGTGGCACATCATTGTGAAGTGGAAGGAAAATGATAAATGTTTTTCCAATTTTTTACAAATAAATATGTGAAAAGTGTGGCGTGCATTTGTATTCAGACCCCCCGAGTCAGTACTTCGTAGAACCACTGTTCGCTGCAATTACAGCTGCAAGTCTTTTTTGAAAATCTCTCTACCTGCTTTGCACATCTAGAGAGTGATATTTTTGCAAAATAGCTCAAGCTTTGTTAATCTGGAAGGAGAGCGTCTGTGAACAGCAATTTTCAAGTCTTGCCACAGATTCACAATTGGATTTAGGTCTGACTTTGACTGGCCATTCAAACACATGAATATGCTTTTATCTAAACCATTCTATTGTAGCTCTGGCTGTATATTAAGGGTCGTTGTCGTGCTGGAAGGTGAACTTTCGCCCCAGTATCAAGACTTTTGCAGACTCAGGTTTACTTCTAATATTATGGCCCTGTATATGGCTCCATCCATTTCCCCATCAACTCTGACCAGCTTCCCTATCCCTGCTGAAGAAAAGCATCCCCCACAACATGCTGCCACCACCATGTTTTTCAGTGGGGATGGTGTGTTCATGGTGATGTGCAGTGTTAGTTTTCCGCCACACATTTAAGCTGAGGGGTAATTATGGTAGTACCCTTTATTTAAGCTGACGGGTCATTATGGAGTGCCCTTCATTTAGGCTGACGGGTATCTATGGTAGTGCCCTTCATTTATACTGACGGGTAATTACGGTAGTGGCCTTCATTTAACCACTTACCTACCGGGCCACTTTTTTACATTTGGTGGTCACAAGCTAAAAACATTTTTTTTGCTAGAGAATTACTTAGAACCCCCAAACATTATATATATTTTTTTCAAACACCTTAGAGATTAAAATGGCGATTGTTTCAATACTTTTTGTCACACGGTATTTGCGCAGCGGTCTTTCAAGCGCGATTTTTTTGGAACAATTTTACTTTTTTGAGTTGAAAAATAAGACAACAGTAAAGTTAGCCCAATTTTTTTCCATATTGTGAAAGAGGATGTTACGCCGAGTAAATAGATACCATACATGACACGTTTGAAAATTGCGCGCACTCGCGGAATGGCGACAAAGTCCGGTATTTAAAAAGTTCCATAGGCGACGCTTTAAAAATTTTTAACGGTTACCAGGTTAGAGTTACAGAGGAGGTCTTTTGCTAGAATTATTGCTCACACTCTGGCGATCGCGGCGATACCTCACATGTGTAGTTTGAACACCGTTTTCATATGCGGGCGCGACTTACGTATGCGTTTTCTTTGCTGCGCGAGCTCGCGGGGACGGTGGCGATTTAAATCTTTTTTTTTTTATTTATTTATTTATTTATTTTTACTACTGTTCCTTTAAAAAAAAAAAAAAATCTGATCACTTTTATTGCTATCACAAGGAATGTAAACATCCCTTGTGATAGTAATATATGGTGACAGGTACTCTTTTTGGAGGGCTGGGGGGTCTAAAAGACCCCCCATCCCTCCTTTGCACTTCACAGTATTCAGATCGCCAAAAACGCGATTCTGAATACTGTCATTTTTTTAAATTTGGCGCCGTTAGCCGCCGAGTAAACCGGAAGTGACGTTGTGACGTCGCTTCCGGAATTTGCCGAAGGAGACCCGATCGGAGCCGATTACGGCTTTGATCGGGTCTCCTTCCAGCCGGCGGACGCGGCGGATCGTCGCTCCGGTCCCCCCCGTGGGACGGGAGGCCGGAGAAGAGCTGCGGAAGGCGGCGGGAGGGGGGGCGTCCCCTCCCGCCTCCTGGGGTAACGACCGAGCGGCTCCCGAGCCGGATCGGTCATCACCCCTGGATAGCCGACCGCTTGCTCTAAAAAATGATACCGGGATATAGCCTGGATATTGCTGACATGCAATTATGGTAGTGCCCTTAATTTAGGCTGACGGGTAATTATGGTAGTGCCCTTCTTTTAAGCTGTTGGGTAATTATGGTAGTGCCTTTTATTTAGGCTGATGGGTAATTACGGTAGTGCCCTTTATTTAGGCTGATGGGTAATTACGGTAGTGCCCTTTAGTTAGGCTGACGGGTAATTACGATTGTGCCCTTCATTTAGGCTAACAAGTAATTACGGTAGTGCCCTTCATTTAGGCTGATGGGTAAATATGGAGTGCCCTTTATTTAGGCTGATGGGTAATTACGGTAGTGCCCTTTATTTAGGCTGATGGGTAATTACGGTAGTGTCATTTATTTAGACTGATAATTACGGTAGTGCCATTTATTAAGGCTGATGGGTAATTACAGAGTGCCCTTTATTTAGACAGATGAGTAATTATGGTAGTGCCCTTTATGTAAGCTGAGGGGTAATTATGGTAGTGCCCTTTAAGCTGAAGGGTAATTACAGTAGTGCCCTTTATTTAAGCTAATTGCAGAGTGCCCTCCTTTTAAGCTGTCAGGTAATTATGGTAGTGGCCTTTATTTAAGCTGACAGTTAATTATGGTAGTGGCATTTATTTAAGCTGATGGGTAATTATGGTAGTGCCCTTTATTTATGCTGACAAGTAATTACAGTAGCGTGCTTTATTTAAGCTGATGGATAATTATGGTAGTGCCATTCATTTAAGCTGACGGGAAATTAAGGTAGTGAACTCCTTTTAAGCTGTTGTGTAATTACGGTAGTACCCTTTATTTAGGCTGATGGGCAATTGCGGTAGTGCCCTTTAGTTAGGCTGATGGGTAATTACGATCATGCCCTTCATTTTGGCTGACGGGTAATTACGTTAGTACCCTACATTTAGGCTGACGGGAAATTTAGGTAGTGCCCTCAACTTAAGCTGATAATTCATTACGGTAGCGGCCTTTATTTAAGCTGATGGTTAATTACGGTAGTGGCCTTTATTTAACCTGATGGTTAATTATGGTAGTGGCCTTTATTTAAGCTGACTGGTAATTTTGGTAGTGCCCTTTATTTACGTTGACGGGTAATTACGGTAGTGCGCTTTATTTAAGCTGTCGGGTAGTTATGGTAGTGCCCTTTATTTAAGCTGTCGGGTAGTTACGGTAGTGCCCTTTATTTAAGCTGTCGGGTAGTTACGGTAGTGCTCTTCATTTAGGCTGACGGGCAATTACAGTAGTGTCCTTCAGTAATTACAGTAGTGCCCTTTTTTTAGCTGACGGGTAATAACGGTAGTGCCCTTTATTTACGCTGAAAGGCAATTACGGTAGTGCCATTCATTTAGGCTGATGGGGAATTATGACAGTGCCCTTCATTTAGGCTGACAAGTAATAACGGCAGTGCCCTTTATTTAGACTGATGGGTAATTAGGGTAGTGCCCTTTAGTTAGGCTGATGGTTAATTACAGTAGTGCCCTTTAGTTAGGCTGACGGGTAATTATGATAGTGCCCTTCATTTAGGCTGACGGGAAAATATGGTAGTGCCCTTCATTTAGGCTGACGGGAAAATACGGAGTGCCCTTTATTTAGGCTGACAGGTAATTACGGTAGTGGCCTTCATTTAGGCTGACGATCAATTACGGCAGTGAACGTTATTGAGGCTGACAGGTAATTACGGTAGTGACATTTATTTAGGCTGATGGGTAATTACCGTAGTGGCTTTCATTTAAGTTGATGGGTAGTTACAGAGTGCCCTTTATTTAGACTGAAGAGTAATTACGGTAGTGTCCTTTATTTAAGCTGATGGGTAATTACGGTAGTGCCCTTTAAGCTGACAAGTAATTAAGGTAGTGCCCTTCAAGCTGAAGGGTAATTACAGTAGTTCCCTTTATTTAAGCTGACAAGTAATTATGGAGTGCCCTCCTTTTAAGCTGTCGGGTAATTACGGTAGTGACCTTTATTTAAACTGACGGGTAATTATGGTAGTTGCCTTTATTTACGCTGATGGGTAATTACAGTAGTGCCCTTCACTTAAGCTGACGGGAAGTTACAGTAGTGCCCTTTATTTAAGCTGTCGGGTAGTTACGGTAGTGCCCTTTATTTAAGCTGTCAGGTAGTTACGGTAGTGCCCTTCATTTAGGCTGACGGTCAATTATGATAGAGCCCTTTATTTAAGCTGACAATTACAGTATTCCCATCCTTTTAGGCTGATGAGTAATTACGGTAGAGCCCTTTATTTAGGCTGACAGGTAATTACGTTAGTGCCCTTTATTTAACCGCTTGCCGTCCGCCCGCCGTCAAATGACGGCGGAGCGGATCGGCTCTCGTTCCGGGCGGACGTCATATGACGTCGCCCCTTTAAGCCGGGATTGCGCGCGATCAGGCACGCGCATCCCGGCTCTGTCGGTGGCGGAGTGTCCCCAGGACACAGCTCGTCACCGACTGGGATGAACAGCCATTGGGCACGGCTGTTTACCACGTGATCAGCCATGACAAAGTCACGGCTGATCACAAAGTGGTATTCCCCGATTTACACTGTGCATGCGCGCGATCGGCAGCACGCTGCGCATGTACGTGGGTGGCGGCGTGTTCCCAGGGAACACTGCCTGCCACCCACAGTAAAGAACATCCATTGGCCAGCGGCTTTTAGCATGTGATTGGCTGTGATCCATTCACAGCCGATCACAAATGTAAACACAGGCTGGTAACTAGCTGTTACCAGCTCTTCTCTCCTCACACACCGTTTCCAGTGTGAGGAGAGGGGAGCCTGGATCAGTGAGTTACCAGTCTGTGTCTGTACTGTACAACACCTGCCACATCAATCCTGCCCCCCCATTGCACCTGTTACCCAATCAGTCACCACATCTGCCCCAATAAAGTGCACCTGTCACCCATCAGTGACCTGTCACCCATCAGTGACCACCACCTGTCACCCATCAGTGACCGTCACCCATCAGTGATCACCGCCTGTCACCCATCAGTGACCCCCGCCTGTCACCCTTCACCCATCAGTGACCCCCGCCTGTCACCCATCAGTGACCACCGCCTGTCACATGTCACCCATCAGTGACCACCGCCTGTCACCCGTCACCCAGTGACCACCGCCTGTCACCCGTCACCCAGTGACCACCGCCTGTCACCCATCAGTGACCACCACCTGTCACCACCATTGTCGATCAATGGTCGGACACAAATGTAAACACTAGCCGACACTTACCTAGTGTCGG
>BLSH010066234.1:730613-742288 GCA_018402905.1 Glandirana rugosa
TTCGGTCCTTTCATGTTTATGGGGGGGGGGGGGGTACTCTTTCAAAAAAGGGGTCATGGGGGGGGGGGGGGTATTTGTACTTTCCTGGCTTGTTAGGGTCTCAATAAATCAGTACATCAGGTGTGATCAATTTTCAGTGATTGGCACCATAGCTTGTAGACTGTATAACTTTCACAAAGACCAAATAATATACACTTATTTGGGTTATTTTTACCAAAGATATGTAGCAGTATAAATTTTGGCCAACATTTATGAATGATATTAAAAATTACTAATTTGAAAAATTTGCAAAAACAGAAACAAAGAAAAATGCATTTTTTTTACAAAATTTTCGGTCTTTTTCCATTTATAGGGCAAACAATAAAAGCTCCAATGGCGATTAAATCCCGCCAAAAGAAAGCTCTATTTGTGTGAAAAAAGAGCACTGAAAGCTGAAAATTGGTCTGGTTAGGAAGGGGGTTTAAGTGCCCAGTGGTCAAGTTGTTAAGCTGACGGGTAATTATGGTAGTGCCCTTTATTTAAGCTGACAAGCAATTACGGTAGTGCCCTCCTTTTAAGCTGTCAAGTAATTATGGTAGTGCCATTTATTTACGCTGAAGGGCAATTACGGTAGTGCCCTTTATTTACGCTGATGGGTAATTACAGTAGTGCCCTTTATTTACGCTGTCAGGCAATTATGGTAGTGCCCTTCATTTACGGTGACGGGAAATTACGGTAGTGCTCAATTTTTAAGCTGTTGGGTAATTACTGTAGTGCCTTCCTTTTAAGCTGTTGGGTAATTACGGTAGTGCCCTTTAGTTAAGCTGGTGGGTAATTACGGTGGTGACCTTTATTTAGGCTGACGAGTAATTGCGGTAGTGGCCTTTATTAAGGCTATTGGGTAACTATGGTAGTGCCCTTCATGTAGGCTGACGGGTAATTACAGCAATGCCCTTCATTTAGATGACGGGTAATTACGGCAGTGCCCTCCTTTTAAGCTGACAGGAAATTTTGAATGTTGCCTTTATTTAAGCTGACGGGTAATTAGGGTAGTGCCCTTCATTTAGGCTAACGGGTAATTATTGGAGCCCACATGGGCACGTGACAAGATAAGTGACGTGGGTTGATTTACAAGAGATGAATTGATTTATTTGGTATTCGCGCCCTGTACTAAAGGAACTGAATTTATCTACCTTTTTTTAGGGAAATCTCGTAGTTTTGCAAGCTTTACATCTTTTACAGTAGAAAAATCCTTGTAAGTCTAAGAAGGTGGGGTTCCTAGTTGGTGGATCACTTATATTAGGTGCTATCCTGTTCCTAAGGTTTTGGGATCTCCGATAAATGAACCTGGGATTCTTTGCTAACAATTCAGATAGGATAGTATCCTGCAGTAATAGAGGCCAATGCCTCTTGACTATCCTTTCCAAAGACCTAAAGTTTCTGCCAAAGTTAGTAACAAAGGCCAGAAATTCTTGAGGTTGTTGAGTGGCTAGATTAGAAGTAGACCTGTCGACCAACAGGCTATCTATATCTAGATCTCCTATCTCCTGTTGAAGAGCTCTCAATGTGGTCTCGCGATATCCATTCTCCAGGAATCTGTTAATCAAGATGTACGACTGATTTTGATAATCCACTCTACTGTCACAATTCCTCCTTATCCGCATCAGTTGTCCTTTGGGAATTCCTCTTAGCCACGTAGGGTATTGGCAACTGGCAGTAGGTATAAAGCTGTTGCGATCAGTACTTTTAAAGTACTGTCGAGTGGTTATACGGTCCCCCAATACCACCAGTAGCAAATCTAAAAAATTCTGTTCAAGCTGGCTCCAATTGGCAGAGAACTATAGTCCGTATGTATTATGGTTGATGTCCTGAATAAAAAAGTTCCAATCCCTCAACAGGCCCCATCTCACAACATGACGATGTCATCAATGTAGCGTTTGTAAAAACGCAGGTGTGGGTGGCGGCCATTATAGATGTTGTCTTGTTCCCATTGGCTGAGTAGAATGTTGGCAACTTTGCTCCCACTGCCACGCCCTTTATTTGTTGAAAAAATGCTCCATTGTGCCAAAAGTAATTATTAGGCATAGCCAGAACCTAGGCCTCGATAATAAACTGGATTTGTTCCGTGCGGAGTGTTTTTCATAAAAAACGTACGTAAAACATCAGAATGTGGTAAGTTGGTATATAGTGATTCAGTGTCAATAGTGACAATCCATGTTTCACCATTCCATTCTCCGGAGTTCTGATCACTATGTTTTTCTTTTTTTCTAAAGCTTCAATCCCTTTCTGAATGTTCCCCTTTTTCTTTGATCGAGTTGGTTTCAAATATTTAATGTTGTTTAGAACCATTGATTTGAATACCTCCAAGAACTGATTCATTGATTTTTTGGGATTAAAGGTAGATTGGTACTTTAGGCCACTATTTTTAAATTCAGTAGTTTCTGTGTTGATGCTGGGGTTTTTTTCTAAAAAAAAATTTTTTTTTTTATGTTTAATTTTCTAACAAAGATTTCAGCATCTATAAATGCATCTCGGGAGCATATTTTAAGCCCAATTCAATAGTTCTCAACTCATAGGTAGTAAATGTCTCATCACTGAGATTAAATATGCCCAATTCGGCTATTCTCTTGCGTTTTCTTCTTCTGTCCTCCTCTCTTTCCTCGTTTGCGTTTCTTGATGATTCTGGATTGTACATATTGGGGTTGTTCCATTGGTGCCACTGAGGTGGGCCCTGGTGCATAGGTGGGGGTCTCCAATCTTCATGGTCTTGAGAGGCGCTTTGATGGTTCATGCCTCTCCCATTCCCCCATGAGGCCCGGGTACCACGATTGTATCCCCTCCATCTTCCTCTTGGGGGGTCCCCATGTCCTCTGCTGGTAAAAAAACTCTGTTTCTAGGGTGACCTCTGTAGGTGTTGCCATTATACTCCAATGGTTGAAATCTATTCTGGATTGGTATGTCATAGGACAGGTGCCCACCTCGCTGGTCATAGGACCAGTAACTGTCTTGTTGTTCGTACCGGGGAAACCTAGGGGTTCGTGGCTTATGACCTCCCAACTCACGAGGATCTGGGTGAGCTTTAGAGATCTGTGGAGAAGGGCGGGCAGGGGTATGTCTTAATCTAGGTGCTGGGTGTTTAGGAGTGTGTGATGTATCTTCTACACTCCCAATCCCTGGCTTATTATTACTCTGAATATCTTGATGTGTCTCAATTGGTTCCTCCTGACATTTGTACACTTTTTGGTCCTTACAGTCTTGGCAATCTCGTTGGTATTTTTTATCTTTTTGGTCTTGGTAATTCTGTCTAATTTTTCTAAATATCTTTGGATATGGAGCATCCCCTTTTTTCCCCCCTCTTTTGCACTTGCAACCCCACAATACCATCGGTGGAGATGGTCCTTGGATGCGCAGTGGAGATCAAGAGGCAGATATTGTTTGGATGGCTCCTGTTATGCGTGTTTGACCTCTGTGATGGGGGTCACAACATTCCGGTAAGTGCGGGGTGTTACAAGTATCTGCTGGAGGGTTTGCCACAAAAGGTATCTCTGGAACTGTGTTTAACCAACGGGTGCCTCAGTGGCAGTGCCAAATCTGCAACACCTTATTTTGTTAAGCACGCAGCACTTTATGGACTTATGAACTGTTATCATATTCATGACATTTCTCTCACATTATCCATATATGTTTATTTATGAGTGTGGTTCTATCTGCTTGCATATTGTGTAAAGTTTTCCTGTCACACCAGCAGCTCATTTATCTATTGCTTCCATAGCGCAGGTAACAACTGTTTGCTGATCTCAGCTCCAATTGTATATAATTTATAAGGGGTAATTACGGTAGCGCCTTTCATTTAGGCTGACGGGTAATTACAGTAATGCCCTTTATTTAAGCTGACAATTATGGTAGTGCCCTTTATTTACGCTGACGGGTAATTGCGCTAGTGCCCTTCTTTTAGGCTGACGGTTAATAACGGTAGTGCCCTTTATTTAGGCTGACGGGTAATTATGGTACTGCCCTTTATTTAACCTGACGGGTAATTACAGCAGTGCCATTTAAGCTGATGGGAATTATAGTAGTGCCCTTTATTTAAGTTGATGGATAATTACAGCAGTGCCCTTCATTTAGGCTGACGGGTAATCACGGTAGTACCCTTCATTTAGGCTGACGGGTAATTATGGTAGTGCCCTTCATTTAAGCTGACGGGTCATTATGGTAATGCCCTATATTTAAGGGGCCTTTCACATGACCATTATGATCAGGTCTGCTTGTTAATTTTTCAGGCGGACCTGATAGGATGGTCAAATCATCCTTATGGACCAGTCATTGTCACTGGGACTTCTGCCCGTTTACACTTGCCTACCTTGGATTCGGTTCACTAAAAACAAACAGAAGGAGATTCATTCTCCATGTAGGTGGACTGGATCAGAGGGGAGTAGGGTGTAAACTGACAGCAGTGTCTGTTTACACCTCCACGCCCATAGAGCAGAGTGGGCTCTGTCCTTGTCCTCTCCATAAACTGAGTGGACACAGACCTGTCACCCGCCCGCTCTGCTCTGATCAGGAGGGGATCTCTCAGCGGTTTCCCTGATGATCAGAACAAATCTGCCCCATGTGAAAGGGGCTCCAAAGGTAGTAAAGCTCAAAGCAGGAAACATAAGCACAATATCCTTGTGTTGCAAGATCACCTCTGAACCACTTGATGTCCAAAAGGGTAATTATAAATGGATTGACTTCAAGCCGGTGATCAGCTTTTCAGTAAAAGTGATCAATTTTACAGTACTTAGAATGGGGCACAAACACAAGCATGGGGCACACCTATATATGTAAACAGCAACTGCGAAACATGTGAATGTTAGGACTGAGAATAATGACTCCAGAGCCAAAATTCATAGTTAACTCTAAATTGATAACCTGTAAAGGCTTTTAAAGCATCACCTACAATTTGGGGTACCATATGATTTTGCCATTTTACAGGCATGCACAATTTTGAAGCTAGACATGTTTGGTACCTTATTTAATCAACACAAACCCATCTTTTAAGCTTTGCAAATGCAACCATTTTATTCTACCGGGCCTCCGTTTTCAGAATATATATACTTGTTTTGAGGTTCCAAGGAATTTTCTAGCAAAAATGCAGATTTTAATATGTATGAAAAATTAAAAACAATACCCAGTACTTCTAGTGGATAATATATGTAGGGAAGAAGGATATGATAGAACAATATACAGGATTTATACGCAAACCATGTTGTCCAGTAAAATTAAAAGTGCTTAGGACAAAACACAGAACAGTAATATCAATAAAACTAATCTTACAGGCACACAAAAAATACAATCACAGTTCTGCATTGACATACAATTTTGCCATTTTATACTTCCCGAGAGAGAAGAACAATGTCATCACAGCTTATATCCATAGTCCAAATCTGCTTTTAACATGAAAAGAAGTTTATTGGGAGATGCCAAAGTATGTACTATTTCTTAAATCTTCATATAACAATCATAGGGTACAGAGGATACAAGACAGAAGAAAAGTTGATGTGGCATGTTGAGGTAGAAATAATCCTGTGGTTAGAGCCTCTGGGGTGCTGATGCACCCATGCCTTGAATACTGTATGAGTTATTCAAGAAAAGATCTCTTGAGGGCTGCACCAAGTACAAATGAGTGACTAAAATCCTCAGAGCATTCTGTACTGAAACATAAGAATATAATTTTCACCGTGTGCTTCTAATATGCATGTACAGTATCTCACAAAAGTGAGCACACCCCTCACATTTTTGTACATATTGTATTATACCTTTTCATGGGCCAACACTGAAGAAATTACACTTTACTACAATGTAAAGTAGTGAGTGTACAGCATGTATAACAGTGTAAATTTGCTGTCCCCTCAAAATAACTCAACACACAGCCATTAATGTCTAAACCGCTGCCAACAAAAGTGAGTACACCCCTAAGTGAAAATGCCTAAATTGGGCCCAAAGTGTCAATATTTTGCGGGGCCACCATTATTTTCCAGAACTGCATTAACCCTCTTGGGCACAGAGTTCACCAGAGCTTCACAGGTTGCAACTGAAGTCCTCTTCCACTCCTCCATGATGCCACCGCGGAGCTGGTGGATGTTAGAGACCTTGCACTTTTCCACCTTCCGTTTCAGAATGCCCAACAGATGCTTACTAGGGTTTAGGTCTGGAGACATGCTTGACCAGTCCATCTCCTTTACCCTCAGCTTCTTTAGCAAGGCAGTGACCGTCTTGTTGGTGTGTTTGAAGTCGTTATTATGTTGGAATATTGCCCTGTCTCAGAAGGGAGGGGATCATGCTCTGCTTCAGTATGTCACAGTGCATGCTGGCATTCATAGTTGTCTCAACGAACCATGCCGGCAGCACTCATGGAGCCCCAGACCATGACACTCCCACCACCATGCTTGACTGTAGGCAAGACACACTTGTCTTTGTACTCCTCACTTGGTTGCCACCACACATGCTTGACACCATCTGAACCAAATAAGTTTATCTTGGTCTCATCAGACCACAGGACATGGTTCCAATAATCTACATCCTTAGTCTGCTTGTCTTCAGCAAACTGTTTGCGGGCTTTCTTGTACATCATCTATAGAAGAGGCTGTCTTCTGGGACAACAGCCATGCAGACCAGTTTGATGCAGTGTGTGGCGTATGGTCTGAGCACTGACAGGCTAACCCCCCACACCTTCAACCTCTGCAGCAATGCTGGCAGCATTTATACATCTATTTCCGAAAGACAACCTCTGGATATGACGCTGAGCACGTGCACTCAACTACTTTGGTTGACCGTGGCGAGGCCTTTTCTGAGTGGAGCCTGTCCTGTTAAACTTCTGTATGGTCTTGGCTACCGTGCTGCAGCTCAGTTTCAGGGTCTTGGCAATCTTCTTATAGCCTAGGCCATCTTTATGTCGAGCAACAATTCTTTTTTTTCAGATCCTCAGAGAGTTCTTTGCCATGAGGTGCCATGTTGAACTTCCAGTAACCAGTATGAGAGATTAAGAGTGATAACACCACATTTTACACACCTGCTCCCCATTCAAACCATAGACCTTGTAACACTAATGAGTCACATGACACTGGGGAGGGAAAATGGCAAATTGGGCTAATATGTGGGGGTGTACTTACTTTTGTGAGATACTGTACATGTTTCTTGTGTGTGGTCAAATATAGGCTTTCATTTTCATTTCAAGGCAACTCTAACTAAATTTTCATATGACTAAGAACAACTTTTGTAAGGGTTTGTTTAGATTAGTGGCAGCCCTTGCAGCCTCTATAAAAAATAATTAGCAGTATATACCTTTTCAGAGGACGGTTGACAAACAGCTGAGAGGCGAAATACTGCCTGCCTCCTCACCACCTGTTTTAATCCTAAAATGCCCACACCACTGCATCGCACCATTGTAGGCTGATTAAGGCACAGCACAACCCATTTGAAAAGGTCGCATTCGCTGGTGGTACAACCCCCTTTGGCCACGTTGTTGAGTTGGCTCAAGCGGACATTAAAACCGTGGCTCAACTACCTAATTTTACTGCCCTCACCTCCCAGCTGTAAGTGTGAATGAGCCCTTTCTATATTTACAGCACAGTAAAAAAAAAAAAGTCTGCATTATTTTTTTTTTATTTAGGGTTACACAAATTATGTTTCTAATAAAAAGGATAGCTAAGTAATTTACATGTGAAAGAAAAGGAATTAATTACAGTCAGGTCCATAAATATTGGGACATCGACACAATTCTAATCATTTTGGCTCTATACACCACCACAATGGATTTGAAATGAAATGAACAAGATGTGCTTTAACTGCAGACTTTCAGCTTTAATTTGAGGGTATTTATATCCAAATCAAGTGAACAGTGTAGGAATTACAACAGTTTGTATATGTTCCTCCCACTTTTTAAGGGACCAAAAGTAATGGGACAGATTAACAATCATAAATCAAACTTTCACTTTTTAATACTTGGTTGCAAATCCTTTGCAGTCAATTACAGCCTGAAGTCTGCAATGCATAGACATCACCAGACGCTGGGTTCAATCCCTGGTGATGCTCTGCCAGGCCTCTACTGCAACTGTCTTCAGTTCCTGCTTGTTCTTGGGGCATTTTCCTTTCAGTTTTGTCTTCAGCAAGTGAAATGCATGCTCAATCGGATTCAGGTCAGGTGATTGATTTTGGCCATTCCATAACATTCCACTTCTTTCCCTTAAAAAAACTCTTTGGTTGCTTTCGCAGTATGCTTCGGGTCATTGTCCATCTACACTGTGAAGTGCCGTCCAATGAGTTCTTTAGCATTTGGCTGAATATGAGCAGATAATATTGCCCGAAACACTTCAGAATTCATCCTGCTGCTTTTGTCAGCAGTCACATCATCAATAAATACAAGAGAACCAGTTCCATTGGCAGCCATACATGCCCACGCCATGATACTACCACCACCATGCTTCAATGATGAGGTGGTATGCTTTGGATCAAGAGCAGTTCCTTTCCTTCTTCTCTTCCCTTCACTCTGGGACAAGTTGATCTTGGTCTCATCTGTCCATAGGATGTTGTTCCAGAACTTTGAAGGCTTTTTTACATGTTGTTTGGCAAACTCTAATCTGGCCTTACTGTTTTTGAGGCTCACCAATGGTTTACATCTTGTGGTGAACCCTCTGTATTCACTCTGGTGAAGTCTTCTCTTGATTGTTGACTTTGACACACATACACCTACCTCCTGGAGAGTGTTCTTGATCTGGCCAACTGTTGTGAAGGGTGTTTTCTTCACCAGGGAAAGAATTCTTCGGTCATCCAGTACAGTTGTTTTCCATGGTCTTCCGGGTCTTTTGGTGTTGCTGAGCTCACCGGTGTGTTCTTTCTTTTTAAGGAGGTTCCAAACAGTTGATTTGGGCACACCTAATGTTTTTGCTATCTCTCTGATGGGTTTGTTTTGTTTTTTCAGCCTAATGATGGCTTGCTTAACTGATAGTGACAGCTCTTTGGATCTCATATTGAGAGTTGAAAGCAACAGATTCCAAATGCAAATAGCACACTTGAAATGAACTCTGGGCCTTTTATCCGCTCCTTGTAAATGGGATAATGAGGGAATAACACACACCTGGCCATGGAACAGCTGAGCAACCAATTGTCCCATTACTTTTGGTCCCTTAAAAAGTGGGAGGCACATATACAAACTGTTGTAATCCCTACACCGTTCACCTGATTTGGATGTAAATACCCTCACATTTAAGCTGAAAGTCTGCAGTTAAAGCACATCTAGTTTGTTTCATTTCAAATCCATTGTGGTGGTGTATAGAGCCAAAAAGATTAGAGTTGTGTCGATGTCCCAATATTTATGGACCTGACTGTAAGAGTAATTAGCACAATTTAGCCTGCAAAGGGGGTGAAACAGAAAAATTACTTAATTAAAATAAAAAAACTGATATTATGAGCTACAACAAAATACAGTATAACAATATTCTTAAATTGTATTTATGAATGAATAAAACAACAGCTGTTACACTATTAATGCAGGAGGCAACTCCTGTAACATAAACCAGCACTTCGGCTGACAAACTGAAACAGAGTGGGATAGTGGGGACAGGGCATACAAGGTGCACCTTTAATACTTTGATTAACGTAGATATACAGTAGGGCAAAAAAGTATTTAGTCGGCCACCAATTGTGCAAGTTCTCCCACTTAGAAAGATGAGAGAGGCCTGTAATTTTCATCATAGGTACACTTCAACTATGAGAGACAGAATGAGAAAAAAAATCCAGAAAATCACATTGTCTGATTTTTAAAGAATTTATTTGCAAATTATGGTGGAAAATAAGTATTTGGTCACCTACAAAAAAGCAAGATTCCTGGCTATCACAGACCTGTAACTTCTTCTTTAGGAGACTCCTCTGTCCTACACTCGTTACCTGTATTAATGGCACCTGTTTGAACTCGTTATCAGTACAAAAGACACCTGTCCACAACCTCAAACAGTTAGACTCCAAACTCCGCTATGGCCAAGACCAAAGAGCTGTCAAAGGACACAGGTTGGGAAGACTGAATCTGCAATAGGTAAGCAGCTTGGTGTGAAGAAATCAACTGTGGGAGCAATTATTAGAAAATGGAAGACATACAAGACCACTGATAATCTCCTTCGATCTGGGGCTCCACGCAAGATCTCACTCTGTGGGGTCAAAATGATCACAGGAACGGTGAGCAAAAATGCAAGAACCACATGGAGGGACCTAGTGAATAACCAGCAGAGAGCCGGGACCAAAGCAACAAAGGCTACCATCAGTAACAAACTACTCTGCCACTGACTCAAACCCTGCAGTGCCAAAACGTGTCTCCCTGCTTAAGCCAGTACATGTCCGGGCCCGAATGAAGTTTGCTAGAGAGCATTTGGATGATCCAGAAGAGGATTGGGAGAATGTCATATGGTCAGATGAAACCAAAACAGAACTTTTTGGTAAAAACTCAACTTGTCGTGTTTGGAAGAGAAATAATGCTGAGTTGCATCCAAAGAACACCATACCAATTGTGAAGCATGGAGGTGGAAACATCATGCTTTGGGGCTGTTTTTCTGCAAAGGGACCAGGACAACTGATCCGTGTAAAGAAAAGAATGAATGGGGCCATGTATCGTGAGATTTTGAGTAATAACCTCCTTCCATCAGCAAGGGAATTGAAGATAAAACGTGGCTGGGTCTTTCAGCATGACAATGATCCCAAACACACCACCCGGGTAACGAAGGAGTGGCTTTGTAAGAAGCATTTCAAGGTCCTGGAGTGGCCTAGCCAGCCTCCAGATCTCAACCCCACAGAACATCTTTGGAGGGAGTCGAAAATTCATGTTGCCCAGCGACAGCCCCAAAACATCACTACTCTAGAGATCTGCATGGAGGAATGGGCCAAACTACCAGCAATAGTGTGTAAAAACCTTGTGAAGACTTACAGAAAATGTGTCACCTCTGCCATTGTCAACAAAGGGTATATAACAAAGTATTGAGATGAACTTTTGTTATTGACCGAATACTTATTTTCCACCATAATTTGCAAATACATTATTTAAAAATCAGACAATGTGATTTTCTGGATTTTTTTTTCTCATTCTGTCTCTCATAGTTGAAGTGTCCCTATGATGAAAATTACAGGCCTCTCTCATCTTTTTAAGTGGGAGAACTTGCAAAATTGGTGGCTGACTAAATACTTTTTTGCCCCACTGTATGGCCTTACATTTAAAAAAATGTTTTGCGGGGGGGCGTGGCCTGAAGGAGAACATGGTGGACGCTTTCATACAGAGCTCCGGATAGCCTGTATAGAATCCAGGACCATCCTGCTCGATCAAAGACGGGTGAGCTACCTAAACGTTCAAGAGGGTGAATTTTTCTACTCTCTCCGGACATTAAAAGTAGTATCCCTGTGAAGTTGATACTCTCTGTCTTACTCTTTTTTTTTAGGTCTTTTAGTGTAACAGACTAAAAATTTATTACATAAACGTTTAATACCACCTTTTATTCATAAGCCAGTTATTGTTTTCAAGTAGAGTTATGAAACAATATATGGGAAACAACTGTTACCGTCTCCACTGTGTAAAAGACATTCAGAAGTGTTCCAAAAATGTGTGATAACGACCATCAAACCGGGTAAGGAGGTACGTCTAGAGATCTCATCACTACAAAACCCCGACAGCGACCCGT
>BLSH010066234.1:747212-774122 GCA_018402905.1 Glandirana rugosa
TTAATTGTTAATTTCTACCTTATCTTGGTTCATCCCTGGCTTTGATCCTCACAGCCACTGAATAGATACTTATGTTGTCTATACCTTGTAGTTGTGCATGCAGGGGGATACACCAGCCTATATTAAGTCACCAATCAGGCTCCAGCCTGACTAACTATAGCTTCAATCAAACACCCCCACAACATATCCAGTAAATATTTGCTTGATAAGTATAAAGAGAGCTGCCGGGATGCTCCCTCGCCCAATAGGCACAGTGTGAACCCAAGTTGGGGTGCCTGGGCTAGGCAGCTGACTGGCCACTCAATACAAATCTTGAAGTCAGGTATGGCCTGCTGTTGTCCTTCTGTGTACACAACTGATAGATACTGCTACGTATTGTGCTACCAATTGCAGATCCTATATGTTATAATCTTCGACACAAATATATTGCCTTTTTCCTGTTAACGACTTTACTTATATTTTTAATATGCAAACACTTTAATAAAAAATATTGAAACAAAAAAAAATGTTTTGCAGCACATAAAGCAGAATTAAACACAAAAACAAAAACTGAAAATATTACAGCTTACAAATCCTTAAATATATTGGATACTTTCGTTTTTTTTTTTAGACTTTTTTTCTTTTATTATCACCTGGTGATCTGGCCAGTTACGCACTTCCTGCATTAGGGTGTCTCCACTCTAAAACTGCAGCTCAACTTTCTGTTTGTACCACCCCCCACGGCTGTACCACAATCCCGCCTCGCAATCCCTCAGTGTGGCGGTGGGACGGACGGACTCGATCACCTACTACACTGGAAGAATAGTGTTTATATTGTGTTTACATCGGTGGTTCCAATTGTGATCCCTGTGATCGGGATCAGTTAGATCTGTCATGCCCCTGCCAGCCCAGCCCCCACACAGTTAGAACACACCCAGGGAACACAGTTAACCTCTTGATTGCCCCCTGCAGCTTAACCCCTTCCCTGCCAATGACATTTATACAGTAATCAGTGTATTTTTAGCTATGATCGCTGTATAAATGTCAATGGTCCCAAAAAAGTGTCAAAAATGCCAATATGTCTGCCGCAATACCGCAGTCCCAATAAAAATCGTATAGTTTATAAACGCGGGACCTTTTGTGCAAACCAATCAATATACGCCGATTGCGATTTTTTTTAACACAAATATGGGGAAGAATATATATCGGCCAAAACTGATGAATACATTTTTTTTTTATATATATATTTTTTTTGGATATGTATTATAGCAAAAAGTAAAAAAATATTGTCGCTCTTTTTTTGTTTATAGCGGTGATCAGAAGTGATGTAGAGGTGATCAAATACCACCAAAAGAAAGCTCTATTTGTGGGAAAAAAGGAAGTCAATTTAGTTTGGGTACAACGTTGCACGACCGCACAATGGTCAGTTAAAGTGACGCAGTGCCGAATCGTAAAAAGTTATTTGGTCAGGAAGGGGGTAAAACCTTCCGGGGCTGAAGTGGTTAATATCCTGTACAGCAGGACTTGCACTCAGAATGTCATAGTGAGGCATGGGTGCATACATAGCCCCCAACTGTCCCTGATTTCGAGGGACTGTTCCTGATATGCAAAAAAGACCTTTTGTCCCTCTTTCCTCCTCATTTGTCCCTCATTTTGGTCTGATTTACAGTTGTGCTCATAAGTTTACATACCCTGGCAGAATGTACGATTTCTTGGACATTTTTCTGAGAATATGAATGATAACACAACTAATGGTTAGTGTTTGGCTGAAGCCATTTATTATCAATCAGTGTTTACTCTTTTTAAATCATAATGACAACAGAAACTACCCAAATGACCCTAGCCAAAAGTTTACATACCCCAGTTCTTAGTACTGTGTATTGCCCCCTTTAACATTAATGACAGCTTGAAGTTTTTTGTGGTATTTGTGGATGGAGGCTCTTTATCTTCTCAGATGATAAAGCTGCCCATTCCTCTTGGCAAAAAGCCTCCAGTTCCTGGACATTCTTGGGCTGTCTTGCATGAACTGCAAGTTTGAGATCTCTCCAGAGTGCCTCAATGGCATTGAGGTCAGGAGGCTGAGATGGCCACTCCAGAACCTTCACTTTAGTCTGCTGTAGCCAATGACAGGTCGACTTGGCCTTGTGTTTTGGATCATTGTCATGTTGGAATGTCCAAGTACGCCCCATGTGCAGCTTCCTGGCTGATGAATGCAAATGTTCCTCCAGTATTGTTTGATAACATACTGCATTCATCTTGCCATCAATTTTGACCAAATTTCCTGTGCCTTTTCAGAGAGTCCTGTATTTCACCTGAAGTCATTTGTGGATTTTCCTTTGCATCCCGAAAAATTTTCTTTGCAGTTGTGGCTGAAATTTTAGTTGGTCTACCCGACCATAGTTTGGTTTCAACAGAACACCTCATTTTCCACTTCTTGATTAGAGTTTGATTACTGCTGATTGGCATTCTCAATTTTTGGATATCTTTTTATATCCCTTTCCTGTTTTATACAATTCAACTACCTTTTCCCGCAGATCCTTTGACAATTCTTTTGCTTTCCCCATGTCTCAGAATCCAGAAACGTCAGTGCAGCACTGGATAAAACATGCAAGGGTCTGTCGGGAGTCCTGAAACTCATTGACCTTTTATACACACACACACACACACTAATTATAAGCAAACAGATCACAGATGAGGATGGTTACATTGAATAGCTATTCAAACCCCTTTGTGTCAACTTGTGTGCATGTTATCAGGCCAAAATCACCAGGGTATGTAAACTTTTCATCAGGGTCATTTGGGTAGTTTCTGTTGTCATTATGATTTAAAAAGAGTAAACATAGTTGATTGATAATAAATGGCTTCAGCCAAACACTAACCATGAGTGAAGGAAATGTTTTTGTGTTATCATTCATATTCTCTGAAAAATGGCCAAGGAAGCATACATTCTGCTAGGGTATGTAAACTTATGAGCACAACTGTAAAAAACTGCATATAAAATACATTATTTATCTTTCAAAAAGTGTTTACCAGTGCTATACCTTTCATCCAATTTCTAAACTGCTGCATTTGTAAATTTCAAAAGGCAGTATAAAGGAGTAGTAGTGGTTAAAAAAAAAAAACTTGTGGGTTTAACTAATCAATTTTTTTTGTATATTTCTCCTTTAAGAGGGCATAGCAGGAGGTGTGTCCTATGCCTACATACTTTTGCTAATAGTTGTCTTTCGTTCCCTTCTCAAAATGTTGGGACGTATGGTGCATAGACATGTTAAGTCATCCACACAGTTTACAAAAGTGTGCACATTCATATGCAACAGGCTACTTTTCAAAGCCAAACCTAAGGAAATGAGCTGGTTGGCCTTCAGAATATTAACAAAGGTTCTTGCACTGATTATTTGATTTACTTTTATCCAGCTTGTGATTTTATTGTTTTAAACTGCTCATTTTTGTTATAGACTGCTTGCACAACTGATACATGCCCTGGCTTGTTTTGACTCCAGTTACTGACTTCAGATTGTATGTATTCTGCTACTTTTCTACTTGCCCCAAGCAGAGTAAGGCCGGTTTCACACGGCTGTGTCCGTAAACGGACTCCGTTTGCTCCTCAGGGAACACTCCGCTGAACCCCCACTGAGCCGACGGATGACAGGTCCGTCAGAGCCTCCGCTCTCCGCTATGGCAAATCGGATGACAACAGATCCGCCTGTCCATTGTCATCCGATCTGCAGACAGATGGAAAAATGGGGTTTTCCTCTGTCACACTTTACAGAAGCGGAGCGGATCATAGAGCGAGGAGTGTCAGCGGACATATCTCCACTGACATCCGTCGCTCCATAGGGCTGCATAGAGGCTCCATTCAGGTCTGCCTGAAAAAACAGACCGGCAGACCTGAACGGAACGCCCGTGTGAAAGGGGCCTAAGGCTCCATTCACACCTGAGCGTATAGATTCACTGGTGTTTATCTGGCATTTTTTGTAAACTTTTTTGTCATTTTTTTAGACTGGTTTAGAAGCGTATTACAAGCATTTTACAGCTTCAGGTGTTTTTGTTTAGCCAATAGAAAGCACTAGGGGGCGGACAGGGAGAGGAAATTAGGGGTGGAAAGCTGCTATTTGAGCAGAGAACACTCGTAAAAAGCTCAAGTCAGGTGTTTCTCTTGAAGTCTATGGGGCCAAAAATGCTTGTAATCTGCCAAAAAGAAGCTTGTGTACTTTTCTGAGCTTCAGGTGTTAGAATGCTCAGAAGTGAACATGAGCCATTGAAATGAATGGGATTTGGCTTTTTGAGTGTTTTAGAGCTACAAGCTTCAAGCAGAAAATCGCTCAGGTGTGAATGGGGCCTTAGACACTGGTTTTGTCCACTTGTGACTTACGACCAGCCAAACTGTGCTTTACACAATGCTGTACACATACTTCCTGTAAGTGGGAGGAACAGCGATAACATCATTATATGGCTGTTTCTTCATTGTCCACTCAGTTCAGCAGCCACTTTTTTAACCTGTACAGGTCCGCGCTATTGACAAAAGACGTCAACAGCGCAGACCTGAAAATCCGGGGGGACGTCCATGGACGTCCGCCCCTTTACACGCCCCCTGCGCGCACTGGGCGGCGGCGCGCGCGCGCCGCCGCCGCACGCTGCGTGGGCGTGCCCGCGGGTCGGGCGGACTCGATGTCCGCTCCTGACCCGCGATCGCCTTACAGAGCAGTAGGACGGGGAACCTCCGATGTAAACACGGCGGTTCCCTGTTCTGTGACAGGGGACACACAGATCTACTGATCCCTGTCACTGGGATCAGTTAGATCTGTTATGTCCCAACCAGCCCATCCCCCCCACAGTTAGAACACACCCAGGGAACATTGTTAACCCCTTCACTGCCCCCTGCTGGTTAACCCCTTCACTGCCAATGACATTTATACAGTAATCAGTGGACATTTAAATTTCTGATCGCTGAATAAATGTCATTGGTCCCAAAAAAGTGTCAAAAATGACCGACATGTCCGCCCCAATATCAAAGTCCCGATAAAAATCGCAGATCGCCGCCATTACTAGTAAAAAAAATAATAATAATAAAACGCCATAAATCAATTCCCATAGTTTGTAGACGCGATAACTTTTGCGCAAACCAATCAATAAACGCCGATTGCGATTTTTTTTACCAAAAATATGTAGAAGAATATAAATCGGCCAAACCCAATAAATAATTTTTTTTTTTTTTTATTTTGGGATATTTATTAGAGCAAAAAGTAAAAAATATTGTTCTTTTTTCAAAATTGTCGCTCTTGGTTTTGTTCATAGCGCAAAAAATAAAAACCGCAGAGGTGATCAAATACCACCAAAAGAAAGCTCTATTTGTGGGGAAAAAAGGACATCAATTTTATTTGGGTACAACGTTGCACGACCGCGCAATTGTCATTCAAAATGCGACAGCGCTGAAACCTGAAAATTGGTCTGGGCAGGAGGGGGGTTTAAGTGCCCAGTAAGGAAGTGGTTAAATAATCATATTGATGTATTCCATTTGTGATTTCAGCAGAAAAAACAGTTAAAATGTGTACAGGAAGAATGCGTTCACATATAAAAGTTCTACTGTATAATAATACTAATATACTTGATAAACCTTATCTTAAGATAAAAAAATATATAAAATATACAAAGATAAAAAATCTTCTGGGTGCAGCAGCCCCCCTCACACTTACCTGAGCCCATCTCTATCCAGCGACGTTGCAGGAGAGACTCAACCGTCCAGGATTCCCGATCCTGATTGGCTGAGACACAAGAGTGGTGCCATTGGCTCCCGCTGTTGTCAATCAAAGTTAGTTAGCCAATCAGAAGAGAGGGGGGGGCTGTGTCTGAATAGACACATGGAACTGTGTCTCGACTCAGGTGCCCCATTAGCAAGCTGCTTGCTGTGGGGGCACTTGACAGGAGGGAGGGGCCAGGAGCACCAACGAAGGACCAGAGAAGAGCAGAATCTGGGCTGCTCTGTGCAAAACCACTGCACAGAGCAGGTAAGTATAACATGTTTGTTATTTTTAAAGGAAAAAAAATAATAAGACTTTAGTATCACTTTAAGCAAATACATTACATTTTGTTACTTTATTCAATATTTAATTTGTTTAAAACAGCATACAGCACTGTGAATAGTCTGCCTACAAGTTTACTGGATGACAATCACTCATTTAATATCTATCATATTATTATTATTATTTCAATGGCTAAGATTAATTGAATGTAATGGCTCATGCTAAGTATGAAGTGATCAATGCTGTCATTTATATTTGACATCAACTGAAAGCAATCATTGCTAAGATTTCTGAGTGCTTATTTCCACAAAGAACAAGACGACAGAAGAGCACACCCAAGCAAGATACTAGAGGCATTTTCAATAAACAATAATTTACATATGCTTAGCTCCAAGATTCCAAGGTTCCAAGTGTCAAACCATGAAGGTGTGGCCAAGCACAAACCTTTTCATGCATTTCTGCGAGTCACGTTTAGGGAAGCCCATACATTTCAATGGGTTGAACTATGTGCAGGGAACGCACAAAAAAGATACCTGCACTATTTGCAAACACTAATGAGAAAAGTAAAGTAATTTGTGCACAACGCACTATATTGTGATTTTTCTCAGAGTTGGGTCAGGTAAAGCAATCTTTTAAGAATAAAATAAGTCTGTTTCTTTTAATAAAATGTGTTCCAATGTTTGAAACATTTTCCTACTTAACCCTATTAGCCCTAATTAACTTAATTTCCTATTATTTTTCTGATGCTTTTTATACTAATAATGCTCAACTTTTTATTTTTTTATTTTTATTAATTTATTCATTCATCTTTTAAGTGTTGCATCATAAACAGAAGTATATAATTGAAGAACACCTTTATTTAATTACTAAATATGTTTGCAAATGCATTGTATCATAATTGCATTGTTAATGTAATTATAAAAGGGAAACATTATAGAATATAATTTATACTTTTTATCTACAGTATCACTATTCTTTTTTCGTTTTTTTTTTTATGGATTGTACAATATCATGAAGAGAAAGCCTTGTTTGCCCTGAAAAACAATACAAGTAATACAATGTATTACTTTGTCTACCTAAAGCGGTAGTAAACCCCCAAAAAAACCCAAACTTCTCTCTGCAAATTAATGTTACATGAAAACAAAGCCCTCCAGCACTGCATGGTTACCGCTGACAGGGCTTCCAGATTCACCCAGTCTTCCTCCTGGGTCCGTGTGCAGCCCCAGTTTAACTGGCAGAGCAGCGATGATGTCACTTTTACACATGTGCATGGGAGTCATGGCTGCGGCATGGCTCTTTCTAAGGAAGGTCCACTGAGAGTTCAGTGTGCATGCACCAGTGACATCACTGGCACTGCTTAAGTAATTATGTCCTAAACAGTGCACGTTTAGTAGATATTAACTGTAGCTACAGGTAAGCCTTATTATAGGTTTACCAGTAGGTATAAATTTAAAAAAAAGCCTTTACTACCATTTTAAAGGATAAATTAAAATTCATATTTTTTTAACTGCAAAGGCAGAAACAAAATAAATCAATTAACTATCCGGGGCTCTCAACAGCACCCTGGTAGTTCATTGAGAACTACAAACCGACAGCCGCAGAGCCGCACAAAACTCTGTGAATGAATGACACGGCCCTGTGGGCAGAGCCTCGCACGACCACACTCTTTTTAAAAAGTGACAGCAGGTACAGGGAGAAGATCCCTGATCTGCTGTCACACTGAGGGCTCGGATCGGGGAGAAGCTGCAGGAGTGGGAACATATTACATGTTCCCAAAGGTGAACTTATCTTGTAAGTAATGGCAAAGTTATAAACAAATAAACAGGCACAGATCAAAAAATGTAAAAATTGCAATGGTCCACAAGGGGTATACAGGTGCAGTCAGTAGCTGAAATAGTTAAATAATAATCTAGACACTAGCAGGTATATTATTTTCCTAATTACTTATTTGCCACACCCAGACTTTTAACAAAAATAAAACACTATAGATATACAGTATATACAGTAGCTTCAGAAGATGCTAGCTGCCTAGCTTTTCATGCTGATCCTTCTGTTTCATAGTGTTCTGGGTCACTTAGCCCAGAACAAGTATGCTGATAAGGACTTCTGACTTCTTTGAGACTTTCAGCATACTTGTTAAATGTCTTCAAGTCAGTGTGTCAGCAACTGGGCTAGGTAACTATTAAACTAAAAAAAGTCCAGGTCCAGAAGACGTAATAACTGTGCATGCAAAATGCAAGGATTTCAATTATTTTATGACAGCTGGCTTGCAAACATTTTTGGCAAGTGAATGCTAATTATGACAACTGCCATTCTATAGCACCCATGTTTTTGTTATAAATATATAAAACCTCTTATTGTACATAAACAATTCAACTTTGTCCACAACTGTGTTCTTAATATTTTACTATCTACTACAGTGTCTTAGTCTAGTTGGTTTGTGACAAGTCTCTACATTGCGCAAATGGTCAATATAGGCATACCTCCCACCTTTTTGAGATGGGGACGCCTATTAGCAAAAGTATGTAGGCATAGGATACACCCCGTCATGCCCCCATGAAGGAAAATTGTACAAAAAAAAAATGGTTAGTTACACACACAAGTGCTTTTTTATTACCATTACTATTCCTATATACTGGTTTTTGAAATTAACAAATGCAACAATTTAGAAATTGGATGAAAGATTTAGCACTGGGAAACACTTTCTGAAAGATAAAAAGTGTATTTTATATACAAATATATAGATCAGACTAAAATTAGGGACAGATGAGGAGGAAAGAGGGACAGATGGACTTTGTTCCAAATCAGGGACGGTCCCTCCAAATCAGGGACAGTTGGGAGCTATGACTACTGTATAGGTGCCATTTACTGTATTGTATAGTAATCACACTGCTGTCTGGTATACATTCCCATAATATTATTTTATGCATAACAAACACATCTCAGTCTGATTTAAGGCCATAGCAGCCACTTCTTTCACTAGTGCATATGTGAATATGTATCCAGATAGTGACATCTAATGCACACAGACATACAGCAAATAGACTCCCACCACTCTGTGCCTTTTAAAACAGAATTTAAACTGTAAGAACCACAGGCGGATGAGTTATTTTGAAGTCTGTAGGGAATTTGCAACTCATTTAAAATATATGGTCTGGCAGATATAAGAATCCTTTAATAGGGGTTCTGAGAAGAAGTGGTGCCTTGATTTCCACTTGACTGATATACTTTTCACAGCTTAGATGCTATACATATGTGCTTACTTAGCCCATGTTAGTTTGGACATGAACAATGGCTGGTGCTTGGAAATTAAATTTCAAGTATTGCACAAACAACATTTTATATGTAAAATCAAAACAGTTGCGCTTAAGAGTGATGAAGTGAAATAAACAATCATATAAGTGACCAAATGATGTAAGTGAAAAAATTTATATTATTATACATATAGTCCAACAATAAACATATATGCAGCAAGTGGAATAACTCCTTGGTGAATATCCACGCACTCAAATAAAGAACTGATAACAAGGTAGTCCCAAAAAAAAAGAACAACAAGAACAAAAAGTCCAACACCATGTGGTAGTAAAATGAAGTATGTGGGATAATGATTATGACATTTAGATCCACCCGAAAAGAGAGATGAGCCGCCACCGATGATGTGTACACCTCTAGGTTAATAAAGGGTACCCTTACCGGAGAGAGTGGACTCACTATTTCTAGTAAGTCGTCAGCGCTGGCAGAAAATAACCCTCTGCGGGGTATAGCACCAGGTGGGCTCGTCTCTTCCTAATGGTAGGTTAACTGCAGTTGAAGCAGCCTCTCTCCGGTCACACAGCTCGCAAGTCACACATATATCATCATGGAAAGGAGAGAACTCACATATCGTAATTCCATTAAGATATAAATTTATTGCAAATGACAGAATGGGTACTCACATAGGACGATCGTATAAAAGCATTCGAATAAGCCGGCATAAACTTTAAAACAGCGTTCCCGTTCCTCTCAAACGTAAAGGCGTGGTGACGTCAGTCGTAGCTCCGCCCTACATGTTTCGTCACACGTGACGTCTTCGAGGGGCATTTATTAACCTAGAGGTGTACACATCATCGGTGGCGGTTCATCTCTCTTTTCGGGTGGATCTAAATGTCATAATCATTATCCCACATACTTCATTTTACTACCACATGGTGTTGGACTTTTTGTTCTTGTTGTTCTTTTTTTTGGGACTACCTTGTTATCAGTTTTTTATTTGAGTGCGTGGATATTCACCAAGGAGTTATTCCACTTGCTGCATATATGTTTATTGTTGGACTATATGTATAATAATATTAATTTTTTCACTTACATCATTTGGTCACTTATATGATTGTTTATTTCACTTCATCACTCTTAAGCGCAACTGTTTTGATTTTATATATTGTTCAGGTGTTATTATCGCACTTTATGTTGCTGCTATATTTGGGATTTTTAAAGCGCAATACTGTTTTTTCTTTTTTAACATTTTATATGTGCAGGCCTCAGTTTTGATAAATCCATCTAAAGGACATGTCAAGTAAGCTCTCCAATGCTCAGGTAGTTCCATGTAAAGTATATCAGTTACTGAAAGCAAAGGTTCCCATACTTTTGGCACAAGTACATATGGTAAGCTTGCATTATGTTCTTTAAAACAGTAAGGCTTCATGTACACGGGACATTTAAAAACCTCTCCTGAACAATGGAACTTGACAGTTAATAATCAACGTCCATTGCGCCGTGTTTACATGCCGCATTTGCGTTTAGAAGCGTTTTTTGTAAATGGTCAGAAATGTATCTCCTATAAGCGAAACGCTGCTAAACATGAGTTACCATGTTTAGACACTGTTACAAGCATTTCAAATGCCAATAAACTTCTGTCCTGAACACACTTTTTTGCTTTAAAAAAAATGCCACTAAACTCAACTGCCTCTAAACGACTATAAACTATTCAGTGTACATGGACAGATAAGATAACACAGAGGAGAATTCGGGGGCTGCTGAAAAAAATGCCCATTTGCTTCTAAGCCTAGGTTCACATTGATGCGATTTGGCATGCGATATGGCACTGTCCGAATCGGGGAGGCACTAACTTTGCAGCGCCGCACCGATTCCCAAAAGTAGTTTCTGTGCTACTTTTGGCGAATGCAGGTGTGATTTCAATAGACATCTGTGCAGGAAACCAAACCGATTTCTCTGAAATCGTTGGACTAACATGCAGGAATGGGGGAGCCCCTAGTGATTAAGCGGGGCTCCATGGGACAGTACAAAGTGTTTCCCTGTCTCTCTCCCCCCCCCCCTTTTTCTTCTCTCTTAGGTTGCTCCTGGAGATGGCAGATTGCACAGCAGTGTAGCAACAGGCAGTGATTGGTTAATTCGGGCGGGCTTGAGCCGGGCAGAGTGCATAAAGCTTGCTGTTGTTCCCGCTCTGTTGCCGCCTGAGGAACCCCCCCGCTGGAGACGGAGCTCTGTGCTGCTCCCACCCACCCTCCCTAATTTGAACATAACTCCCTTGTCATGGCGTTTGTTAGTGAGGTTTGTCATCCAGCTCAGTTCTGGATGGACTAGGTGATTGGATTAAGAAATAAATGATTTATGGTAATGTAACTTTAAGTTTAAATATATTACTGGATTACTATTGTTAAATTATGGGTTACCCTTAATAAATGCCGTGGCCTTTATAGCCCATTAAAGAATTTGGTGTTTTGTCTATTTATTTATATTTATTATATACTTTGTGCTGTCCCATGAAATTGTGCGAGTTCAGCTGAACTTGCACGATTTCATTTCTGCAGCAGTGTGAACCTGGGCTAAACGTCCGTTTATCAGCAGCAGTGTACATGATTCCTAAGTGAACAAGCATTATGTTTTTGACTCCTTTGTTAAATCGACTTCTCATTATTCAGATTTAGAACATTTGTGAAAAAAACAGATCAAGTTTTAGGCCATATTTATGCAAAAATATGGAAAGTCCAAAAGGTTGCTATCAGCAAATAAGTGATTGGCTATCTGCAAGGTAGAGTAGGGGTTGGTCAGAGGGGGACTGCTTTGATTCAGTTGGCCAACTTGAACACATATTTCAATATATGCAAATTAAGAATACCAGTTTTTTAAGCAACAGTTTGCTATAAATATGTATGGAACTCATTTAAAATATATGGTCTGGCAGATATAAGAATCCTTTAATAGAGGTTCTGAGAAGAAGTGGTGCCTTGATTTCCACTTGACTGATACTCTTTTCACAGCTTAGATGCTATACATATGTGCTTACTTAGCCCATATTAGTTTGGACATGAACAATGGCTGGTGCTTGGAAATTAGATTTCAAGTATTGCAGATCAAGTTTTAGGCCATATTTATGCAAAAATATGGAAAGTTCAAAAGGTTGCTATCAGCAAATAAGAGATTGGCTATCTGCAAGGTAGGAGTAGGGGTTGGTCAGAGGGGGACTGCTTTGATTCAGTTGGCCAACCTGAACACATATTGCAATATATGCAAATTAAAAATACCAGTTTTTTAAGCAACAGTTTGCTATAAATAGGTATGGATTAAAACTTGGTTTTGTAGGAATTGAAACGTGGTTACAGCTCTCTGATTTCCCATGTATTGTACCAGGTCCCAGACAGGTAATCACCACCATGATAGACCTCAACTAATAATGTGGAGAACAACAAATCATTCAACATAAGAAATGGTGGCTAAACCGGGACTGTACTCCACATATGTTGGGAGTGCCCCCTTATAAAACCCTTTTGGGAAGAAGTACACAGCCATATAATCAAAATCACAACTTAGACCCCCAGACTATACCCTGGTGCAATATCTACTCCACCATACATCTATAACACAATCAGCATACAAAACATCTCTCACCCTTCACCTCATAAACGTGGCCAAAATGTGCATTCCTTAATGATGGCGAGACAAAACCCCCTCAATGATACGAGAACGGATTCTCAGGGTCAAGCATATATCAGAAATGGAGGACCTAGTCCACCAGGGGAGAGAAACACCGAAAAAAGTCCGCAAAACACGGGCATGCTGGCAACATTTCACAAATTCAGCAGAGTTTAATACCATCCTTACCACAAACATATGATCAGTTCCTTAACTACCAGTCACTTCGAAGTTCAATTAGGACAACACCGGCTGCACACAGTGCTCTGCCCCCCCCCCCCGTCCTCCCACACAGCATCTCCCCACCCCCTTCCACGATCTCCCCTCCCTTAAACCCTATGAGCCCACATCCTGGATACAGTGCTCCACTATACATCACGCACTACCTAGCCCATGATACATGAAGACCATCTCCAACTGGCCAGCTCCTCCATAGGAAGCGAAAAGTCCAGAGCAAACTGATCTCATTGCTTACAGAACCCGACTGACCATAAAAATCAATTACTGGATGTACCCACGCCCGTCCACAGCAAGTCCCCTATCGGGGTGAACGGACGGTGGGAGACAACACCCGGGTACCTTAAAGAGAAAAATCTATAGACTCTCGACATGGACTCCTTTGTGCTATGTTTTATGTTAAACCAATTTTATTTCCTATATTTTGGATCCAGTTGCAGCTGGACTATGTTACCCTCACCTCCACGCAATGTCCTACTGTATCCAGAAGCTACGCATATTTTTTTCCATGTATTGTGAATTGAAGATTCAATAAAAATATTGAAACAAAAAAGAAATGGTGGCGAATAGACTTGCTACAATTCAATCAAAGCTGATCTCTTCAGTCGAGACTGTTTTTGGAATGGGTAGAGCTGTGGAGATGCAGGTCCAGAATCCAGGTTCTGCTGATCAACTCTTCCTCTGCTTTCTATTGCCACTGCTAGCCTTTGATGCAGAGAAGGCCTTTCAAAAATATTACCTAGCAATGCCTAGTGCTGTACCGTATGGAGTTTCATGGGGAATTTTGTAGTTAAACTATGTAATTGACCACAACTGCTTAAATCTATATGTGAGGATCCCCGCTTTCTCAATTTAGACTGCAGTACAAAAGGGGACACAACAAGAAGTACCCTAATCTCCTTTATAGAGCCACTAGTTCATTCCCCTGAATCCCCAAACCTGTTTTGGGGTCAGGGGTGGGCCAGTGTGAAAATAAATCAACTGTATTTGTTGATGACATCATTTTGATATTATCTGTCCCCAGGAACTAATACATGACAAAATTGAAGCAAATAGAACAATTTAGAGATTTTTTCTGGAATGCCCATAAGCCAAGATAAGAGTAAAACTATTTTTAGTGTAAACACTCCACTCCCTCATCCTTTCTCAGAACTTGAGTGGGCAGGACCATTTAGGGATTCTTATACTTAAAAACATAGGTAATCCATCTATGCTTTCAGTTTACATTTGACTGCAGTCCAGAAGGGACATTCCCATATCGGTGTTAGACAGGCACCACAACATTAAAATACGTTTTGCTGAATTATTTTGTCCTTCACAGACTGTTTAAATTCTAATGAAACATTAGGATATTCAAAGACTCCATGTGGCCTTTTCTTCCTTTACATGGAAAGGCGAGAGGCCTAGAACTGCCTTGCAAAATCTTCAACTATCCAAACTGAATCTAGGAGCCAATAACCTAATCTCTGACAATATACTGCATTCTAGGTAGTCTGGCATGATATGGAAGGACTGGGCTAAAAATACACCCATCTATGCCAAAATGATCTTAGAGTTTCAAATGGTGGTTCCTACAGGTACAGTGTAAATATTTGCCAGCATACCACAGATCTTCAGAATAAGTCCGTTTTTTTTTTTTTTTTTATTGAAGAAAGATTAGATCACAAAGAGAACAGTGCAACTGTTTTCAAAACAATATTTTCATTAATGTTCATAGCATTAGGTGTATAAATATGTCAATCAGATGTATTAAATGCATATCTGCAGTCTAAACTAGATTTTTTTTATCTTTATTGTGGGCTTGCTTAGGCCATCAACTTTCATTCTTCTTAAAGTGATTGTAAAGGCTTGTTTTGTTTTATTTTTTTAAATAACAAACATGTTATACTTACCTCCCCTGAGCAGTTGGTTTTGCACAGATCACCTCGGATCCTCCTCTTCTTCGATCCCTCTTTGCTGCTCCTGGCTCCTCCCTCCTTTGAGTGCCCCCTTAGCCAGCAGCTCTCTATGGGGGCACCCGATCAGAGCTCCGTGTATCCATTCAGACACAAAGCCCCGAACCACCCGTCCCCTCTCTTCCCTGATTGGCTGACTGACTTTGACAGATCGCGGAAGCCAATGGTGCCGCTGCTGTGCCTTAGCCAATCAGGAGGAGTGTCCTGAACAGCTAAGACACTTGTGGACATCGCTGGAGAGAGAAGGGGCTCAGGTAAGTAATTGGGGTGCTGGGGGGGCTGCTACACACAGAAGGTTTTTTATCTTAATGCATAGAATGCATTAAGATAAAAAACCTGCTGCCTTTACAACCCCTTTAAAACATTAATTCTAGTAAAAAGTAAAACGTGAATGCCTGAAGCGGAGGCTGTTGTGGCTACTGCAGTCTGTTCACCATCTTTCTTCTTTGCAGCATTACCAGGAATTAGACAGATCAGTTATGCTAAGGGCTCATGTACACTATAGCTCCTAAACTTGAGTTTAGGAGCTTTTAACATTTTTTTTGCCAAAGCTCCTAAAGTCAACTCCATAAAAGTCTGTGTCCATGTATGCAAAGTTTAGGGGCTGCCACAGTTAGGGGAGCTTCCATCTCCCTCTCCTGAATGCGGAAGAATCGCGTTCAGGAAAGGAATGGTTTGACCGCCGGTCGCAAAACGCGGCAAAATAGCAGCATGATTTTGCCCCGTTTCGCATTTTCCCGCAGCCTGCGGTCAAAGTAGGCTATATGTACATGAAGCTTTTGAGTCCTTTTTGGACACTATACCAAAAACAGTTTCCCTTTTTCTTAGCAAAAATTGTTATATGTGTCTAATATAGTAAATAAAGTTTTAATTAATCTTGGAAATCCCCTATTGCTCTATGTTTCAGGGCCTTTTTTTTTTTACATAGGTGGAATTTATACAAGGTGTAGCGCAGTGTGTGGAAGGTACATTCTACATTTTCACAGCTTACCATCCTAGCAACATTAACATATCCCAAAAACCCAAAACGCATTAAAAACACACATGAAAAAAATAATTAATAAATGCGCCGGAAAACGGGCCTCAAAAACGCATCAACAGCATATGCATAGATGTGAACCTAGCCTAAACTAAAATAGGTTTGCTTTACAACATCTGTCAATCATATATCCCTGGTGGCTATAACTTATGCATTTACTATTTATAAAATGGTCTTGTATGTGGTGTCTTACAATACCCTCAAATAATTTCAATGCACAGGAACTGAAGGTACAAATGTATTTTACACCAATCCCTAGTTACTATGCAGTCATTAAAAATCTATAAAATTAGAAACAATCACTTAGAAATGACTGTATTCAGCTGGCTGGTTGTATTTTGACAGCCGCAGCACCAGAGGTAGTCTGAATGCCCTAAAAGTAATTACTTCAAATTGGATGCAGTCGCTGTTCAGCTAACAACTTTCCACCTGGCAGCTTTCTACATCATATCAGCGCTAAGCCATTGCTTTGCATTTTCAGTTGAGTATAATGGTTAACGTCATTCTGTACTATCCATGCTGTTGTGTTTTTTTTTGTATATTCTCATTTCTTTATTCATAAACCTGCACAATGCAACATAACACATATTAATATAAGAATGATTACTCTTTACCTCTTCACAATGCAAGGGTGCAGCAAACATCCCCCTTCCCCCCTTGGAATTCAGGAGGTTTGGCTTAATTTGCATAATGTTTCCAAATTGGAGTTCTCGGTTTGTCCTAAAGGTAGCAGCTGATGTGCAAACAGATAACCAAAGTACCAAACTGGAAGTAAGGCCCCTTTCACACGTGTGTGACGCGATTTTGCCGCGATTTCGAATCAGTACAACTTTGGTCCAACTTTGTGGCAATTTTGACACAATGAAAACATATTACAAAGTCATACAGAAATAGTACAGAAAACGCATCTATATTATTCAGGTGCAATTTGGATGCGACTTTAAGGGTTTAATATTGCAGTCTGTGGATCTCAAGTTGCATCAAAGTTGGGCAAAAGTAATGCAGGGACTACTTTAAAGTTGTACAGATATAAATGGTACTCATTGGAAATAATGGGGAACGACTTGTCATGCGACTTTGCAGTCCAAAATCGCAGGACAACTCGCACAAGTGTGAAAGGGGTCTAAAGTGTATAGTTTATAAACAAGCTGTGGTTAGAGAAAAAACTCAACAGGCACATGTCATGATAGAACAATCAGACAGAGCCAAAAGTAAGAGCAAGGAGCAGACAAGTAGAATATAGAACATAGGCTGGGGTTGTAACTTGTAACAAGGCAGAAATCACAAACCATCATACTGAAAATCACAAAGACAACCTTCTCTATGTATGTTCCAATTTAATCAGAAGGACAAGGAAGATACATATATGGTCTTTTTTTGCCAAGTTTAGGGGTGCTGGGTGGGAGAGGGAGAGGAATGTTTACTCTGGGGAATACAATGGGATATTATTTTAGCATCCTTATCATGCCTTTCCATCTTCCCTCTCTTCTTCATTCTTTTTCGTTTTCTTGCCCCTTTATTTCTTTTTTCTTCTTTTTAGTTTATATGTTATGTGTCTGAGGGTTCCTCCCAAGAGTTGGGTGGGGCTTGATATTTACCCCCAAATCTTGGAATGTGCACATGCCGCTGGGTGAACTAAAGGGAGGTAATTAACATACACTTTATTTAATCATTATTATTATTGTAAGCTCTAACGAGCAGGGCCCTCTGATTCCTCCTTTGTTGAATTGTATTGTAATTGTACTGTCTGCCCTAATATTGTAAAGCGATGCGCAAACTGTCGGCGCTATATAAATCCTGTATAATAATAATAATTTAATCATTTTTTATTCTACTGTCATGTGTTACACCATGTATGTAATGAGTATTTTATTTATCATTATGACTTCTATATTCATTCATCTGCTTCCTTACAGTTCGATTGCACATCTTGACAAAGCAATATTGACAGATTTCAAGGCTCCTGATGAAGTGGGGAATCCCATGAAACGCACAGGCCAGTATATTGACCTTATTGTGTTTTCCACTAAGTTCTATATGGTGCATTGTGTTTTTAACGTTCTTTGTAAATGCCCTATGGGCTTTTTTAACATGGACGTTTGTAACAAAAATTGACTATAATTTTAATGGCTTGTTGTTTTCACTATTAGAGGCATAAAGTCCCATTTGTTTTCTGTGGTATTTGGCTGTCCTACCCTCACTTACATTTATCTTAGGCTAAAAAGTGGCTGCTCTTGGCTAACTTGCTGCTAGTCAGTCTATATGCTCATTCCCTAAGCCATAGTGTGTAAGTAACAGATATGTGATAAACCCTGCAACAGTCTAAATATTCAGGCTGAAAAAGCAAGAACCTTTTCACATTTACACTGAAGGCTATTTATGGCTCTAGCGATTACCTGCGGTGATCAATGCTGGACGCAATATATGTACACTAGCAATCACCACAGGTAATCGCTGGCTGTGAAAACAGCCATAAATACCTGCGGCTGCCGGTGAGCTGTCATTATAATGAACATATCTGAAGGCCGCACCTGCCAATACAAAAGCACCGGTATGAATGCAGCCTTACACTTTAACTACCAAAATTGTTACACTACACAAACCTTTTTTATTATCACATTATTATTTTAAAAAATGAATGTAATGGTAACATAGTGATAAAAAAAAGTACTTGTGGAGGTTCGCCAATCATTTTATACAGATATGCTTTTATTTGACAACAATCCGTTGTCAGATGAATCACAGGTGATAATGTAACTTTATTGAAGGTAAACTACTACAAATAAAATGCACAGCACAAGAAAATAATACGATGTTGTAGAATATGATCTTGTGATAAACAAATTCTGGTTAACATTTACATTATTGTGTGAAATTCTTTAAGTATACTGCAATGTCTTATATAAACATGTCTTCTCATAACCTAATTGTGTCTGAAGAGTTCATAAAAAATGAGACATCACATCAAAGACTATTAATTATGTATTGCCGTTAGCTGTTATGCATGAGAAAGAATACCCTCAAATAAATATTCACATAACTTTGACAGCCTTAATTTATTCATTCACCTTGTTTACAATGTGGACCTCCTTTATGTATCCTCATTAACTTCTTACCACCTCCATCAGAAACACAAATGCAGTATGCATATAGTGTTGAGAGTCAGAATCAATGAGTGGTAATAGTATAATTAAAGCGGAACTAAAGTTCCTCTGTTACAAACAGCCAGCAGGCACGTTTTTTATTTCAGAAGAGATATGCAATGTCAATTCTGCAATAAAATACACCTACCTGCCTGCTTGCTGTCTTCTCTAGCAATGTAAATGGAGTTTCGCATGCACAGCTCAGCTTAGTTCTCAGTCCATGAGTACTGTGTTGGCTGCCTCCTGCGTATGCATGGCAGTGGCATCATCCCACGCCAGCCAATGAAGTCAGTCAGCACCCAGGAGAGGCTGCTGGCATTTGCCAGGGACAGGGACCGTAGAAGGAATGGTAAGTTTAGCTTTGCTTTAACACGTTCCCGACTGCGCGCCGTGTTTTCACGGCGGCAGTCTGGATGCTGAGCGCGAATCGCCGGAAAAAGACGGCGATCTGCAATCAGTCACTAGGGGGCGTGAGCGCCCCGCCGGCGGCACGCGCACCCGCCGCACTCCTGAGGAGAGTGCCCGCGGCTCGGGCGGACCCGATGTCCGCCGGCGAGCCGCGATGAGCGGCCACAGGGAATGAACGGGGAACCGCCGATGTAAACACGGTGGTTCCCCGCTCTGTTAGCAGGGGCATGAGAGATCTACTGATCCCTGTCACTGGGATCAGTTAGATCTCTCATGCCCATAGTAGCCCAACCCCCCCCCCCCACAGTAAGAACACACCCAGGGAACACAGTTAACCCCTAGCTCCCCCCCCAGGTTAACCCCTTCACTGCCAATGACATTTATACAGTAATCAGTGGACATTTAAATTTCTGATCGCTGAATAAATGTCATTGGTCCCAAAAAAATGTCAAAAATGTCCGACATGTCCGCTGAAATATCGCATTACCGCTAAAAATCGCAGATCGCCGCCATTACTAGTAAAAATAAATAAATAAATAAAAACCCCAGAAATGAATTCTCACCATCCGTAAACGCGACCACTTTTGCGCAAAGCAATCAATAAACGCAGATTGCAAATTTTTTTATCACAAATATGAGGAAGAATATAAATCAACCAAAAAAGTTGTTTTTTTTTGGATTTGAATTTTAGCAAAGAGTAAGAAATTTGGGTTTTTTTGCAAAATGGTTGCTCTTCTTTTGTTTATAGCGGGGATCAGAAATGACGCAGAGGCAATCAAATACCACCAAAAGAAAGCTCTATTTGTGGGAAAAAAAGGACGCTAATTTTGTTTGGGTGCAACGTCGCACGACCGCGCAATTGTCAGTTAAAGCGACGCAGCGCTGAATCGCAAAAAGTGCTCTGTTCCTAAAGCTGGAAAACCTTCCGGTTGGTAAGTGGTTAAGCTCCATGCAGTGATTAAACCATTTTTCTGTCTTTTTTCGTTGTTTCTGTAGAGTCTACTGCAATTTAAAACCATATGCTTTGTATGATGTTAAGTATATCCAAAGACAAAACGTTTTTTAGTTTTTGGATTGCATAGAAAATACATAAAACCTTTGTCATGTATTATTTTTGGAGAGATTTATCTTACCTTCCAGCCCTAAAGACACAACTGGAAGTGAGAGGGAATCTCTCCAAACTGAGGAAAATCCCCTCTCAGGTCAATCTCTCCAGCGGGGACACAGACAGCAATAAAAAACAAAGGTTCTAACCCTTCTCCACTGTATCCAATACTGAAAAATAAAGCTCTCAATCTAACTGTGCTGCACATAAAGGATTTAATCCATGCTTTGACCACTGTAAGACCAAGGAAATAAACAAAAAGTGTTGCACTAAAAAAAGGAAAGTGATTCATATGACTAAGTCACTCAATTATTTAAAGTGACAGTGCATATACAGAACCTGTAGTGATCACATACATATACTCAAAAATAAAGTGACAGTGCATAAGTTGACTCTACATTAAGTCCAAATAACCTGTGATGGTGAATGACTTAAAAGTTAACAGGGTATCAAATAAGTTGACTCTATGATGGTCAATGATTCAAGTGAAGAAGTCCAAATAAACCTGTGATAGTTAAAAACTTAAAGTGAACAGTGCATATACAGTCCAAACAGTCGAGTATATGTATGTGATCACTACAGGTTCTATACTGTATATGCACTGTCACTTTAAATAATTGTGCTACATGAAAAAGGAGATGCCAACTAAGTGCAAATAAGAAGCAACACTAAAGCTAAAAAGTGCAGTAAAAATTCCCTTATGGTGTAGAAATATTGAATCATAAACACAACAGAACATGCAAAGTTAGGATATAAAAACTAAAATATATACCCCTTGAAAATAATATACAAACTAAACGGTCAATCATATACAGTATCTCACATAAGTGAGTACACCCTCACATTTTTGTAAATATTTTATTATATCTTTTCATGTGACAACACTGAAGAAATGACACTTTGCTACAATGTAAAGTAGTGAGTGTACAGCTTGTATAACAGTGTAAATTTGCTGTCCCCTCAAAATAACTCAACACACAGCCATTAATGTCTAAACCGCTGGCAACAAAAGTGAATACACCCTTAAGTGAAAATGTCCAAACTGGGCCCAATTAGCCATTTTCCCTCCCCAGTGTCATGTGACTCGTTAGTTACAAGGTCTCAGGTGTGAATGAGGAGCAGGTGTGTTAAATTTGGTGTTATAGCTCTCACGCTCTTATACTGGTCACAGGAAGTTCAACGCCATGAACACCTCATGGCAAAGAACTCTCTGAGGATCTGAAAAAAATAATTGTTGCTCTACATAAAGATGGCCTAGGCTAAAAGAAGCTTGCCAAGACCCTGAAACTTAGCTGCAGCACAGTGGCCAAGACCATACAGTGGTTTAACAGGACAGGTTCCACTCAGAACAGGCCTCGCCATGGTCAACCAAAGAAGTTGAGTGCACGTGCTCAATGTCATATCCAGAGGTTGTCTTTAGAAAATAGAAGTATGAGTGCTGCCAGCATTGCTGCAGATATTGAAGTGGTGGGGGGTCAGTCTGTCAGTGCTTAGACCATACGCCACACACTGCATGGCTGTCATCACAGGAGGCAGTCTGTTCTAAAGATGAGATGCACAAGAAAACCAACAAACAGTTTGCTGAAGACAAGCAGATTAAGCACATGGATTACTGGAACCATGTCTTGTGGTCTGATGAGACCAAGATAAACTTATTTGGTTCAGATGGTGTCAAGCGTGTGTGGCGGCAACCAGGTGAGAAGTACAAAGACAAGTGCTGCCGGCATTGGGGAACTACAGTTCATTGAAAGAACCATGAATGCCAACATGTACCTTGACATATTGAAGCAGAGCATGATCCCCTCCCTACGGAGACTGGGCCGCAGGGAAGTATTCCAACATGATAATGACCCCAAACACACCTCCAAGACAACAACTGCCTTGCTAAAGAAGCTGAGGGTAAAGGCGATGGACTGACCAAGCATGTCTCCAGACCTAAACCCTATTGAGCATCTGTTGGGCATCGTCAACCAGAAAATGGAGGAGCGCAAGGTCTCTAACATCCACCAGCTCTGTGATGTCGTCATGGAGGAGTGGAAGAGGATTTCAGTGGTCACTTGTAAAGCTCTGGTGAACTCCATGCCCAAGGGGGTTAAGGCAGTGCTGGGAAATAATGGCCACCACACCATTGGGCCCAATTTGGACATTTTCACTTAGAGTTGTACTCGCTTTTGTTGCCAGTGGTTTAGACATTAATGGCTGTGTGTTGAGTTATTTTGAGGGGAAAGCAAATTGACACTGTTATACAAGCTGCACACTCACTACTTTACATTGTAGCAAAGTGCAATTTCTTCAGTGTTGTCACATGAAACGATATAATAAAATAGTTACAAAAATGTGAGGGGTGTACTCACTTTTGTGACATACTGTAGATAGCATTTGACTATGAGAAATTGGGCAGTGCAGTTTTAAACCCTGCGTCTCCATGTAATCTGCATTCTACAGACAGCCATCTCAGAGTCTATTTAACCACACCCCCTTTAAGCCATGCCCAATACTTAGTGTCATTTAAATCACACCCATTATTCGCCACGGCACTCTAAGAGCCACATATTATTATGGTGAACCACGCCCACAAAATGGGTGCCCCTCCCCTAATTTACAAACTGCTCCACCTACATCAGCTTTCTGGAAAAAAGTGCCTCTAAATTTTTTTTTGGAAATGTTGCCAACTATGTAAGTACTATAGAGGCCTACACATTTGTCCAAAAAGAGTGACGACTGAGGGGAAAAAGGAACAGAGGCTTTTATAGCTACTAATGGGGGCAATTCCTCCAAATGAGGGACAGTTGGGAGGTAAGCAATTTATACTGGCAAAAAAACAAGCTGGACTGTTACTTTCTAAATATCAATTCCAACATCCCTTTGAGGACCATGACCATACACAGGGTGACGAAGCTGGCTCTCATGCATTCTGAAAGCTGTGAATTTGATTAAAAAAACTCTGCCATATAAAAAGCATGGATGTCTACTTTACAAATTTGCCCTAAGCTTCCTTTGCTCCAGTACTCCAAAGCTCCATTCACATTTTAGTGCTCCGTGATCGTATGCAAAATCACACATTTTTGTGTACATTCACAGAACGCATCATTGCTGATGGCACCCCAAATGTGGCAAGCAGAGGTATGCTTTCCTGCATGTCAAAATGGGTGATAATTGCACCAAAGTGTGTAGTTTAAAAAAATGTGCAAAGCTCAATGTCCAAAAAGGCACATGAGTTTCTTTGGCACATTTGTAATGCCTAGGGCAATGTATTCAAATGAATAGGCTGCCATATGCATGTGGCACAAACATGCACACAAAAAAGCGCTAGAAAATGTGTGTTCACAATACACTAGGTGTGAACATAGCCTAAAGCAAAAGAAGCCAAGCCCCATGCATTTTATTGGAATGGGGAAAAAATGCCAATAAGAAGAAATATCCCACTTTGACAGGTGACATAATAGGGTTCTCATCCTATGTGAGAGTGTTCTGTGCAGTGCTATGCAGAGAACACATCACAGGCATTTTCAAAATATAATATTAATTACAATCTTAGTGTGGAGTAATGTGCCCCAGTGTGCTGTGGACATCATTTGGCACATTTACATTAGGCATGATTTATAGAGCAAGGATATAAGCTAACATAGTGTATGACACTTAAGGTGCTCATTTATGATGGAAATGTAATTCACAGGATCACTACTTACCGCAGCCTGCACATTCATAAACTGTCTTATGGATACCCTATAGCAGGGATATGCAATTAGGGGACCTCCAGATGTTGCAGAACTACAAGTCCCATGAGGCATAGCAAGACTCTGACAGCCACAAGCATGACACCCAGAGGCAGAGGCATGAGGGGACATAACATAATTCTTAAGAGAATTGAGGGAAAGCTGGTTATGAGACTTAGATAGGTCGAGTGACTAGCCCGTCCCCTGTTTTATCTTTTTTGCTTTTTTCACTCCATTTACCACTTTTTTTACTCCCATTCTCCATTTACCACTTTAGAATCCCAAAGATTGTGGAGCGCCAAGAAAATCTATAAAGCACATCAATGTGGGTTATAAAAGCTCCATATTTTTTATGCAGTAGTATGCAGTGGCGGCTGGTGAAACAGGTCTCACTGACTTGCCTCCTGATTGGCGGGGAGGCACTGCAGTGTGAAAATAGGGAAAATTCATTTACTATGGTCACACAATTGGGTGGGATCGGGGCACACTCTTTGCACCCCAAGCCCACTCTTTTGTGAAGCCTATTAGAGCCTCGGGCTCTAGTTAGGTGCTTAAAAAAACAAAACACTCCCTCCCACCCCCGCCATAAGAAACCACATGTCCGGCATCCTGAAAGGGGTCAGGCGTATGAATAGGAGGGCGGCGGCGGGGATGGGGGGGCACCCGTGTGCCCTTAATGCATGTGCCGCCACTGGTAGTATGGCCATGGCAAGTTCATACTGCCTCTTTAGAGATTAGTCCCTTAGTACATGAAGCTTTATGAACTAAGGGTTGATCCAGCTTATACAAAGACAATGATGTCTTACAGGGCATTCAATATTATGCAATAATAAGAGAAATTAAACAGAATCTACTATTGTGGCATGTCAGGGGGTGACCTCCTCTTAAAGCGTAAGTTCCATTTTTGGGTGGAACTCCGCTTTAAGGACAGAGCCTTTGAGATTTTGTGCTTACAAGGTAAAATCAATTTTTCTTTGCTAGAAAATTACTTAGAACCCCCAAACATGATATATTTATATATATATATATATATATTTATTTTTTTTTTTTTTCCTAACAGACTACAGAATAAAATGGCGGTCGTTGCAATACTTTATGTCACACCGTATTTGTGCAGCGGTCTTAACATTTTTTCTAAAAATTTCACTTTTTTGAATTAAAAAATAAGACAACAGTAAAGTTAGTCCATTTTTTTCTGTATTGTGAAAGATAATGTTATGCCGAGTAAAGTGATACCCAACATGTCATGCTTCAAAATTGTGCCCACACATGGAATGGCGACAAACTTTGGCACTTAAAAATCTCCATCGGCAAAGTTTAAAAATGTCTACAGGTTTTGAGTTAAAGAGGAGGTCTAGTGTTAGAAGTATTGCTCTCACTCTAACGATTGCGGCAATACCTCACATTTGTGGTTTGAACATCGGTTTCATATGCGGGCGAGACTTAAGTATGCGTACGCTTCTGCGCACCACCTTGGCGGGGAGCTTTCAACTTATTTTTTTATTTATTTTACTTGTTATTTTTTATTTTTACATTGTCCTCTTAAAAAAAATGTGGGTCACTTTTATTCCTATTACAAGGAAAAAAAGCATGCCAGGACCTCTTAAATATGAGATCTGGGGTCAATAAGACCTCAGATCTCATACAGTTATATGCAAAAGTTTAGGAACCCCTGACAATTTCCATGATTGTCATTTATAAATATTTGGGTGTTTGGATCAGCAATTTCATTTTGATATATCAAATACCTGAATGACACAGTAATATTTCAGTAGGAAAATGAGGTTTATTGGATTAACAGAAAATGCGCAATATGCATCAAAACAAAATTAGACAGATGCATAAATTTGGGCACCCCAACAGAAAAATCACATCAATATTTAGTAGAGCCTCCTTTAGCAGAAATAATCCGATAATAAAGACGATTTCCTCCGAGATGATTTATAACTACACTAAAAAGACAACCCCACGGGTTTAAATACGTAGACAGATTAAAACAAAACTACGTATAACGCGTAAAAGACAATTAGGTTATTTGGAGTAAAAGGATGACTTTATAATGACACAGTAAGTCCATAAACTATATAGTTTTACTTTAACGACTAGGTTTGTGGGTTTATAAATATTTACTGTTAGTACCTTTAACAGTCCCCAAGGATTTGAAAACGTATATTGACATACTCTAGACTCCAGAATAACTGGGGTCTAGAGTATAAATTCTCCAGGACCGTACGAAAAAAAGGAACATTATCCTTATTTTCACTGGGTGTAAAAAAAATTCTCCTGTTACATTTTTATTTTTTATTGTTCATTTTATTTATTTTTTTATTCAACTTTCGAGGGGCGGTTCCACCACGCGTCTTCGCATGCGTATGAATTCAGAGCGGGCGTATACTTTG
>BLSH010066234.1:774132-800030 GCA_018402905.1 Glandirana rugosa
TCCTATAGCCTGTAATGAGTGTCTGGATTCTGGATGAATGGACCATTCCTCCTTACAAAACATCTCCAGTTCAGTTAGGTTTGATGGTTGCCGAGCATGGACAGCCCACTTCAAATCACCCCACAGATGTTCAATGATATTCAGGTCTGTGGACTGGGATGGCCATTCCAGAACATTGCACTTGTTCCTCTGCATAAATGCCTGAGTAGATTTTGAGCAGTGTTTTGGGTCGCTGTCTTGTTTGAATATCCAGCCCCGGCGTAACTACAACTTTGTGACTGATTCCTCAACATTAATCTCAAGAATCTGCTGATATTGAGTGGAATCCATGCGACCCTCAACTTTAACCAGATTCCCAGTACCGGCACTGGCCACACAGCCCCACAGCATGATGGAACCTCCACCAAATTTTACTGTGGGTAGCAAGTGTTTTTCTTGGAACCCTGTGTTCTTTTGCCGCCATGCATAAAGCCCCTTGTTATGACGAAAATGAAGCTGCTTTGTCCAAATATGCGTTTGCATACCTCAAGCGACTCCATTTGTGGCGCGTGTGCAGAAACGGCTTCTTTCGCATCACTCTCCCATACAGCTTCTCCCTGTGCAAAGTGCACTGAATTGTTGAACGATGCACAGTGACTCCATCTGCAGCAACTTGATGTTGTAGGTCTTTGGAGGTGGTCTGTGGGCTGTTTTTGACTGTTCTCACCATCCTTCCCCTTTGCCTCTTCAATATTTTATGTGGCCTGCCACTTCTGGCCTTAACAAGAACTGTGCTTGTGGTCTTACATTTCCTCACTATGTTCCTTACAGTGGACACTGACAGCTTATATCTCTGCAATAACTTTTTGTAGCCTTCCCCTAAACCATAATGTAGAACAATCTTTGTTTTCAGGTCATTTGAGAGTTGTTTTGAGACCCCCATGTTGCCACTCTTCAGAGGAGAGTCAAAGAGAACAACAACTTGCAATTGGCCACCTTAAATACCTTTTCTCATGATTGGATGCGCTTGTCTATGAAGTTCAAGGATTAATGAGCTCAAAACCAATTGTGTATTCCAATTAATCAGTGCTCAGTAGTTGCAGGTATTCAAATCAACAAAATGACAAGGGTGCCCAAATTTATGCACCTGTCTAATTTTGTTTTGATGTATATTGCACATTTTCTGTTAATCCAATAAACCTCATTTGACTACTGAAATATTGAGTCAATTATGGTGGAAATGGTGCTGCTCTACTGTGGTATCAAAGTTACTTATTTGTTTTTTGCTAGTACGCCATTCATGGAAGTGTAACTATTTTCCAGAATGCTGGTGGAATAAAGAATATTTTTTGCCACTTTATTTCTACTTTTCATATATGTGGAACACCAACTTAGGTATATCAAGAGGGTGTTGATGTTGGTGGAACTTGTAAAATAATCCTGTGGGGTTGGTGTAATTAGTGAATATTGGTGAGTATTACAAAAAACTTTACAACCTATGCGACCACAATTTCTTAGTGTGTGCCTATGATTTTGTGTGTACCAACAAATAAATGACGATACATTGGTGCTGCACCCGTATCAATAGTGATATAAAATAAAAAAATATATGAAAATAAAAATGAAAATACAAATAAAAATCAGTACTCAATAGTAATATAAAAAATATTAACACATGAATCAATATAAAAGTTTAACAAGTGGTATCCAGTGAGTGATGAAAATATACTCTCAAGTGCTTCCCAAAACGTCTTCGCTGAAAAAACAGCAAAAAACACAAATATCAACCAAGGTGACGTGCAAATAGCCCGTGCAATGTCTTTACAAATAAATCAAACAGTGCATCTTGTGTCCAAGGTGAACGATCTGATAACCAACTATAGATGATCCGATCTTCCACTTCAGACTGTGAACTGCTGCTACACTCTGTGCTCTCCCAATCACACAGCCACTCACCAGAAAGCGCTCCCCATCTAAGGGGTACTCGCTTAAGTTCATCTACTTTCCTTCTCCTCCACCATCTCCCGGAAGTTGCACCATAAAAATGAGAAGACAGTATCTTGCGCAATATTGTATGACTAATTTCATTTCATCAATAAGTAAAACACTCACATTTATATGGAGAAAACAAGCATGTAAGTCAAAGGCAAATTGTAGGAAGTCCGCCGTGTCCCCTGCGTTCCACGGCTTTGAAACCGGAAGTGACAAGTGACGTATGGCCCCGTGACTTAGTACTGGGTGGAGAAACGCTTGTTGGCAAGCACACAGGTAAGAGGTTTCTTTTAGTTAGTGACCAGGTTTGCACACATCTCAGGAGAGATTTTGGCCCACTCTTTTTTACAGATCTTCTCTAAATCCTTAAGGTTTCTTGGCTGTCACTTTGCAACTCGAAGTTTCAGCTCCCTCCATAAATTTTCTATAGGATTAAGGTATGGAAAATGGGTAGGTCGCTCCATGACATTAATGTGCTACTTCTTGAGTCACTCATTTGTTGCCTTTGCAGTATGTTTTGGGTCATTGTTATGCTGAAAGACCTATCCATGACCCATCTTCAGTGCTGGCTGAGGGAAGAAGTTTCTTATCCAAGATTTTACAATACATAGCCCCATCCATTGGCACTCAATGTGGCCCCTCCTCAAGAAGGCACATCTGAATCTAAATGATTCAGAGAAGGATTGGGAGAAAGTGCTGTGGTCAGATGAGACCAAAATTGAGCTCTTTGGCATTAACTCAACTTGCTGTGTTTGGAGGAAGGAAAATGCTGACTTTGACCCTAAGAACACCATCCCTACAGTCAAGCATGGGGGTGGTAACATTATGCTTTGGGGCTGATTCTCTGCTAAAGGTGCAGGCCGACTTTGCCACATTGAGGGGCTAATGGACAGGGCCATGTATTGTAAAATGTTGGATGAGAACCTTCTTCCCTCAGCCAGAACACTGAAGATGGGTCATGGATGGGTCTTCCAGCATGACAATGACTCAAAATAAAACCACCAAGGCAACAAAGGAATGGTTCAAGAAGAAGCACATTAATATCATGGAGTGGCCTAGCCAGTCTCCAGATCTTAAAGTAGAACTATAGGCAAAACTTTATTTTTTCATTTTGGATAAAGTAAGGGAGGGTTATAACCCCTGTCAGATTTTCTTTCGCCATCTGTGTCCCATTGCAGAGATTTCCCTTCACTTCCTGTCCCATAGCCAAATTAAGAGAATTCCTTGGGGACCCCCAGGTATCCAGAACTAGAGTCCCCATTGGAAGATTTCCCTTGTATTACTTTTCTGGGGACAACCCAAAATTTGGGATTTTCTTTTACTTTCACTTTCAATGATAATGGTAAACAGGACAAAAAGAGAGGATGAATCTCCCTAATGGGGGCACAGACAGCAATAAAAACTGATAAGGGTGCTAATCCCTCTGCATTCTATCCAAAACTAAAAAAAAGTTTTGCCTTTAGTTATACTTTAATCCTATAGAAAATTTATAGAAGGGAGCTGAAACTTCGAGCTGCCAAGTGACAGCCAAGAAGCCTTAAGGATTTAGAGAAGATCTGGACCAAAGTCCCTCCTGAGATGTGTGCAAACCTGGTCATTAACTACAAGACATGTCTTACCTCTGTGCTTGCCAGCAAGGGTTTTTCCACCAAGTACTAAGTCGTGTTTTGCTTGGGGATCAAATACTTATTTTACTCACTGAACTGCAACTCCATTTATAACATTTGTATCATGTGTTTTTTCAGGATTTTTTGTTGATATTCTGTCTCTATGGTTCAACCACTTCCCGACTGGCTAACGCACATTTACTGCGGCAGGTTGGCATCCCTGCGCTAATCGGCATATACATACAGCGGTTCGCGCAGCCGCACGCTGTGTGACTGTGTCCGCGGGTCGCGTGGACTCTATGTCCACCGATGACCCGTGATCGCCTAATTCAGAGGCAGAACGGGGGAACCACCAATGTAAAGGGGACATAACAGAGATCTACTGTTCCCTGTATTCAGGAACAGTGAGATATGTCTGCGACGCAGTGCCGTATCGCAAAAAGTGCTCTGGTCAGGAAGGGGGTAAGTCCTTCGGGGGCTGAAGTGTCTAACCCATCAGTCCCGGAAGGATTACCTACTTCCTGACCAGGCCATTTTTTGTGATACGGCACTGTGTAGCTTTAACTGACAATTGCACAGTCATGCAATGCTGTACCCAAACAAAATTGACGTCCTTATCACCTCTGCAGTTTTTATTTTTTGCGCTATAAACTAACAAAGAGCAACAACTTTGAAAATCTTTTTTTTTTACTTTTTGCACATATACAAAACAAATATATTAAAAAACAAATTTATTCATCAGTTTAGGCCTATATGTATTCTTCTACATATTTTTGGTAAAAAAAAACCCCAAAAAAACACAGTAGGCGTACATTGATTGGGTTGCGCAAAAGTTATCGTGTCTACAAACTACGGGAATAGATTTATGACATTTTTATTATTATTTTTACTAGTAATGGTGGCGATCTGCAATTTTTATCGGGACTGTGACATTTGGGTTTATAACGGCCATGGCGGCCAGCTTCACACTCCTTTGGGATGCCACTACCAAGCACGTTTACAACAGTACCTTTATACACTCTTCTCTTGCAAGTGAGTATCTTGTCTCAGCTGGTTCACTTATCTTGGTGCTTTCTATGTTAGCCTTCCAATGACTCACATGGGACTTTTCACCTGCCATATTACCCCTTTACCTTCTCACTCTGCACTGGGTTCTGTATCATGAGGAATACCTTACTTCTATTTGTTGGTTTTGTGCACCCAATTCGGTAACCTTCACTCACACCTCTTTATTTCCACACCCATACTTGTTCCCCATTCTTTACCTGACCCTTCACAGAAGGATACTTAATATACTCACTGACATACCTTTCCTTGATTATTCTAGTATAATGTGGATCAGAGGGTTTTCTATATTCATCTCTGCATGGTTTCTGCTTTGCCGCCTGGTTGTTGCCCATGGCCTGGGCCTCTTTTTTGCCCCTGCCTCAGCCCCGGAATTGACACTACATTGGACACTCCTGTCTCACGGTCATTTTTTGGGCCATATAAGCTGACATGTAAGAAACATTTTTATCTCTCCCACCCTCGATCCCTTTTCTTGGTTCCTCATAAGGAACGTACTAACATACAGTTTTTGCATTATCTATACCTATAGACATATGATACTCCTGACGAGAGGACAGATCCTCGAAACGCGTAGAGTATTTTTTCATGCCAGAGCAGTCGGAATGTCACAACTCACTGTTACTGTGCACCTGTTTGTATTATGACATCTGATATTTTTACATTATTGAATTACCTTTATTCCCTGTCAGCTTCTTATGTTTTTTATGTTATTTATTCATCTACTGAATCTACAACTATGTACAATTATGTGTTTTTATTGTGTTTAATAAATTAATTTATATTTACTCATTTACCAATTGTCTACATTATGCTCCTGACCTGCCTCATTTAAAGTCCCATGACCTCCAAGTTTCTGTATATACAATTAATTAGGGATGGAGGTTTGTCAGGGTGGTATGGCCTGATCATATCCTGTTTTCTCATTTATGAGGCCTACTAATTCATAAAAGCAGTATGAGTTACAGGAAATCATTAAGATAGCAACACTATGGTAGAGATTAAATGTATACAGCATGTAACCAATGCAGAGGAATAATATTTTAGTCTTAAAAAAGAATACAATAAACATAAAATAAAACTAGAAGTGTCACCAGAAATAGGTGGTGCAGACAAAACCAGGAAAGCACTTTGAAAACAAATATTTCAAGTACACACCTAAATGTGTTTATGGGGTTAAGATAGATCTGTATTCTATAAACTCCACCAAAGGCAGCCAAGACTTTAGAAAGGCAGTTCATTTTGGAGGGTAAGATAAATTGTATAGTAGTATTTTACGACAGCTTTATTTCAATGCAAATACATGATCTATTATAGCAGAAGAGTGGAAGGAATAATGCCAGTTTCCAGGTACTTTAGACAAATGAGGCTAAAAAAAGTGTTAACATGATAAAAGTGCTAAATAGGGCAAAGCAGCTTGACTGTCATAGCTATAGCACGGCCTCTCTGTACTAACAATGATAAACTCGGTGCGCTCCTGAAGTGCTGAGCACAAGGAATAGCCAGCCTTTATCAGAAAACTGCAAGGAGGTATGGATTTCACAGCATGATGCTCCCAATTCATGGCCTTAACCTTTGTCCCATTGTTAAGAGCAACAGTCAATATGCAGAAACATATTGCATTAAATGAACAATGGTCAGGGCGAATTAAATTAAAGCACAGGCAAAAATCAGAGGTGGCAGCAAACAACCAGGATCAAGCAATAGGCTCCAGTTGCTAAAGATGGAAAACAGGCTGGTAATAAATCAGAACAGCAACATGAGTAAGAAATATACTTGTTAACAGTTATACTGCGGCAGGCTGGCTCGGCTGCGCAAATCGCTGTCATTGTACGTCAGGGGCTGCGCGGGTCGGGCGGATGTCCGCCGGCGACCTGCGATTGCCTTCTACAGAGGCAGAACAGGGATCCTCCAATGTAAACATGGCGTATCCCCGTTCTGTCAGGGGACATGACACGAGACCTACTGATCCGTGTCATCAGGAACAGTGAGATCTGTCATGTCCCTGCCAGCCCAGCTCCCACACAGTTAGACCACACCTAGGGAACACATTTAACCCCTTGATCCCCCCCCCCAAAGTTTAACCCCTTCCCTGCCAGTGACATTTATACAGTAATCAGTGGCTATTTTTAGCTCTGATCACTGTATAAATGTCATTGGTCCCAAAAAAGTGTCAAAAGTATCCGATCTAACCTCCGCAATGTCGCAGTCCCGATAAAAAAAATCACAGATCGCCGCCATTACTAGTAAAAAAAAATTTAAAAAATGAAAATGCCATAAATCTATACACTATTTTGTAGATGCGATAACTTTTGCGCAACCCAATCAATAAACACCTATTGCAATTTTTTTTTAACAAAAATATGTAGAAGAATACATATCAGCCTAAACTGATGAAGAAATTTGTTTCTTTATATTTTTTTTTTGGATATTATAGCAAAAAGTAAAAAAAAGTTTTTTGTTTTTTTTTCAAAATTGTCGCTTTTTGTTCGTTTATAGGGCAAAAAATAAAAACGGCAGAGGTGATCAAATACCACCAAAAGAAAGCTCTATTTGTGGGGTAAAAAGCACGTCAATTTTGTTTGGGTACAGCATCGCAATTGTCAGTAAAAGTGACACAGTCCAGTGTCGCAAAAAATGGCCTGGTCATTAAGGGGACAAATCCTTCTGAGGCTGACGTGGTTAATCAAATGACAACTGACAAAACGGACAAGGAGAAACCTTTTTGCTTAAGCACTGTCCCACTGCATTAAAGCGGTAGCAAACCACTGTTTTTTTTTTGCCTGCAAATGCAATGACATAATGTGCTAGTATGCATCACATACTAACACATTATGTGAAACTTACTTATAACGAAGCCCTCCACAGCGCGCTGTCACAGCTGAAGTCACTTCCATCTTTACCTGGTCTTCGTTTCATGTTCATGGACTCCGGCTGTGTGAGTGGCCTGAGCCACGATGACGTCACTCCTGCACATGTGGGCAGGAGCTGCCCTTTACAGCACAGGGCTCTGATGAAACAGCATGGGTATGCCATTCCTTCAGAGCGCATGCGCCGGTGACATCACCGGCTGCATGTACAGTAAATACCTCCTAAACTACTTACCTATAAGTAAAAATCATGCATGGTAGTTTAGTTACTCCCACTTTGAGCAGAATTTATACTTTGCATTTGATGATCCTGCAGCTTGTCTGTTGCATTTACTGTTTTGGTTTTCTGGTTAAAAGAGAATGATGCCAACCAGAAATGGCCAGGTGTAAAAGCAGAGCAGGTCAAGGCAAGTAGAAACAGATGGTATCCCACACTGACTTGGTCACAACATGAATAAGGTTCCATGCACACTGTATCTGATAAACAACCATTTTTGGTCGCTTTGGCGTTTTTTTTAACAGCCCAAAAAGCCACTTTATGTTATCCTATGTGTCCATGCACACATGAACGTTAATTGTCGTTTATCAGCAGTGGCGTTTTTGGGCTGTTATCTGAACACCCTGAATTGGTGTTCAAAAGTCGTTCTTTTGACCACAAAAAACGCCGGATGTCGATAAACGCCGCTAAACGCTCATAAACGCCGGTAAACGGCTGCTTATTGGTGTCCGGCGTTTTTTGCAGTCAATGGAATGAATGAATCAATGCTAATGAAGAAAAAAAAAACGCCCAAAAACATCGCTTACAAAACGCTGCAAAAGAACGTTTTGTAAACAGCGTCTCCTGCCCGACGCAGAAAAAGCCCAGATAGTGTCCAGTGTGCATGAAGCCTAAGACATGAATCAATTGTATTGACTGCAGGGTGATTGTTAACTTAAGCAGTAGCATAGTTTGGCCTTAGCATAAAATGAAATGACATACAGTGCATTTTTTTTAGGTATGGCATAAATATACAAATAATTTCTTATCACCATCTGTTCAACAGTTTATTCTGTTTAGAAGAAAAAAAAGATATGTGCACATGCATATGTATACTCCATAAATTTTAAAGTTAATTTCAAACCCACAACTTATATTTAATTTAAATATTTGCATATATTAAAGAGTAAATCTGTGCCCACGAAACACCTGGACGATTAGTTGTCCCAACATTTAATGCAAATCATGACATGATCCACAGAAAATGTTAGAACTACAAAGCTTGTATGTCCATGTTTGAGATCAATCAGTACCTTTCATAAGCAAACACAGATAAAGGCACATGGAGATATTTATTATGGACAATAAAGCACACATAACTGCTGGGAAGTCAAGAACTGTGTAAATGTATTAGACTGATTAAAATTTTAATTGGTATTTTTAATCCTTTATGATTCTAAATCAACTGTGAAACAAGTGAACTAGAACTGGCAAATGTACTATTATCTAATTGTGTGCCTATGTCAGTATGTCTAGAGATAGCCCCTGGTCATGAGTCCAAAGTAATTATCCCTTTAAAGACGGGACTGGATTTATGAACTTTCCTAAGTGCAAAATAGACCTGGTACATATCTACCTGTCTGAATATAGAACAAATATAAAACATTTCAGCTACAGTATTTCTTGGTTTAGCAGATTTTGTTTTAGTAAAATTTGAGACTTCCGAATTACTATTGTGTCACCATAACATAGATCCAACAGATACAATACACATATGATTACTGATCTGACATATTAGGTATGTTAACCATAAATATAAAATTTCACCTATACTCAGGTGCAAGATCATTTTGGTGAGGAAGAGCTATAATACTTAAGCCAAATGCTCAGTTATGAAGAGCTATGTTAAAAATACTGATACAGTGAATAAGCTGCAAAGGAATCTGCATATCAGTAACTAAAATGAAGGTCTAGAATCACTAGGGCCAATGACAGCACTAATTTTATTACAGGTATTTATACCGACAATTTATGCAGTGCTTTACATACTTTACATTCACATCACTGAAAGCTTTTATCACATATGCTTAGGAAAAAAACACTGATGTGAAGAGCAGCATGAATAGCAGATAGGGTGATTCCCACTGCTCATCCGCGTCATGCTAGGTGCTATATGCATACCATCATCTGGGCGTCATGGCGTGTGCGTCTTTTCCACTCATTGGCTGATTCCTATGGGAAACATTTTGGCGCCAAATCACGGACGGCGGCTGCCACCCATATGGGGACGCCTCTCCTCTTCCATCATGCCAGCGTGACGCTGGGAGGGATCTGCGGGTGCGTTGTGCATCTATAAGACATCCCCACTGTCACAGCTCCTTCAGCTGCACCCTCGGACACGCTGTGCACTACATGTGGGCCATGCCACCATGTAGACACATAAGGCAACTATTGGGTACACACTGTTTTGTTTTGTTGTACCAATTCCTCTGTCTCTCTTCACGGGTTATTTATTTCTTCTTTGCCATATGCATGACTGCCCATGTTAACACTCTGCACCATTGTTTTACCTTTTTCTCATATTGGTTTATGGCTCATGGCTACACTTCTAGGCGCATGCACCTTGCTTTTCACGCCTCTTTCAACTTTTTCACATCCTCCAATGGATATTGGTTTATAATTACTTTTAGCACTACTCTATATGAGAGCTATTCATTATTTACTTACATTTTTTACAGACTTCCTTGGAGCAATTACATATTACTTCTTGTCACTATCTAGTATATCATGGATATTTCTATTTCTGGGGATGTTTTGTAGGTGGTCACCCCACGCGCAGTTTCATTACCTCAGCTCCCGGGACAGACAACAACCTTAGTGGCCCTTGATTCGTAGTGCCACATATCTTTGAACCGTAGCTCCATGTGAGTAATTTAGGACTAGACATCCTTTTTCTCCCTCATTCAATCCCCTCTTTTTTGATGTTTGAGCCAAAACCAGATTGTATTAGTGCTTGTGTTTTTTGCAGACATGTGGATGCATCCGCTCCTGAGGAAGTGGTTTTGTACCACGAAACGCGTTGAGCACTATAGGATGCAAGTATGCTTTCTCTATACATCATTATTGTATGGATATCATATATATTTTTTGCTACTTCAAAAAAAAAAAATATATATATATATATATTTTTTTTTTATACTGAGTTTTATACTTTACACATCGGTAACTGGAATGTGCTGCAATGTTTTATATATATATATATATATATATATATATATATGAAATGTACTCTATGTGTATACCTATATATATATATATATATATATATATATATATATATATATATATATATATATACACACAGTATCTCACAAAAGTGAGTACACCCCTTACATTTTTGTAAATATTTTATTTTATCTTTTCATGTGACAACACTGAAGAAATTACACTTTGCTACAATGTAAAGTAGTGAGTGTACAGCTTGTATAACAGTGCAAATTTGCTGTCCCCTCAAAATAACTCAACACACAGCCATTAATGTCTAAACTGCTGGCAACAAAAGTGAGTACACCCCTAAGTGAAAATGTCCTAATTGGGCCCAATTAGCCATTTTCCCTCACCAGTGTCATGTGACTCGTTAGTGTTATAAGGTTTCAGGTGTGAATGGGGAGCAGGTGTGTTGAATTTGGTGTTATCACTCTTACTCTCTCATACTGGTCACTAGAAGTTCAACACGGCACCTCATGGCAAAGAACTCTCTGAGGATCTGAAAAAAATAATTGTTGCTCTACATAAAGATGGCCTAGGCTATAATAAGATTGCCAAGACCCTGAAACTGAGCTGCAGCACGATGGCCAAGACCATACAGTGGTTTAATAGGACAGGTTCCACTCAGAACAGGCCTCACCATGGTCAACCAAAGCAGTTGAGTGCACATGCTCAGCATCATATCCAGAGGTTGTCTTTGGGAAATAGACATATGAGTTCTGCCAGCATTGCTGCAGAGGTTGAAGGGCTCAGACCATATGCTGCACACTGCATCAAATTGGTCTGCATGGCTGTCATCCCAAAGGAAGCCTCTTCTAAAGATGATGCACAAGAAAGCCCACATACAGTTTGCTGAAGGCAAGCAGACTAAGGACATGGATTTCTGGAACCATGTCCTGTGTTCTGATAAGACCAAGATAAACTTATTTGGTTCAGATGGTGTCAAGCATGTATGGCGGCAACCAGATGAGGAGTACAAAGACAAGTGTGTCTTGCCTACAGTCAAGCATGGTAGTGGGAGCGTCACAGTCTGGGGCTGCATGAGTGCTGCCGGCACTGGGGTGCTACAGTTCATTGAGGAAACCATGAATGCCAACATGTACTGTGACATACTGAAGCAGAGCATGATCCCCTCCCTTTGGAGACTGGGCCGCATTCCAACATAACGACCCCAAACACACCTCCAAGATGACCACTGCCTTGCTAAAGAAACTGAGGGTAAAGATGATGGACTGACCAAGCATGTCTCCAGACCTAAACCCTATTGAGCATCTGTGGGGCATCCTCAAACAGAAGGTGGAGGAGTGCAAGGTCTCCAACATCCACCAGCTCTGTGATGTCATCATGGAGGAGTGGGAGAGGACTTCAGTGGCAACCTGTGAAGCTCTGGTGAACTCCATGCCCAAGAGGGTTATAAGGCAGTGCTGGAAAATAATGGTAGCCACACAAAATATTGACACTTTGGGCCCAATTTGGACATTTTCACTTAGGGGTGTACTCACTTTTGTTGCCAGTGGTTTAGAAATGAATGGCTGTGTGTTGAGTTATTTTGAGGGGACAGCAAATTTACACTGTTATACAAGCTATACACTCACTAATTTACATTGTAGCAAAGTTACTTGAGGGGTGTATACAATTTTGTGAGATACTGTATATATATATATATATATATATATATATATAATGGCTTTTACATATGTACGTACTGTTAAATGCTATACTCATATCTTATGACAATAAACATGTCAAGTTTTTATACAATGTCTAGCTGTTTGTCAATTGCCTCACTCAAAGTCACTAAACTCCCCTTTCTATTAGCAGACAGATTTAGAGCATTTAGAAAGCTTGAAGCAGCTTTTTAAGTCATTTGACTACCACTGAGCTCCAGACTGTATTGAATACAGATTTTAATGGGATTGCTGCATGTGGCATTTAAGTGTTGCTAAAGCCAACATTATTATTTTGGAAAGAGTAGGGAATAGCCAAAACTCATTTTTTGCCATCTATGCCTTAATGGGAAATATTTCTAAGCTGAGGGAAATACCCTCTTAGACATCTGTCACTGGAGCAAGAGTCACCATTGGAAGACTTTCCCTCAATTCCCATTCTGGTAAAAAATGTAAATTTTTCTTTCAGCCCCAAGACATTGGACAGATAGAAATAGTGATTCTTCCAAGGAGGGACATGGATATCAACCAACAACTGACAGAATAGCTAACCTTTCCCAACTCTATCCCAAAAACAGTTTTAGATACAATTTAAAGCAAGTTTGTAACAAATATATTCAATTCACACAATAGAAACAGCTGAAGTTCTATGCAAAAAACTGGATTTTTTTTGACTTAACGTAAAATCCCTTTCTCTGAGTTCGTCGACAGGCACAGCAACTCTTAGGACTAAGTGGGTTATACTGCCCTCTTCAGGAGTTTACTAGGCAGAACAGGCAGTTCTAACAGCAAAAAGAACAGTAACAGACACAGCCCCTCCCAGGGGGCAGTCCTCACTGGCAGATAACCCCACACCCAGCCCCTGCTAGCTCAGTTTGTAACAAGCAGTGCAACATCCAGAGGGGTGGGTGCTGTGCCTGTCGACGAACTCAGAGAAAGGGATTTTACGGTAAGTCAAAAAAATCCCATTTTCTCTTTCGTTCGTCAACAGGCACAGCAACTCTTAGGACTAAGTGGGACGTCCAAAAGCAGTTCCAAAAATGAGGGGTGGGTAACAGAACAACAACAGAACTACATCCAACTGAACCCTCAGTGAGGAACCACATGTGTCTCACACGGCCGCCTGCAAAACTTTGCGGCCAAACGCAGCATCCGAGGATGCTAAAACATCAACTTAAACTGTAAAACATTGAGAAGGTGTGCACAGAGACCCAAGTAGCCGCCCTTGCACACTTTAGACACAGACGCCTGATGTCGAAAAGCCCAGGAAGTGCTAATCGCCCTGGAAGAGTGATCCGTAACCGGAAAGAGAGGCTCCAGACCCCGAACAGCATAAGCTCAGGTCATCTGTGAGGCTGTCTCCTGACAACTGAAGTGGACCAGAGAGGTACCACAGATCCCGACAGGGAGCCTAGGTCTAACTCCTTGCACTAGGCAGAGAAAACTGAGCTGGCAGGAGCTGGGTGTGGGGTTATCTGCCAGTGGGGACTGCCCCCTGGGAGGGGCTGTGTCTGTTACTGTTCTTTTTTGCTTTTAGAACTGCCTGTTCTGCCTAGTAAACTCCTGAGGAGGGCTGTATAACCCACTTAGTCCTAAGAGTTGCTGTGCCTGTCGACGAACGAAAGAGAAATCTACGTTTACATTTACTGAGCCTGAAGACCTGCAATACTGCCCATCCCATTAAAAGACTACTAGGGAGGAGGCCGCATGGGGCAGGCCAATCTCAGTTTTTACAGGATGAGATATGGTTTAAATGCATATATCTCTGGATCCTTTGATCATTTTTGAAAATGAGTTTTTATGGAAATAAAAGTGTATGTCAATACAACATTTTTGTTTACTTGGTTTTGGATATACAGCAGTGAAGGATTTCAACCCCTGACTTTTACTACTCACTGAGTCTTCATTAGAGACGTTTCTTTTCACTTTACGGTAACAGTGACAACAGTTTCAAAAAGCAGGAAGTAAGGGAAAATCTCCAACAGCAATATAGAAATTAAAATGCCTTTTTTTTTTTTTTAAAGTAAAGTAAGGAAAGGCTAGAATCCCAGTCAGCTTTTTATATCTGCCTTCATCCCAGTTGTAGATTTTCTCCCACTTCCTGGTGAAACAATTATCCCAGTGACAGTAGCTGAGGAGAAATCTAAAAGAGCCCTGGGTAGCTATAAAAACCTTTCATGGAACAACACGAGAAAATAGTCCATCAATGTTACCTTACTCCCTATAGACTGGCCACGTTTCACCCATTACCCTGTGTTGGAGGCTATGCGAGGAGTTTTTATTTTCGTTTGACTGTCCTATGAAGCTGCATGACTCCTGACCCCCTGTCTGGACAGTGTTGATCACATGCACCCTCCCCCTGAAAAAAAACCCAAACTCTCAAGCAATACACACCAAACCGAGCATGTGCAGAGTGCCCCCAAGTCCCTGTACTATCAGGAGATGGATTGGGGACTGTGGAAGAAGGGGAGGATGAGAGAAGAAAGGATCAACCAGCCTTTTTACACAATGTGAATATTTTACTGCATATACAAACTGATTTTAATGTTGTGGGTTTGGTAACACATGAAAGTGATTGTAAATGCATTTCTTAAAAATAAATAGGTGTATACTTACCTGCTCTGTGCAATGGAATTGGCACCATTCTGCTATTGCTCCTATTTGCAAGAGACACGCGTTTCCTCCTCAGTTAACCCTTGCTGCTGTTGTCACCTCGAACCATTGAACCTCTCCTGCACTAAGAAGTTGGCTTCCAAATATGGACAGTTGGGGTGCCCCCATAGAGCTCCATAAATGGGATTGTGATTGATGCACATCTGGTCCTTGTGTTTTGACAGCTACTAAGGATTGCATGGACTTTATGAAATCCTCATGTGGACTTGTTTACATTTACAGAGTGTAGAGGTCAGGTAATGTACAGAGGACAGGAGTGCAAAAAGCACAAAATGCATGGTCTTTCACCCTCTACTGGTCTTTAAAGGTTCAGCTTGCAGACAGATAATTTCACCCCTTTAAGGCCTCTTTCACATGGACGGTCAAAGTGGCTGAGCTCCAGTTTTACTGTACTTTGGCCATCCATCTAAAGTGTAAAATACAGTTGGAGGAGGCTGCTCACATGACATGGTGCTTTATGTCACGGCTGTGGAAAACTTAACAACTTAACTTAAGGCATTTTGAGTTATCTTTCAAACTCAGCCATTCAAGTTAATTGCTCCACACCACAACTGTAAGCCAAACACTTGGTTCATGGCTGCGGTGTATTAGCACCATTATAAACTCACATTAGGCCTCCTGAACACCTTACAGCAGCTGCTTAGCTGCACTCCTGCAATTCACTGCAGACCGCTTTTCGGAGCTTTGGCTAGTGTGAACCCAGCCTAATAACACTCATTGTAATGCCACCCATATTTCTGTCCTTTTAACATGGTGACAGTGAGCTGACACCTATGTTGCACAGGTGCACCGGTAACAGGTGGATGTCACCCTGTTAAAAAAACAGGAGTATGGGTGGCATTACAATGAGCATTATTAAAGGGGGACATGCAATGTACAGGAGGTACTTCCAACAGTTCCCTGTTTTTCCTTCATTCCTACTCAGGTAAAACCCTTTCTTGCTCTCTCCTCCCTCACCTTCATCACTGCAAGAACTTCACTGGATTCAGTTCATGAGCTTGTGGACAGGCTTCTTCCCATATCAGAGCCACCACTCCATCCCGCACCAACAAGAGGCATGTGGGATAAACATCTAGTTGCAGTGATGGACAGCGCACTTTGTGTACCCAATGGCTGAGGAGGCAGCGGGAGGCGATGCATTATCCCCTGCTGCTTCCTCAGCCAATGGTTAACTGAAGCTGCCTCAAAAGTCCCTACCTCCTGATATCGCCCACTTTCCTGAGTCCTGAACCAGAACTGACATGTATTATAATATGGGAATGTATGACTGTGCGGCTTTGACGAATGCACTGGAGGGCTCGATGATGATTTGAATTGACTCCCATGCAGACGAGTGGGAGTTATGTCACACCAGGCCAGCCAAACAAGATGGCCAAAGATGCTGAACCCAGAAGAAGACAAAGAAAAAATGATGGCACCGGCAACAGAGTTTGTGGACATTGCATTTCTGTAGAACAGGTACTGTAAATATAAGCAGTTTTAATTCCACTTTCCTTTCTTCTCTTTGAATACTATCTGCCTGACTGTGGACTGGAATATGGTGTAGGCCAAAGTCTTTAGAATGTTTTTTCTAATGCTTAATAAACTTTAAAAAAAAACTGCTGTTCAAGGATTCTCTGAAATCCCTTCTGATTGGGCAACACTGTATTGCACCTTAATTGACTGAAATGAAAAGGTTGAAGGGTTTAATTGAATTATTGGATCCAATTAAAGTAGAACTTTTTGTTTAATTAATTAATTTCTTTTTTAACACCCCTACCCCCTAAAATAAATAGCTGGAGATCTAATTTAATGTATAATTTAAAGATTTTTTATTTTTTTTTAGTGGTAAACATGCTGTTTCTATTACTATATCATTTTATTACAGACATTTATACAATACTGAAACTTCTCTGCTGAAGTTTTTACAAACCATATAAAACTATTGACATCAGTCCCTACCCCAAGAAAAAGGTACATGCCCAAATCAAAACCATCAACATGAGTACACACATTTACAGTATGTCAACTTTGTGTGGAAGTAAATTAAGCTGCCAGTATAATTTTTGGAGGACCTGCAAATTCTGTTTTCATGCACAAATTTAAAAAAAATTCAAAAGGCCCACAAATCTCTTTTCAAAACTTAACTGAATGAACTCACTTTCCCATTTTTAGTCAATCAGGAAAAATTATTTCTGACACGTTACGCAAATACCAATTTTTAAAAGAGCAACCAATAAAGCTTTTTATTTCTGAATCTGGCAGTGCAAAAGCCCATCTGACTGCATCGTTTTAATTGGAGTATAAACGTAGTTTAATGAAAGCTGAAATGCAGTTATGTATTCATTCAAATAATAATATTCATGCATTCATTCAAATAGTTATTTTTATTTTCTAGTATATTCACCTAGATGCGTAATTTTCTAAACAGCAGGACTTCGAGGGGGAGACAGTGGGGAACAGCTCTGAGTCATTTAGGACTCTTTTGCTTAGCAACGTGCTTTCATTCTTCTTCCTTGAAGACCCCTTTTACACCAAGGCGTTTTGCATTAGTTTTGCCGCTAAAAATAGCGCCTTTAAAGCACCTGAAAACCCCCCCCCCCCATCCACCCCAGTGTGAAAGTCTGAGTGCTTTCACACTGGGGCGGTGCCCTTCTGAAACAATGGGGCAGCGCTTCCGAAACACCTGAACACCGATTGGGAATCGCTAGTTAGCGGTGTTTTACCGCTAATGCTTGGGCAGCACTGGTGTGAAAGGGGTCGAACAGAGAAGACATGCATACTTTTTGTGCCATTCTCCAACAGACCTGGCAGCCATCCGTAATCCAGAGATACACAACTTCAATAAAGTTCTTGTAATACAAGATAAAAGTCACACTCAGCTCCAAAGATATCCTTCTGAGCAAGCCCACTGGGGTGAAATGTGTATAGGGAGTGTGTTTTTAAAAATGAAAGAACAGGGGAAAGAGGGTTAGGGCACAGGACACCCTTAGGCAAATGCAATAGCAAATTGGCAGACTCGGCAGAAGGCAACACAGAAAAAGGGCCTTTAAGCTAAATGCAGCAATCTGTGTCTTGTAGCAACTGCTGTCTCCTATAGCAACACTTTACTCACAGTATCTCACTGTAGATCTTCAAGCTTAGCTCCCAGCTATCTGCTGGACTTCTCAAGCTTCACTCACAGCTACACGCTGTAGTCTTCAGGCTTAGCTCTCAGCTTCTCACTAGACTTCTTGGACTCCCAGCTACCTGCTGGATCCCCTGAGCTCTTCTTACAGCTACCTGCTGTATTCTTCAAGCTTCACCCACGCTACCCGCTGGGTTCCTGGAATCACAGCTACCTGCTGGATCCCTCTGGCTTGACTCACAGCTACTCACTGTACTCACAGCTACCCGCTGTACTTACGTTCAAGCTTTACTTACAGCTACCCACCGTACTCCTTCAAGCTTTACTCACAGCTACCTGCTGTATTCCTAGATGAGGCTCTACTGAAGCTTTCCCACTCACTTCACCGTCCCTGACTGGTGAAGCGTTTGCTCTGGTACGCCTTCAGAACCCCATCAATTCTAGGCTTGCTTCCGGCAACAGAAGTGGTCGTCCTTCTGGCAATTGCTTCTCCTTTACCTCCGGCAACAATCAGGCTTCCCTCGGGCCGAGCCTCTACACACGTGGCTTGGCCTCAGGCCTAACCATCAGCTGCTGCTCCACACACATGCCTCCAGGCCGCAGCCTGGGGTGGAAAGAACCTCAATCACCTGACTTCATCCAAATAAATAGCTTATCTCAGCATGCAAAGCGGCCAAAGGAAAATCCTGCTAATTGACTGAGACAACATATTTACTCATCACCTGAATTCACTGTAATCCATCATCCTAATGCCAAAGGCAACAGTGCCAACTACTGACAGAAGAGAGAGACTGCAAATTAAAGTCAAGCTTGGGACAGAAACCAGTGGATCAAAGACTACAAATTAGCCAGGCTAGTTACCACCAACCACAACTAAATTTACTAGCAGCCCTGTATAGGACAAGGGTGCTACAAAAGTATCGAAAATTAGCTTTTAATTAACTACGGAGTGCAACTCTCATCTTCCTATATCTTCATGGCGGAGTTGAGACAGGCTACAGGAGCTGGCACCCAGATGGATTGTGGACATTAAGAGGTTCAGATTTGGAGCAGTATTGTGAATTTGAGAATTCTTGCAATGTTTAAGCTGGGTGTAAGGACCTGGTAAAAGCAGTAGACATACCTGATTTCATGCATAACTTGACAGATTGACAGCTGGCTCCTCCTCTCAGTGAGCGGCTGAGAGCCAAAGCCAGCTGCACCCGGCCCCCTTTCCAACCCAGAGCTCCAGTGATCACTGGAGGAGCAGAGTAGAGAGCAGTGACTGACAGTTACAGCTCTACGTTACAATGAGACCAAGATCAGCATTCATGTAATCGCTCAGTTCTCGATCTTAGAGCCAACTTGGGACAACTGCAGAATCACAACAATGCTGCAGCATAGAGGTGAGCATGATTTTTTTTCCATACCCCAAACTTCTCAATTAACATAGAAACATATTAATAGTAAACAATGCAGTGTAACACTCTGTGGACATTTAAAGCAGGTTACAGGCTGCAGACTGAATTATTTGTTGGCTATTAAGTGTAAAACACTGAATAATATGATTCCATACAAAAAAATACTGTATGCACCACTCAATGCCACTGTATCAACCTGGACTCCAAACCTATAATCAATTGCTGGTACTCTAAGATGAGCCTCCATAGCACGGCCATCCAACAAGAAAAAGTGGAGCCGCACACGGAGTATCAGCCTAGAGATAAGTAGTGTGAAGATTGGCTTCAGCTAGTCTCCTCCCATATGCCAATGCTGACGCATTTCACCCTCCCACGGGCTTAATCATAGACACACATGACTTATCATTAGGCTGATACTCAGTGTGCGCCTCCACCAGCATAGGTAGCAGGTTGCCTTTACAGCCTATTAATCACCCTGACTCTGGATCTCGCACATTTCAGCTGTGTATTAAGCTTAAATTGATTTTTTAGAAATATATATATAATTTTTGTTACCTGAATTCACCAGCTTTTGTTCCATGACACCACATCCTAGAACTTCCATCCATTTCCCCTGAAATTTGATCTCCATCTCGAAAGATGGGTGTGTAAATGGGAAGTAGCAGTCTACCCATCTAATCTCCAGTCCTGAGGACGAATATAAAATCCATTATTTAAAGGCTTTTCTCCAACATTGGATATCTAAGAAAACAAACAGCATAAAAGTTTAATCGCTTTTTTTCCTAGCTGATAATTCCTGATACATGAAAAAAATTCCCCAGTCTACTGTAATCGGAGAGACATTTTAAGAAATGCAGACAGTCTGTGAAAGCAAATCAATCATGTGTCAGGTTTTTGCAGCTACCAGACAGGGAGGAAAAATAAGGAAAGATCATGAAGATAGCAGGAAGTTCTGTCATTCTCAGTAAATGGGAACGACTGGTAACCACTAAGAGTACTCTTGTATTTAGAGCTGCACATGACAGAATATGCTGTCTTTACAGACTTTAGCTGCACTGTAGGCATTTATTATCCTCCATACTTTGGTATCAGGATAACTAAGTCAATCTTAATAAAAACACAGTTGTCTAAATTGTCATCGAGCATCTACAGCAAATTTTTGTCATCGAGCATCTACAGCAAATTTTGAAAGCACAGAAATAATAAAATATATACTGCTTCATATTCTGCATCAATGTTATACAAGAAGCGAGGGTACAGCAAAAAAAAATAAAAATAAAAAATAGGACTGTATATGTTCAATTTACAAATAAATAAAATAGTCGAAACTAATGAAAGAATAAGTCTGTCTTAGTCAAGATAAATAAATATACAATCCCTTCACTGCATATGTGCTCACCTTTTAAATTTAAATTATTAAAAAAAAATATATATATATATAATATACAGCGGGTAAGATAAGTATTAAACACGTCACCATTTGTCTAGGTAAATATAGTTCTATTGATATGAAATATACAATCCCTTCACTGCATATGTGCTCACCTTTTGAATTTAAATTATTAAAAATAAAATTAATTATATATACTGTATACAGCGGGTAAAATAAGTATTAAACACGTCACCATTTGTCTAGGTAAATATAGTTCTATTGATATTAAAATAACAATCCCTTCACTGCATATGTGCTCACCTTTTGAATTTAAATTATGCAAAAAAATAAAAAAAATTATATATACTGTATACAGCGGGTAAAATAAGTATTAAACATGTCACCATTTGTCTAGGTAAATATAGTTCTATTGATATGAAATTTTCACCGCATGTCGGTAACAACCCATGCATACAAAGAAAGCAAAACAAATAAATTCAAAAATTAAGTTATGTGTAATAAAATGGAATGACACAAGGAAAAAGTATTGAACACGCTAACTGAAATGTATTTAATATTTCATACAAATCCCTTGCTCAAACAGCTGGCAGGTATCCATATTTTGTACTTCAGCAAACAGCTAAAAAAAATAAAAGAAACATTATAGGAGGAAGATCTGATTTAACAACTTGTGCAAAATCATTTAAATAAATGTTAACCTAAAAATGAGCATAGATATAATGTATAATTATTGGTGTTAGTAACATGGTTACGTGTTCATATACCTATTTTACCCGCTATATACAGTGCCTTGAAAAAGTATTCATACTCCTTTAAATTCTCCACATTTTGTCATGTTACAACCAAAAACGTAAATGTATTTTATTGGGATTTTATGTGATAGACCAACACAAAGTGGCACATAATTATGAAGTGGAAGGAAAATGATAAATGTTTTTCAAAATGTTTTACAAATAAATATGTGAAAAGTGTGGCGTGCATTTGTATTGATACCCCTAATTAAACTCTAGTAGAAACAATTCACTTCAGAAGTCGCCTAATTTGTAAATAGAGTCCACCTGTGTGTAATTTAATCTCAGTATAAATACAGCTGTTCTGTGAAGCCTTCAGAGGTTTGTTAGAGAACCTTAGTGAACAAACAGCATCATGAAGGCCAGGGAACACACCAGACAGGTCAGGGATAAAGTTGTGGAGAAGTTTAAAGCAGGATTAGGTTATAAAAAATATCCCAAGCTTTGAACATCTCACGGAGCACTGTTCAATCCATCATCCTAAAATGACGAGTATGGCACAACCTACCACGACATGGCGTTCACCTAAACTGACAGGTCAGGCAAGGAGAGCATTTATTTAGATAAGCAGCCAGAGATCCACAGCTCAGGTGGGAGAATCTGTCTACAGGACAACTGTTAGCTGCGCACTTCACAAATCTGGCCTTTATGCAAGAGTGACAAGAAGAAAGCCATTTTTGAAAGAGAAACAATAAAAAGTCCTGTTTACAGTTTGCGAGAAGCCATGTGGGGGACACAGCAAACATGTGGAAGAAGGTGCTCTGGTCAGATGAGACCAAAATTGACATTTTTGGATAAAAACAGAATGCTATGTGTGGTGGAAAACGAACACTGCACATCACCCTGAACACACCATCCCAACTGTGAAACATGGTGGCGGCATCATCATGTTGTGGGGATGCTTTTCTTCAGCAGGGACAGGGAAGCTGGCCAGAATTGATGAGAAAATGGATGGAGCCAAATACAGGACAATCTTAGAAGAAAACCTGTTAGGGTCTGCAAAACACTTGAGACTGGGGCGGAGGTTCACCTTCCAGCAGGACAATGACCCTAAACATACAGCCAGAGCTATGATGCAATGGTTTAGATGAAAGCATATTCATGTGTTAGAACGGCCCAGTCAAAGTCCAGACCTAAATCCAATTGATAATCTGTGGCAAGACTTGAAAATTGCTGCTTACAGATGCTCTCCATCCAATCTGACAGAGCTTGAGCTATTTTGCAAAAAAGAATGGGCAAAAATGTCACTCTCTAGATGTGCAAAGCTGGTAGAGATATCCCCAAAAAGACTTGCAGCTGTAACTGCAGTGAAAGGTGGTTCTACAAAGTACTGACTCAGAGGGGGGAGAATACAAATTCACGGCACACTTCAAATATTTATTTGTAAAAAAATAAATAAAGCCATTTATCATTTTCCTTCTACTTCACAATTATGTACCACATTGTCTTGGTTCATCACATAAAATCCCAATAAAATACAGTTTTGGTCGTAACATGACAAAATGTGGAATATTTCAAGGGGTATGAATACTTTTTCAAGGCACTGTGTATGTATGTGTGTGTGTGTATATATATATATATATATATATATATATACACACAGTGGATATAAAAAGTCTACACACCCCTGTTAAAATGTCAGGTTCCTGTGATGTAAAGAGACAAAGATAAATCATTTCAGAACTTTTTCCACCTTTAATGTGACCTATAAACTGTGCAACTCAGCTGAACAACAAGCTGAAATCTTGTAGGTGGAGGGAAGTAAAAAAAAAAAAATAATAATAATATGGTTGCAAAAGTGTGCACGCCCTTAAACTAATACTTTGTTGAAGCACTTTTAATTTTATTACAGCACTCAGTTTTTTTAAGTAGGAGTCTATCAGCATGGCACATCTTGACTGGGCAATATTTGCCCACTCTTCTTTGCAAAAACACTCCAAATCTGTCAGATTGCCAGGGCATCTCCTGTGCACAGCTCTCTTCAGATCACCCCACAGATTTTCAATCGGATTCAAGTCTGGGCTCTGGCTGGGCCATTCCAAAACTTTAATCTTCTTCTGCTGAAGCCATTCTTTTGTTGATTTGGATGTATGCTGTGGGTCGTGGTCATGCTGAAAGATGAAGTTCTTCATATTCAGCTTTCTAGCAGAAGTCTGAAGGTTGTGTGCCAATATTGACTGGTATTTGGAACTGTTCATAATTCCCTCTACCTTGACTAGGTCTTCTGTTCCAGCTGAAGAAAAACAGCCCCAAAGCATGATGCTGCCACCACCATGCTTCACTGTGGGTATGGTGTTCTTTCGATGTGCAGTGTTGTTTCTGCGCCAAACATATCATTTTGGAATTACGGCCAAAAAGTTCAACCTTGGTTTCATCAGACCATAACACATTTTCCCACATGCTTTTGGGAGAATTCAGATATGTTTTTAAATTTAGCCAACATTTATCAAATCCAATTAATATTTTTGGATGTTTGGATGGGCTTGGATGTTTTTCTTTGTAAGGAAAGGCTTCCGTCTTGCCTCTCTACCCAATAGCCCAGACATATGAAGAATACGGGAGATTGATGTCACATGTACCACACAGCCAGTACTTGCCAGATATTCCTGCAGCTCCTTTAATGTTGCTGTAGGCATCTTGGCAGCCTCCCTGACCCATTTTCATCTCGTCTTTTCATCAATTTTAGAGGGATGTCCAGTTCTTGGTAATGTTACTGTTGTGCCACATTTTCTCCACTTGATGATGACTGTCTTCACTGTGTTCCATGGTATATCTGATGCCTTGGAAATTCTTTTGTACCCTTCTCCTGACTGATACCTTTTAACAGAGGATATGATGATTGGAGAAATGTGCAGAGGGTATAATGGCAGGGGGGATTTGAAGATTGGCGATATGTGCAGAGGGTATAATGGCAGGCAGAATGTAAAGGAAAGGAATGTATGGGAAAGGGGGGATAACCAGTTTCAAGGCCCCCCCTTTCCTCATGGGAGCTGACGCAGCGGCAGTTTCTAGTTCCCCCAAAATTATTTCAGTGGGTTTAAATAGGAGGAATTTCATTGGTCAGAGTAAGGGAAGATTCTAGAAGGTAGGGAAAAGTTGAGTAGGGATTGGTTGGATTAGGTCACAAGGGTTAGTAGAAGGTTCTGGAATGGATGGGACCCCTATAAAAAGGGGGTTATCTGTGAGGAATTTTGCCAGTTACCTCAAGAATTCAGAAGGTCAGCTCTGTGTAAAAGAGGATGGAGACTGAGAGCATTGCTGGCGGTATGAAAACCCTGCTTCGTCAGCTGATAGAGAGGGCTGGAGCTGAAGAGGCTGACTGGCTAAGGAAATGCCTGGCCTTACCTTCGGGGAGCGCAGCACCAGTGGACACAGTGTGTGAGGACGCCGGAGAAGGCACACATCCAGTGGCTGTTCAGAACAGCGTCAGACTGCGGAGGTAGGAGGCTTGGAGGAAGGGTAAGTGCCGTCGGCGGATATCCGAGGTCAGAGCCGACAAGCGGCAGACGTCACTAGAGGAGGAGCGGACACTCAAAGGCTAGGGAAGAGGAGGCGCAGTCAGTGTCGTAGCTATAGCCCACCCCCTGCAAGAGTGACAGCTGAAGTAGCCAGGGGAGTTGTCTCAGGTACAGATAAGAACGGAGCCAGAGGAAGCAAGGCAGGTAAAGAGCGGTAATAAAATCTGTTACTGCTTCGATCGAGTCAGTTATTAACAGATCATCGTTTGAGTGGGACTAAACATAAGTCGACAGGACCACTACGGTGACGAACTCCCCTCCACGTCACGTGACCTTATCGGACGACAAGACGTGAGAAGGCGTGTAATGGGACCGAGGACGAAGAAGATAAACCGTGAAGACGGTGTCTGGACAGTAAGACAAGGGACGACTGTCGGAACCTGTGGAAAAGAAAAGAATGTGACGGTGGATCACCAACCAAGGCATGTGGTGTGGCGAGAAATGGACGGAACGAAGGAGACCGAGGCAAGAATAGACATGGACTCTGTTGAGGGGACCGATGAAGTCGACAGTGAGAACGTCCCCCACCCGATATCGATGCTGTGACTGACGCGGAGGAGAAGGGATCGGAAACTCACAGGCGAGGAGGAGAT